>CM034532.1:2676109-2727232 GCA_020002185.1 Paraescarpia echinospica | reverse complement strand
CGCTGCGCTACGTAGAGGCGTTACCGGATTTCGTGCAATCGTACAACAACGCCTACCACCGAAGCATCGGTAGGACGTCGGCGAGTGTCGACGCGACGAATCAGGAGGCCGTATGGCAACGACTGTACGGTGGCGACGGCGTCGAACGACGACGAAAGCCGAAACTACGCGTGGGAGATCGCGTACGTATCAGCAAGACGAGGGGTCATTTCAAAAAAGGATACATGGCTAACTGGAGCGAGGAGCTGTTCACCGTCGTAGAGGTGCACCCTTCCGAACCGCCCGTTTATCGCCTCAAGGACGACGCCGAGACGCCGATAGAGGGCACTTTCTACGAACAGGAACTACAACGCGTAGTCGTTCCGAAAGACAAACTATATCGCGTGGAGGCGGTTATTCGGCGTCGTCGACGTCGTGGCGGCGGTTCGGAGGCGCTCGTAAAATGGAGCGGATATCCGGCCTCATTTAACAGCTGGATCGACGCCGAGTCGCTCGTGGACCTATGAATCGTTGGATGCGTCACACCGGCTGCTGGCGACTGCACGAGGCGGGACTATGCAACGGCTCTTCGTTCTTACCGTATAAAGGTCCCTGTTGCATCGACAGGGCGCAGTGGCGCGACGATGCGCGAAGACGACGAAACTACCTCGAGTGGCGAGCGCCGAACGAACGCCGACGAATCGTCCGTCGTCGACGACGAGCGCAACGCGGACTCCATCGACGCTACAACAGCAACCGCCGCCGAACCCGTTCCATGGCGAATCTGTGGCAACGAATGCCCTAAGGCCGAAATCGTGTTCCTCTGTCAGGTCGTCGTCCTGTACTTCGTCATCGCCGTTAGTATCTACAATCTGACGAAAGGTCAAGGTGACTCCAACCTGTGGACGGCGCTGTTGAGCAGCTGTCTCGGTTACCTGCTCCCGAGTCCGTCTATGAGTGTCGGTCGACGACAACGCGATGGCGGTCTCGTCTGATTTTTACCTGACGCTGCCGAGCAACGCGTCTATGAAACGTCACCCCGAAAATACGTTGACGCACTACGTCACGACGTTGCCGCGACGTTTCGACCTGTCGGGGGAGTGGGAATGCGGCGCCGTGTCGGTACAGTATCCGCACACGTGGTACAACGTGAGAGAGAAGGACGCCTACTTCTTTCTGACTTGCGCGGCGGGCGAACCGGGTGTTTACACGCAGATAGACGAAGACGGCACGACCGTGCTGATATATCGTCAGACGACGATTCCTCACGGTTTCTACAACAACGTTTATACGTTGTGCAACAGGATCAACGAGGCGCTAGAGAAATTACACACCAGGAAGGCCAAGGCCGTGCTAGAATACTGCGCCGTCTCTAACCGCCTTACGCTACGTTTGTCGGCGGGGGTCGAATTTATCATACCTCATACGAGCCGTCTGAGACACGTGCTAGGTTTCCATACCAACACGATCATGAGTTCGTCCGCGTTCGGTCCCGCGCCGGCGACGAGGCCCGTCATCAGCACGTCGCCCGCCGCGTACACGTTCGAGTACGAAGGTCGCGATACGGTGAATATGTCGGCGGGCATCGAGAGTCTGTACGTGTACACGGATCTCGTGGAACCGCGCGTCGTCGGTGACGTGTTCGCGCCGCTGCTTCGAAACATCGCCGTCCGCGGTGAAAACGGTGACGTCATTTCGGAATCGTTCGTTCGCGTGCAATACGTTAAGCTGATGCGGAATCAATTCGATGAGGTCGAAGTCGATATAAGAGACGATCACGGCCAACCGATACCATTCGAGCAGGGGAAGGTGGTGACGACGCTTCACTTCAGACGCTGTAAATCGAAATTGTTTTAACATGCCGCCGTCGTCGAAGAACCCGTACGTGGACTACTACGTTCGTCAGGTCGGCGGACAGCTGCCGGTCTTCGTCGGCGCTCGGGGTCAACGAGGTCACGGTCTGGGTAATCTCTTCGGGAGTCTGTTTCGAAGCGCCACGCCGCTTATCAAGAGGGGCGCGATGGCGTTGGGAAAACGGGCGCTCAACACCGGCATGCACGTGGCGCGCGACGTCGTCGGCGGCGGCAATCTGAAACAGTCGCTAAAAAGGCGCGCGAAGGAGGCCGGCGCCGATCTTCTCGACGGTCTATTGAATCCGCAGGCGGCGGCGGCGGCAAAGAAGAAGAAGAAGCAAAAAAAGACGCAGCGCCGTCCCCGCGTCGGCGTAAAGAGAGCGCGCTTAGCGGCGACGACCGTCAGTAGGCGGAAAAGAGCGCGTCGAACGGACATATTCGACGAGTAACGACGATGGACCGCAGCACACTCGAGAACGACGGTCAGTTCTCGCCGTACTTTCGAGTGCGCGTCGTAGTGGTGGTGGTGATGGCGCCGCCGCGCGGAGGAGATTCGATCCTGCATACGCTATTAAGTCAACTCGAGGAAAAAAAAAAAACCGTCGCGGCGGCGGCATAAAGAGAGCACGCCTAGCGGCGACGGTCGTCAGTAGGCGGAAGACGTCGAACGGACGACAACGACGATGGCGTTCGTGAACGGCTCGACGTGCGAGGGCGTGAAGGGCGAACTGGACCTGTTCAGCGGACCGGTGACGCAGACGAGCATCGAGAGTAGTCATTGGACCGTCTACCAGCCGCTGACGACTCTCGACGCCGGCGGCCCTATCGAGTTCCTCGTGCCGGGTTCGGGCGAAGACTATACGGACCTGGCGAGCATTCAACTGTACGTGCGCTTCAAAGTGACGCAGCGGGACAGTACCGATCTGGCGGCCGCGGCCGCGGTGGCGCCGGTCAACAATTTCCTGCATTCGATGATCAGTCAAATCGACGTGTCGCTGAACAACACCCTCGTGACGCCGTCGACCAATACGTACGCGTACCGGGCCTACCTCGAGACGTTGCTAAGTTACGGTAGCGACGCGAAACGTTCGCATCTCACGGCGTCGTTGTGGTACAAAGACACCGCCGGACGGATGGACACGCTCGGCAACGCCAACGTCGGTTTCGAGTCGCGACGCGTCGCGACGGCCGATAGCCACGAGGTGGAGATGATGGGGCGGCTGCACGTCGACGCGTTTATGCTAAACAAACACCTACCGAACGGCGTCGACACGAAAGTGCGCATAGTGCGCTCGAAGGACGCCTTCTCGCTGATGGGCGCGGCAGCCGTACCGGGGTGGCGCGTCGTGCTGCAGGCGATTCGACTGCACGTGCGAAAAGTGAAGTTGAACCCGGCCGTCCAGATGGGATATATCAAAGCGTGGGCGTTGGGAACGGCTAAGTTTCCGATGCGTCGCGTCGACTGCAAATCGTTCTCGATAACGGCGGGCGCGCTATCGAACGTGCACGAGAACCTGTACATGGGCGCGATTCCGAAACGCCTCTTCCTGATGATGATCGACAACGTCGCCTACAACGGCGACCACACTAGAAATCCGTTCGACGCGCGTCACAACGACATAAACTTCCTGTCGGTCATCGTCGACGGACGTCAGGTGCCGAGCAAGCCGCTGCAGCCGGACTTCCCGCACAACCGGTACGTGCGCAGCTACATGAATCTCTTCGAGGCGACCGGAAAGGCGTTCGAGGACGAGGGGATCGACGTATCGCGCACGGACTTCGGCGCCGGCTACAGCATCTTCGGTTTCGACCTGACCCCCGACTGTTGCGACGGCGATCATTTCAACGTCGTGCGTCAAGGGTGCGTGGGCGTCGATATGCATTTCGAGACGCCGCTAGCGCGTCCGGTGAACGTCGTCGTGTACGCGGAATTCGAGACGGTGATGGAAATCGACCGGAACCGGAACGTCATTTACGACTGGTAACTATGGATACGTTTCAACTGATGCGTCGTCTGGAACTCGATACGTACGCTAAACGTATCGTCGTCGGCGTCGTGCCTAAAGACGCGCTACTTACCGCCGCCATTGGCGCCACCTACCCGACGGCCTTCGTGTGGAACACCGACGACGGCGGCGAACCGGGACAGCACTGGGTGGCCGTCTACGTCGGCGCCGACCGACGAGGCGAGTACTTCGATTCGTACGGTCTGCCGCCGCTGCACGCCGACTTCCGCGCGTTCCTGCGCCGTCACTGCGGCGACGCGCGGACGTACAACGACAAGCGGCTGCAGAGCGTCATCTCTAACGTGTGCGGACAATATTGCGTCGCCTACCTTCTCCTCCGATGTCGCGGGATGCCGTTGACGACGTTCCAGAGCCTATTCGGCACCGATAGGGTGAACAATGACTGTCTCGTACACGATTTATTAAAACCTCACCGCTTGTAGTAGTAGAAATAAAAACGAACGAATCATGTACGCACAATTGTTGGTGTTTATTATTACCCACACATACATACATACATACATACAGAAACTACCCCTAGGGGGGGTGGTGGGGGTTAGGTTAGTAGTAGACGAGTTAGACGAGTTTACGAGTTAGACGAGTATCGGCGCCGTAGTGACGCCGTCGTCGAGCACGCGGCGTTTAGCGTAGAAGTAGCTCAACGCCGCGCGCTCTTGAACGTACGTCAACACGGACGAGTCTTTCACTTGGAAACCGCGGTTCCAGCCGACGCCGTTGCGACGGTCGCGCAGTACGGCGAGGAAGGTGTGCTCGTCGATGTCGGCGTTCTGTCGCTTGCTGAGCCCCTTCGTGCTGTACTTCGGACCGGCGACGCCGCCGAAGCAGTAGTAGGTTTTGCTGCACAGCGCCACGATCCCGTCGCCGCGCCACTCTTCTTTGAAGAGACCCGGCGTTCGACGATCGAACAGGCGTCGGCGCGCGCAGCAGGCCGCCTCGTCCCACGCTAGACCGGCGACGCGCCGTCGTACGTAGGCGTCCACGTGCGCGTCGCAGCATTCGGCCGGAAACCAGAGCGAACGATTCCGGAAGTAGTGTTCGCGACGTTCTTCCGGTACGAGCGCGTCGACGTCACGTCCGGCTAGGGCTATGTACGCCGAGTCGGTGTCCATAGCGCAGTACTGGAAGAGCGGACGGGGAATGTAGGCGTCGACGAAATCGTAATAAAATTCCAGCATTCTCAATTTTGCGTACTGCAATACGAAATAGCCGATATGTATCGGCAGGCCGTAGACGATTTTACGCTTATTCAGCGCCACCTCGTACAGCGCGTCGTCGACGACGGCGTCCAGTTGCCGGAAGCGGCGATTGTTGACGAGCATCGACGCGCCGACCGGCGTCGCGTACTTGATTTCCCGGTGCCGATCGACGCGCGTAATCGTTTTCCCGTAGGAACTGTTCCCGAGAAGTTTAAATGTATCGGCGATGATCGATTTGTCGGGATCGATATCGCCCTCGCGACGCGCCGTCGAAACCGCGTCGCCGAAGCGGCGAAAGCACGCTATCGGCGCGTACTCGACGATCTGGTAGACGCGCTCGACGACGAGCCCGTGCGCCAGATACCAGCGTAGGAGCGGCGTCGCGAGCAAGATCGCCGCGCCGAAGTAGCTACCGACGAGCGTGCGTTGAGGTCGCGTGAGGAGATGGTGCGATTCGGCGTAGTCGCGCATGAACGGGCTGAGATCGTCGCGCGCGATATCGACGTTCTTGAATACCGGCTGCATCTCGGCGAACTTGTCGCGCAGCGCTTCCGGTACGGCGATATCGCACTGCACGAGGCCGAACAGAGAGCCGTCGCGCACCGCCTCCAGTATCGTCGAGAGCGTAATGGCGGCGGTCGGTTGCCATCGTGACGCGTCGGGCGGCGTCGGCACCGCCGGCGGTTGCACGGCGTGCCACTGGCATCGTCACGTGCGCCTGACACGTCGGGCAACCGTGAAAATAGCAGCCGTGAAATTGGTACGCCGTTCGCGTGGCGGCGCACCAGCCGTCGACTCGGTACTTTCCGATGCGCTTCTCGCGTCCGTTCAACTGGTGACGTATACGCGCGCCGGTTTCCGCCTCCACGCGCGTCAACCACTCCACGGCCATACGACCGTAGCGGTGCACGCGTTCCGCTCGAAAGGCGTTCTCAGCGCGTCGGCGCGTGTACCAGCCCGTCGGCATCTCCTGCATTATCGCCCATAGATAGAGGCCGTTTGCGTCGAAGCCTACTATCGATTGGCACGGCGCGCCGCCACGAATCGACGTCACGTCGGCCTCGTGGTGGCGCGCGAAGATGATCGACGGGCCGCCGACGATCTGCGCCTGCAGCAGACGGTGCAGATCTTTGTTCGGCTCGTTGAAGAGCGAGAAATGGATCGACTTCGGCAGGTCGTTGAACAGGTACAACAACGTCAACCCCGGTACGCTGATGGCGTCCTTGAACATGTCGATACGTCGGCGCCGATAGAAGGCGAACTGGCGATCGACGGCCTCGAGAAACGGCGCCACGTCACGATTGTTATACCACACAAGAAAATCGCGCATCGACGTCATGTCCTCGTCGCGCCACGCCGTCGCGCAAATCTCGTACGCCTCCGCGGAGATTCCCTCGCGTTTCAGCTGGCTGTAGAAAGCTTCGCGCGACGGCAGGGCGGTTTCGTCCAGACGCGACAACGCGTCGATGTGCTCGTACGGGAAGTAGCCCTTCGTTGCCGAGCAACCGTACGCTTTCAGAAAGCGATCGTAGCTAACGCCGGGCGCGAGGTAATTCGTTATGTCCAGGAACTTCAACGTCGTCGTCGACAGGCACATGTAATTGTTCTGACGTTTAATGGTAAACGCCGACGACGTGTGCTGCGCGTCGTCGGTTATGAGCAGGGGGGTCAAGTACTTTTTGACGACGTTCAAGTCGTACTTACCCGAATTAAATCCCAATACGGGCATTTGTCGAAGGTGCGTCCACAGCCGGTCGGCGAGTGTGGCGTACGGTGACGCGTCGGCGTCGTCGTCGTCGTTGCATCGTCGCCGCCAGTCGGCGTCGAGCGCGTCGAGCGCCTCGAAGGTCGCGTCGTAGCGGGGACGTAGAATCGCGCACGCCGCCGCGCTCACCGCTTCCAGGTCGTCGATGAGGCGACGCGCGAGTTCCGACGAATCGCCGGTCGTGACGTAACAGCGCGCCGCTTCGTGACCGGGCACGTTCGACGCGACGCTCACGCTGAGCAGTTCGTGTCGCGCGATCCAGCGGCATTTGTCGCTATTCGTCGGCAGATCGTTATCGGCGAAATAGCACTCGAAATCGAACGTCGCGCGGTACGGGTAGTAGCGCAGGTCGTCGTCGCCGACGTCGATGCCTTCGTCGTCGAGCCGCTCGAATACGGACGCCGTCGGTCGGTAGACGCCGCCGGGGAACACGTGACGAACGCCGCCTTCGCACGTCGCTTCGTGACGCCGTAAATCGTGCGCGTTCCGCCAGAGGACGCTGCCGCATTTCCCGCACTTGTACGTTTTCGTGTACGCGCGCCGATCGCTTATGTACGAGAAGTGCGACTCGTACAGGTTGACGTTCAGCGTCGTGGGGTGCGCTTCGAGCGATCGACGGACTAGTTCGGCGACGTCGTTCGTCAGTCGACGATAGACGACGACGTTGATGCCGAAAACCGTCTCCACGCGATCCAGTTCGTTCAGGCGCACGCCGCCACCGTTCGAGGTCGTCGCCGTGTCGCGACGATACCGCGCGTACAGACGTTTAGCGTCTTTCGTTAAACGGTTCGTATGACGGATACTTTGACCTCGTCGGTGACCTTGCAGGTGAAGGGCGATGCATCGGAAGAGACACAGATGATCGTCGTAGGGCGCGCCTCGAACATCGTTCGTCAACGACACGATGGACCTGTTGAGGCGCACGTAGGCGGGAAGCGTCGTCACGCCAACGCAGCCGATAGGATGATTGATGATGACGTTCACGAAGTAGGTGGCGTTAGTTACGAGCTCGACGATCCATCCCGAGTCGGGACGCTGCGCGATGGCGTACTGCAGTACGTCGGTAGTGCGCACGGCGTCGAGGAATCGTTCGAATGAACGGCTATCGGTAACTAGGGCGGGTGTTTCGAGGAGGCGTCCGCAACAGTTACACGAAGAATGAAAATATCGGTACCGACCCGACACCTTGTGGCGTAATACAAAACCATAACTAACGTTAATTTTAAACGCGTTCTTTTGCGCGCGAAACATTTCCCTCAGACGCGGTTCGAGTACGCGCGTACTCGTACAGGCGGTCATACGATAGTTGTAACGCGACTGTATGACGCCGCGCGCCACCGACGTCTCTATGCTACGCCGGTGCTCGTCTACGACACGCTGTAGATCGTCGGGCGACGGCGGCGCGCTAGCGGCGGCCTCCACTGATTCGGGTGGCGACGAACGACCACACCGCAGCCTCAGATGTCGTAGCATAGCGTAACGCGTGGTGTATAGCTTGCCACATTTTGGGCAGTCTCGCACTTTTAGGCATAGCGCTTCGTGTCGTTCTAACATCGACTGCGTCGCGAAATAGCGCCCACATTTCGGACATTGCCATGGCGATGGTGGTGGTGGCATTCTCTCTAATGAATATTTTTCGAGCGTCGCTATTTATAACGACGACGGTGACGGTGGTGGTGGTGGTGGTAAGTACACCCTAGCGGGGAGAATGTGTGGTGGTGGTGGTTTTTCTAACTAACCCTAGCGGTGGTGTGTACTTTTTCTAACTGTGTGGTAACTGGTGGTGGTGGTGGTGGTAAGTACACCCTAGCGGGAAGAATGTGTGGTGGTGGTGGTTTTTCTAACTAACCCTAGCGGTGGTGTGTACTTTTTCTAACTGTGTGGTAACTAACCCTAGCGGTGGTGTGTAGCGGGATTTCTAACTAGGTAACTCGGATTTTTCTAACTAACCCTAGCGGTGGTGTGTACTTTTTCTAACTGTGTGCTAACTAACCCTAGCGGTGGTGTGTAGCGGGATTTCTAACTGAGCGGTAATTTTTCTAACTAGGTAACTCGGAAACGGAAAGAACATTTTCAACGTTTTATTCGGTACTTTTACAACAGTGTGAAGCCTTCGTTTCGATAGCAAGCAAATTCTACTAGTGTTCGTTCATTCAAGTCCGCTCCGACGTTGCACGTACGTGTGCACGGCCGACTCCAGTTGCACGCGATTCATGTAATCTCGCCAATTCGTACCCAACAACCAGTTGGATACGAATTGGACCAAATACAATTCTCCTGCACGGCCCGTTTGCGGCTGCTGATCACCGGAAGAAATCGTCACCGTAGTCTCGCTTAGTATATGGACTAGTCTCGTAAAACACGGAATAAGTGATCGTCGTAGGAACGTTTCCATGACCTCGTTGAAGTGCCGCGTCACGATACACCCCGGCTTAACGTAACGTTGCATGTAGACGCGATTCGGCCGCCCCGCGCGATAGCCGGTCATGTGAACGTAGGGGCAGCCTTCATTTGATTCGCATAGTCCGCAATGGTCTCGTGCCTTCTCTAGGACCATTTCGCCGATAGTCTCGGCGATGAGATCCATAGCCAGTCGTTCGTAACGTACGATCAACTGACTCCGGCTCGGCACGACGAGTTGCCGACATGTCCCCAGCTCCTCCGATACGCTCCAGTACGGTCCCATCGTCGCCAGGCTGTCGTTATACGTCGGTGGAGGGGGGCGCGTTCGGGGTCCCAGCGCCTCCTCAATTATTGCGTCCAATACGTGAACGTCACGTACTCCTCCGCCACTACCCTACAGCACAAAGCAGTTCTACTCTTTACGTGATATCACCGTCAGCAACGCGTGTATGAAGTCGCTCATACATTCACGTCTGGCGTGTTGCATCAGAGCGTCCTACAACATATTATTATTATGATTAGTCCTCATCCTCCTTCTCCTTCTCCTCCACTGATCCCGCCGGCACACCCCGTTCCAACAACGTTCTTACGAACGTTGCAACCTCGTCGTACTGAGCGCGAATCCTTTCGTTGTTCGCAAGCATTTTTTGGAGTACGCAGCGCACTTCCTAAAGCACATAAAGCACAACTGTTAGTACATCAAACTACTACGAAATAGGCTTGCTTCATAGGCCAACCAAAACGCTTTTATATATTGTTCGGCCGACTCGGCTAATAGTTCAAAGCTCTGCTTGCTTAGTTCCAGCCCCTGACGATCTCTCATTCGTTGTCGTTCGTTGGCGTGCTTCAATAAATCTACCAGTAGCGGCCAATTTTCCTCCTCTTCCTACAAACAACACAACAACAACAACATTAGTCATCGTCGTCGTCATATCTTTTTAGTGTGCGGACTGTATACGAGGGGTCCCCGTTCCAAGTCGTCTTCCGCACACTAATCTCCACTTTAGTACCGGTTAACTCGAGCACGGTATCGCGGAGATCCTCCTCGTTCAATTCCGTCAGGTACTCGGCCGTGAACTCGACGAGATTAGACATTTGGCTATCGAACAACGTAAGCCAAAGCTCATCTTCGTCCTCCTCACCGTCCTTCACCATCACACGCAACGCGAAGAAATATTTCGGTACAAACACTTCCCCGTGCGTTCGACATATCAGGACCCTGTCTTTGTTTGTCTGTAATTTTCGGCGACAACGGGAACATCCCAAATAGGTGGTGCCGGGTTCGCCTTTGTACGAGACGGCCTCAATCGTAACGGGTGACAGGATTCTATATACGCCGTTGACGGCGCACTTCAGATGTCTCAGACTCACCGCTGTGGCGCGTGTCGACGCCGTCGAATCACGTTCCATCGATCCGCTCCGCGACAGGACCGGGGGCTGCGCTGCCGTCTCGTCGGGCTGTTCCAAGCGTGCCTCTTCGGCGCTCCGTTTTCGACCGACCGTCAACGGGGCCGCGATCAGCGTAACGGGACGCTTAACGGGCGGTGACACCCCCGTTGACAAGGCTGCAATCAGTGCCGAAGGTTGACTGCTGCTGGTCGAAGGTTGACTGCTGCTGGCCGCCGCCTTCATCGACTGCTTACGCGGCGCCCTCGGCTTTTTTGTTTGTTGTTGTTGACTTTCATCCGCCATGTTGCGGAAGAACGTCTGCTGCAATTTTGCCTGGTGCATGTTACTTGATAGTTTTGTAAAAAATAAAGTTTAACATACTTGGCAAATCCTTGTGAACTGTGTGTACTAAGCTTTTGTTTGATAATATCAGGAATGTTATTTAGTAAAAGTGGTAAATATAAAGAATACACGGTTAGAAGTTCGGCGTCATACAATATAACATTTTCTCAGCCGTTATATACCTTTTCCAAATAACACGCATGCGCACTTCACCCTAATACGTCATCTTATTCAATTATCAGTGTGAGTGCCTCGTACATTTCAGACATTTTGTTTTCGAAAAAAAGCATCCGGTCACCTCGGTACATTCGCCGTTAAATCTCTCCTTACATCGATTTTCTCTAATATCGATGCACCTCGCGTGTCCTGACTCCACAGAGAATCTATACAACGTTTAGTTTCGTGCTTTTAACGTTTCGTTTATTGTTTTTGAAATGTCATTGTCTACACTATAACGCGCATGCGCACTTCACTCATATCCTTATCTTTTTTCAATTATCGTTGCGCATACTTCATCCAACCCAGGCATTTTGTTTTCGGAAAAAAGTTAGCGTTCACGTCAGTGCATACATCGTCAAATGTGACTTTTACCGCAAATTTCCCTAATATCTATACATCTCGTGTGTCCTGATCCCCCAGCGATCTTATACAACGTTTTATTTCGCGCTTTTAACGTTTCATTTATCGTTTGTAAAAATCCATTGTTCTCCGTTCACATTCCAACTCGTTAAGTCACGCGCAACAGATGTCACACATGTGCGCTTAACGCATTCCGTTTACTCTCCGAGGAATTTGTTTTAGGAAAAAAAGCTAACGTTCACGTCAGTGCATTCATCGTCAAATGTGACTTTTACCGCAAATTTCTCTAATATACAATCATCTCGTGTTTCCTGACCCTCCAGTGATCGTATATAACGTTTAATTTCGTACTTTTAACGTTTCGTTTAACGTTTGTAAAAATCCCTTTGTTCTCCGTTCACATGTCAATCAAAATCAGTCGTAGTGTCATGCGCCGCCGGTGTTTTCACGACGCGCACATTTCATACACGCTTTTACAACCACGCAAACACGTCGTCTCCACCCATCGCTCTCACAACATGGCCACAACGAAACCACGGTAAGACATTTTATTTAAATGCTCGTTGTATTTAAACAGTGCTTACTATAACATGCATGCATTTTTTAAATGCATGTTTTTATTATTTAAATGTTTTACTAGTATGCACGTTTTTATTGTTGTAATGCATGTTTTCACTAGTTTTGCATGCATGCATTTTATTTACTTCAAATATTTTATTTATTTATTTATTTTTCACTAGTTTTACCGTTTAAACATGCATGCATGCATTTTATTTAATTGCATGTTTTTATTGTTAAACACATGTATTTTTAACATGCATACATTTTATTTAAATGCACGTTTTTATTGTTGTTTTATCGTTTAAATGCATGTTGTATTATTTAATGCATGCATTTTATTTAAACAATGTATTTTACCAATAATTTCAATTTACTATCTCACTCATTTTATTCATCCTTTGTCTATTTCATAGACCGATCCAACTGCCTACAAGGGACGGATATACCCCGCGTAGGGCGATTGTCCTGCCCGACGCGTCGACGACAAAGTCGACACCAACATGCAAGGTCACGCCGACCGTCCGTGCGCCAGCGTCGGCGTCCAATGTCACAGCAGCAGCAGCTTACTACAGTGACGATGAAATTGTTCCCGATCTAGCGCGTGTGTTTCTCATGAAGCTACCTAACGGTTTATGGAGAACACTAACGCCTCCAGAAATCTATCGGCGGGAAGGCTTCGGTCTTCCGCCGGAGATCGCCTCCTCGCCGGCGACCGACAGGCGCCAACAACTCTATCGGCGGGAAGGCTTCGGTCTTCCGCCGGCCGCGACCGACAGGCGCCGACCCGTCGCTCGCAGGCGAATGCTGCTATATTAATAAATATTCCAGTCACTACTCACGTTTTCACGCGTCAATTTTCAATGCATAAACACCCTACTGAATGTTAGTGTATTTATGCATTTGATAATCCCACGACTAGACGTATTTAAACGCATTGCTTTCGTTTTAATCCGTCCACCAGAACAACGCCGTTAGCCAGCTATGCTATCATCCAGGGGTCAAAGACCAGTAGGGCAGCAGCCCTTATCGCTGCAGCAGTCGTCGTCGCTCCTCTTGCTGTCAACATCACATACGGGGACATCTCAACGTTTATGCAATGGTTTTAATACACAATGGTTAGCGTATTGCTTATGTCAGCACAACTCCTACCCCAACGTATTGCTTACGTCAGCACAACTCCTACCCAGTTATAGGTGGTCCGTTTATACAATGATTTTAATACACAATGGTTAGCGTATTGCTTACGTCAGCACAACTCCTACCCCAACGTATTGCTTACCCCAGTTATAGGTGGTCCACTTCACTTTAGCGTGGTTATAAAAACGAAACTAAACTTATATACTTTAGCATGGTTATAAAGTGCGAAACTAAACTTATATACTTTATTATTAAACGCATTATTGCTTACGTCAGCGCGCTCTAGGTACGGCGTTGATCGCTAGGACTAAAATACTCTCCGCACTCACCGCTAGGTGGCATCTCTCTAGTGTACTGTCAATCATCCAATTAGTATCAAATTACATCGCTCATCAATCACGTTTTTTATAAGTAGGTTTCCCAAACTCATTAGTGTCAACCACGAAGCCTTTGATCTTTTTTTATGCATAGGATTAGTCTCGCATTATTGCTGACTCAGCGGTGTGCAAAAACTCATTAGGGGTCATTAAATTCTTTTTTATAAGTAGGCTTTTGAGATCGTACAGCGCTGACTATCTACTAACGCAGAGCATTGTGAACTGACGTCACAATGTTAATCTTGGCCAATGAGCATGACGTTTGGCGTAACTTATAAAAGAAACTGGCCTGATGGCATGGAAGTACGGAAACATCCCAAAACTCTCGAACGGGCCTTTTTGAGTTCTGTAAACTAAACGTCACTTCAAAATCCTTTTAAGGGTAAAACAATCGCAGATTATTAAAATTATATATATATATATATATATATATATATATATATATAAACGGTTCCTCTCACATTAAGATATTATGTATACATGGCAGTAATGTAAAACGATATTTAAACATATTACAGTTTATTGTATTTGATCGCGATGACAACTTCCTGCAGTTGCATGTCTTACCGCATCTTGTTCCATTCATTTTCCCGTCTGTTCGTACCTTCTCATCCGCCACACACAACACCTTCGAGAGGCCTACGTGAGCTCCAAGTGAAGCTAGACCCCGGCACGACTGGTGTTGTGATTGATCTTGCACCGTGCTGTGTTTGTTAAGGACCGAGAGGGCGAGTTCGACAACGAAGGGCCAATCAACCTTGACGTCGCTTTGCCTGCCAAAGATAGCGACTTGGGTCTATCGGCGCCCGCACAGGAGACTGATCAACTTGATGTCGTTATTGAACAGAGCTCGGATGAAATAAATCCTGCTAATGATTTGTCTCGGGTAAGACGGACAATGATAATCTACAACACGGAGGCTCATAATCCGTTGTTCCTTCGCTGAGAGGAGGAGGGGGGGGGTAAAGAATGGATTATTAAACAAGGAGAATCACTACATTTCAAAAAATCGTAACGTTAGCAAATATACGATATATTACTGCCTTGAACTCTAAAAACACGTAAGTCTCAAAACTTACGTCACCAACAGTTTACTAAAATTAATTCGTTTCGCTAACCTACTGTTTTACCTACCCATTCGCATTAAATGGCACCATGGTTTGTTCGTTTAGGACCGAGAGGCCAAGTTTGACGATGAAAGACCAATGAACGATGATGTCGCTTTGACTGTCAACCACAGCGACTTGAATATCGCTCCTACTCCATTGGAAACATATCAAAATGACGTCGTCACTGAACAGAGCTCGGGTGAAATAAATCGTGCTGATGATGTGGCTCAGGTACGACCGACAATGATAACCAACATTAAAAATGTATTAAAAAAAACTACAATTACAATTGTCTGTTTTCTTGCTGTAACGTTTTATGTGTCATCAATCTGTTGCAAGCCAAGTATTCATTTGGTTAGGCCTGGACATTTTCTATTTGTTCTTATACGGCATGGCAATTTTTTGAGATATAAATATTTAAATGGATGCTAGTTATGAAAAAAGTTTGTCTAAATTTTATTTATTACTTGCACTCATGCCTAAGAAATTGAAAAATAACACACTAATGAAATGTGTTATTTCATTTGAACATCGTAACACACCTTTGAGTCAATTATAAAATAATTTCGTGTACGTTATATTTTACATTGTGGTAATAGCAATTTGAATAATCTCTCATTACGTTTGAGGAAAGAGGTACATAATGTGAATCGTTCAAATAACTTACATTCAGTATTCATAAGGTAAGTTGCATTTTTCAAAGAAGTATTCTGAGTAAAGCCATTGCTTCCGTAGATGTCTTCAGTGTTTACTTTGACGAGCGTGGTAAAATCCATAAATCCATAGCGGAGACTCGCTAGGAATAATCTATTTTTAATTATATATATATATATATATTATAATCACACATATACACACACATACACACATATACACACACTCCGATACACATACACATACGCACGCAGGAACACTCACACACATATGTGCGTGTGTGTGTTTGTGTGATTATACACATATGAAGAAGAAGAAGAAGAATTTTTTTTATTTGACCCAGACATTTCAAATAATTCATACAATACATCCAAGTCAAAAAAATTAAATAATACAAATACATAACCTTATAGTAAACATTGCATAATGTATGATAAATAACGAAAAGTAGGGTCAGGAGACTCCTCTAAGACTATAGTAGTCGCTATCGAAGAGCCACCTTTTGTAATAAAACTTTAATTGAATCAATACATCACCTAATCAAATTCTTCCAGAATACGAATAAAAAAAACCAATAATATGTATGCATGTGTCTAGTGTGAGCAAGCTTACATGCTTATAGTGTTTGTCGTTTAGGCGCTGTTTTGTACTGTATCAAGTTGACAGGTGGTTGTCGGTTCTTAATTTTGCATACATATAAAGCAATTTTGCCTGGTGCATGTTACTTGATAGTTTTGTAAAAAATAAAGTTTAACATACTTGGCAAATCCTTGTGAACTGTGTGTACTAAGCTTTTGTTTGATAATATCAGGAATGTTATTTAGTAAAAGTGGTAAATTATGCCTAAGGCATTTCTTAGCAAATTCATGTTTAATTTTATAAGTGTATATTTTATTATTGACTCTTGTATCGTGATTATGTACCTCATAGTTAAACATTATCCTTCTGTTTTGTAAATAAACTGGTAAGTCATTGTGTAAATATTTATAGTAAAATTTTAATTGTTGTAATTTAAGAATGTCATCTACTTTTAACAAGTTGAGTTTTTTGTGAAGTGGTTCTGTGTGGGAAGTATAATTACTTAGGGTAATAATTCTCAGGGCTTTTTTTGAAGTTTTATTATTCTATTTTATTGAAAGCCCCACGCCATGATGCAATAATTAATGTGTGACACTATTAAATCATTATATAATATTATTTTAATATGAAGAGGTAACGCATGTTTCAATTTATTTAAAATGCCAATTTTTTTAGAACAAGCATTTGATATTTTTTCAGTGTGCTTTTTCCAGTTTAGATTTGTATCTATAATTAAACCCAAAAAAATAAATTCTTTGACTTGTTCAATATTTACATTGTCTATCTTGTCATAGTAAGTGTCTGTATATTTTTCTTTGTCTTTTGAAATGTCATGTATTTCGATTTTGCTATGTTTAGCGATAATTTATTTATTTTGAGCCATTCATTTATTTTTAAAAGTTCTTCATTTATTAAGGATTCTAAATTTTCGTCATGTATGTTATCGCTGAAAGTGTTTAGTGTATTTGATAGAGTTGTATCGTCAGCATAAACCTGTTGTTATTGATAACATATTTGATTTTTTATTGTCAATTTCCGTATATTGTTTACGATTTGTTAGGTAACTGCTGAATAAGTTCAGACGTGTTTCATGTATACCATAATATTTCAACTTGTCAATTAAAATTAAATGGTCAATGGTATCAAAGGCTTTGGAAAGATCTAGGTAAATATTAATGGGTATTTCATCCTTATCCAGTTTGGTTATTATTCTATCTATTAATTCTAGTGCTGCGTATTCAGTTGAATGTTTAGGTCGGAATCCATACTGATGGTCAAAAAAAAGCTTAGAGTCTTTTAAATAAGATGATAATTGGTCAAAAATAATTTTTTCTAGTACTTTTGAAATAGCTGGTAGAAGAGATATGGGTCTATAATTATTGAATACTGCTGACTCACCTTTTTTATAAATGGGAATTACCTTAGCAATTTTTAGTTTATCAGGGAATATTCCTGTGGTTAATACTTGATTTGTTAATAAAGTTAAATATTTGGTTAGTGCAGGTTCAAGCATTTTTAGCAGTTTGGTAGAGAGACCATCACATCCACAGCTATTTTTGTTGGGTAGATTAATTATTGTTCTCTTTATTGTATCTTCTTCAACATATTTAAATGTAAAATTACAGTTTACTATTTTATTTAGATAATATGAATGATCATGAATGCCTTTGTATTTAATGTCATTAGCCAGATTACTACCTATATTGGTAAATAATGTATTGAATTTATTTGCAATTTCTAATTTGTCTGCTACAATAGAATCGGATTCTTTAAAATATTTTGGAAATGATTTATTAATTTGGATATATATATATATACAGTATATATATATATAAACTGACCAGCATAATTTCTTCTTGTTTCGCTTAATATAGGAAAACAGAACGGAAGAAAATGAGGAAAATGGAAATGAAGAACCTTCGATAGCAGTAGAACAAACGGTATCTCACTAATAGTTATTGCACAGAAAACACACTAAAATGAATTTTATTAGCAAAAACATTCAAATTATTTATATTTATTACTAATATGTTATTACGTTGAATGGTGAGCATAAAACTGCAAATGAACATTGCAAACATATTGTTGACCGGTATAGCACAACAACTCTTCATATGCATTAACGCTTTGATTAATATCGGTGACAGTATAATTTAGCCATTGGAATATGTGCGTAATTTTGATGCATATTTTGACAAGCACATGGCGATGGAACATCACGTGAAGTCAAAACGTCGAGCAGCATATAGCCAATTTTATAACATCGGCAAGATGAGTAAATACCAGGATTACCAAAGTTCAGTGCAACTTATTCATGCGCTAGTTCACAGTCACACTTACTTTTATTGTGCCCTATTGACTCGTCTGCCAAAACACATCATAACGACTACAAATTGTTCAAAACACGACAGTCAACAACTAATTTTTTCTCCAAAACACTGAGATTAGAGTATTGCCAAGAGTTGGCCAGTACAAGAACACACGTCGACATTCATCTCTTCTGGTTGGCAGTCGAGTTCCGAATTAAGCACCAGACGTATCCATTAACTTTTAGTGCATTGCAAGATAACTTGACCAACTTTTAACAACCAGAATACAAAATATGGACGGTGATCTAGCGAGGTGTTGGCATACGATGTGCTGAGAACAAAGAGAACATTTCTGTGTCACTACGCCTTAAAAGACGCAGTGCTGAGCTAAACCGTGGAACGCATTACCAGTGCGTGCAGTGGAGTATACGCAACGTGTTTTATAGTTTACACTTTACAGAACTAGAAGGTCTACCAATTCATTAATTCATACTTGTATATTTCACAATCCTCAAGGATGCAGTTTCCGAATCAGTAGATCTTCTAGTTTTGTAACCCATCAAAGACATTGAGTGTACTCAACTGCACGGCTTAGCTCAAAATCATTGACTACTACAAACTATCAGCTACGTGACAGTTTTTAAAAGCAAACTATAGACTTATTATTTTATATTGCATATGATTCGGTTATTTGTTTCAGTCCTTTTCGATCAATTACTTCCTTTTTAATCAACTACTCTGTCTTATCAGAATCTCATTTTATACTGTTATTTATCGGTTTTATCCGTGTTCAACACGATGTGATATGCTTGTTTAGATTGTATCTATACACTTGTGGATACATATCAATTATTAGTTATTACTATATCCGCAGCAGGTTTTTAATTTCCCTGTTACGGATAATGTTTCCTTGTGTACAGCAGAAATTAAATACATGCGTATTTATTCTCAGATAACTGTCCTTTTTCAAGACAAATATTTCTTTTGACACATGACTGTCAAAAGTAGGTTGCCTTTTTATGGTTTAATTGGCCCATTTCCACACGGATTTTGATCCCTACTAGGTGCCCTTTTAAGAGAAAAAAAATCCTCTTAATAAATTGTAAGTTTAAAGAATGTTTACATTTTTAACCATTGAAAGTCCCTTTCAGGACGTTATCCTTTTTGGACAATGTTGCACATTGTATTTATTTATTTAAATACCCCAAAAAGAGCGGGGTTGGGGGCAAGTGGCCTGACTGTGGAGGGCAATTAAAAGGGCTGGGTGGGCAATGCCCCCACTTTGTATGTTAAAAAACGCCCTGATGCTGCCATCAAATGTTGCAAGTTTAAATTAATTCACGCTGATCGTCGATATAAATGTTTCTTTAACGAACGCGTTTGTGACATTCTACCTTAAGAATAACATTGGTATTTGGATTGTTACATTTATGTACAGATCGAACCTGTGACGTGGCAAGAGGAATATAGCAGTGTACCGAATAAAGTAAACGTGAGAAAGGTGAGCGAAATGTTGTGCACGTGCCTTACAAAATAATTATTTTAAATGTTGCGTGTTTAATGAGGTTTGAGTAAGAATGAACACGAAGCGGCTTCCTTAGTATTAACTAATGTCGTACAAACTGATCTCATCTTTAATTGAATAGCACATGACTGTAATGTAAGGCGATATTTACACAGCTTACAATTTGCTGTTTTTGAGTGGTAGGTATGCGGATAAGTATCCTTATTCCGTGAAAACTTGCCCACGTAACATGTATTGTCGTAATTATCATATCCATGTCAATATTTATAATATTTTAGGTCGTCATGTGTATAGTTTTATGGTGTTCACCATTTTGGATAACCTTCCATTCCGCAAATCTTATAAAACAATTAGATTAAATAACTTTTAGAATTATTATTTTTTGCCATTGTCTTCCATGTTGCATATTGTTTCCTTCATGTTCGTATACCATCGTCTCTAATCCTACCAGCTACCCCCTTTCCAGTGCTTACACCTTCGCTCCCGACCAACGACCCTTAGTGAGGCCTAGGTATGTTGCAAAGTGAAGCAAGACCACGGCACGACTGGCGTTGAGATTGATCTTGCACCCTGCTGTGTTTATTTAGGACTGGGAGGGAGAGTTCGACGATGAAGGACCAATCAACGTTATCAATAAATAAATAAATAAATCCTACTGATGATTAGTCTCGGGTAAGACGGACACTGATAATCTACACCAAGCAAGCCCGTAGTCAAGTTTATTTTTTGGGTCGTTGTTGTACATTTTAGATTTATTAATTGCACATTCCAGTAATTCTAGGTACATGCCACAATGCTTGACATTATTAAAAACATGATAAATAGATTGATTAAAAAAATCGATTTTTAGTGCATACGAAGGTGTTTGAGTTGCTGCTATAGATAACGTCGCAAAATCGATAGAGCGAATGTTTATTGCTTAGCGCACGCGACAGACGGCTCAGAGACCCTCGCGCATGAACGAGGATGTTTGGCGTATATTTTTGTGACTGAAAACAATCGTGATAACCACGCGGAGTATTGCCGACTAGCGTCACAATGCTAATTCTGGCCATTAAGCATAACATAACTACAAGAATTATCGAACACTGGCAGGACATGTGATGAAAGAACGGAAACATCCCAAAAGTCTCGAAATGGCCTTTTTGTGTTCAAAATCCCTTTAAAACAACTTTCCACTCTCATTAAAACAAATGTTTATACATGACAGTTTTGCAACACGTGATTTGGACATAATTTTATGACAGTTTGTTGTATTTAATTTATTTGTATGCGGGCAGGTGTCCTAATTCTGTGAAATCATGCCTGTAGACAAATGTTTAGGTTATAACGTAATTGGCATAAATAATTATTTTCTAAAATAGTTAGCTATAAATAGATCACTACAGTACTTGTTTAATACTTGATCGCGATGACAACTTCCTGCAGTTGCATGTCTTACCGCATCTTGTTCCCTTCGTACCTTCTCATCCGCCACACACAACACCTTCGAGAGGCCTACGTGAGCTCCAGGTGAAGCTATACCCCGGCACGACTGGTGTTGTGATTGATCTTGTGTTTGTTAAGGACCGAGAGGGCGAGTTCGACAACGAAGGGCCAATCAATCTTGACGTCGCTTTGCCTGCCAAAGATAGCGACTTGGGTCTATCGGCGAACGCACTGGAGACTGATCAACATAATGCCGTTATTGAAGAGAGCTCGGATGAGGTAAATCCTGCTGATGACTTGTCTCGGGTAAGACGGACAATGATGATCTACAACATGGAAGCCCATAATCAGGTGTCGCTTCGCAGAGAGGGGGAGGTAAAGAATGGAAGTTTAAACAAGGAGAATCACTACATTTCTAAAAATCGCAATGTTTAGAAATAAAAGATATATTACTGGCATGAACTCTAAAAACTCTTAAGTCTCAAAATTTACGTCACCAACAGTTTACTAAAATTAATTCGTTTGGCTAAGCTACTATTTTATCTACTCATTCGCATTAAATTCCACCGTGATGTGTTCGTTTAGGACCGAGAGGCCGAATTTGACGATGAAAGACAATTGGACGATGATGTCGCTTTGACTGTCAAACATAGCGACTTGAATATCGCTCCTACCCCATTGGAAGCGTTTCAAAATTACGTCGTTACTGAACAGAGCTCGAGTGAAATAAATCGTGCTGATGATGTGGCTCATGTACGACCGACAATGATAACCAACATTAAAAATGTAAAAAACTACAATTACAATTGTCCGTTTTCTTGCTATAACGTTTTATGTGTCATCAATCTATTGCAAGCCAAGTATTCATTTGGTTAGGCCTGGACATTTTCTATTTGTTCTTATACGGCATGGCTATTTCAAGAGATATATATTTAAATGGATACTAATTATGAAAAAAGTGTGTCTTACTTGTATTTATTACTTGGCACTCGTGCCTAAGAAGGTAAAAAATAACACACTAATGAAATGTGTTATTTCATTTGAACATCGTAACACACCTTTGTGTCAATTATAAAATAATTTCCTGTACGTTATATTTTATATTGTGGTAATAGCAATTTGAATAATCTCTCATTACGTTTGAGGAAAGCAGTATATAAACTGACCAGCATAATTTCTTCTTGTTTCGCTTAATATAGGAAAACAGAACGGAAGAAAATGAGGAAAATGGAAATGAAGAACCTTCGATAGCAGTAGAACAAACGGTATCTCACTAATAGTTATTGCACAGAAAACACACTAAAATGAATTGTTATTAGCAATAACATTCAAATTATGTGTATCTATTACTAGTATGTTATTATATTTTGAATAGTGAGCATAAAACTGCAAATGAACATTACAAACATGTTGTTGATCGGTATAGCACAACAACTCTTCGTATGCATTAACGCTTTGATTAATATCGGTGACAGTATAATTGAGGCACTGGAATATGTTCGTAATTTTGATGCATATTCTGACAAGCACATGGCGATGGAACATCACGTTAAGTCAAAACGTCGAGCAGCATATAGCCAATTTTATAACATCGGCAAGATGAGTAAATACCAGGATTACCAAAGTTCAGTGCAACTTATTCATGCGCTAGTTCAAAATCACACTTACTTTTATTGTGCCCTATTGACTCGTCTGCCAAAACACATCATAACGACTACAAATTGTTCAAAACACGACAGTCAACAACTAAAATGATGTTCCAAAACACTGCGATTACAGTATTGCCAAGAGTTGGCCAGTACAAGAACATCACGTCGACATCCATCTCTTCTGGTTGGCAGTCGAGTTCCGAATTAAGCACCAGACGTATCCATTAACTTTCAGTGCATTGCAAGATAACTTGACCAACTTTTAACAACCAGAATACAAAATATGGACGATGATCTAGCGAGGTGTTGGCATACGATGTGCTGAGAACAAAGAGAACATTTCTGTGTCACTACGCCTTAAAAGACGCAGTGCTGAGCTAAACCGTGGAACGCATTACCAGTGCGTGCAGTGGAGTATACACAACGTGTTTTATAGTTTACACTTTACAGAACTAGAAGGTCTACCAATTCATTAATTCATACTTGTATATTTCACAGTCCTCAAGGATGCAGTTTCCGAATCAGTAGATCTTCTAGTTTTGTAACCCACCAAAGACATTGAGTGTACTCAACTGCACGGTTTAGCTCAAAATCATTGACTACTACAAACTATCAGCTACGTGAGAGTTTTAAAAGCAAACTATACACTTATTATTTTTATATTGCATATGATTCAATTATTTCTTTCAGTCCTTTTTAATTAACTACTTCCTTTTTAATCAACTACTCTGTCTGATCAGAATCTAATTTTATACTGTTATTTATCGGTTTTATCCGTATTCAACACGATGTGATATGCTTGTTTAGATTGTATCTATACACTTGTGCATACATATCAATTATTAGTTATTACTATATCCGCAGCAGGTTTTTAATTTCCCTGTTACGGATAATGTTTCCTTGTGTACAGCAGAAATTGTATACATGCGTATTTATTCTCAGATAACTGTCCTTTTTCAAGACAAATATTTATTTTGACACATGACTGTCACAAGTAGGTAGCCATTTTATGGTTTAATTGGCCCATTTCCACACGGATTTTGATCCCTACTAGGTGCCCTTTTAAGAGAAAAAAAATCGGAATTTTCCTCTTAATAAATTGTAAGTTTAAAGAATGTTTACATTTTTAACCATTGAAAGTGCCCTTTCAGGACGTTATCCTTTTTGGACAATGTTGCACATTGTATTTATTTATTTAAATACCCCAAAAAGAGCGGGGTTGGGGGCAAGTGGCCTGACTGTGGAGGGCAATTAAAAGGGCTGGGTGGGCAATGACCCCACTTTCATGTTAAAAAACGCCCTGATGCTGCCATCAAATGTTGCAAGTTTAAATTAATTCACGCTGATCGTCGATATAAATGTTTCTTTAACGAACGCGTTTGTGACATTCTACCTTAATAATAACATTGGTATCAGGATTGTTACATTTATGTACAGATCGAACCTGTGACGTGGCAAGAGGAATATAGCAGTGTACCGAATAAAGTAAACGTGAGAAAGGTGAGCGAAATGTTGTGCACGTGCCTTACAAAATAATTATTTTAAATGTTGCGTGTTTAACGAGGTTTGAGTAAGAATGAACTCGAAGCGGCTTCCTTAGTATTAACTAATGTAGTACAAACTGATCTCATCTTTAATTGAATAGCATATGACTGTAATGTAAGGCGATATTTACACAGCTTACAATTTGCTGTTTTTGAGTGGTAGGTATGCGGATAAGTATCCTTATTCCGTGAAAACATGCCCACGTAAAATGTGTTGTCTTTATCATCATACACATGTCAATATTTATCATATTTTAGGTTGTCATGAGTACAATTTTATGATGTTCACCATTTTGGTGAATAACCTTCTATTTCGCAAATCTTATAAAACAATTAGATTAAATAACTTTTAGAATTATTATTTTTTGCCATTGTCTTCCATGTTGCATATTGTTTCCTTCATGTTCGTATACCATCGTCTCTAATCCTACCAGCTACCCCCTGTCCAGTGCCTACACCTTTGCTCCCGACCAACGACCCTTAGCAAGGCCTATGTATATTGCAAAGTGAAGCAAGACCACGGTACGACTGGCGTTGAGATTGATCTTGCACCATGCTGTGTTTATTTAGGACTGGGAGGGAGAGTTCGACGATGAAGGACCAATCAACGTTATAAAAATAAATTAAAAATCCTACTGATGATTATCGGAATCGGAATCGGAATCGGAAGTGTTTATTTGACCCATATGTACAAACAAAATCGGTATAATTATCAAAAACCCATAACTACCTGCAGCTCAATTATGAAAAACTGAATATGTGTTGAGATAATAAGTACAAAATACATGTATTATAAAGTAGAATATATAGCATAAAAGTAAAAACAATCAATGTATGATAATAATCAATTAGCAACATCTTAATCATGAACTATCAGGTAGCTGTAGATAAACAAAAACAAGGGTCAGGGAGACTGCCACTAAGACCATTATTGGTCGCTCTCGTAGCAGCCATCTCGGGTAAGACGGACACTGATAATCTACACCAAGCAAGCCCGTAGTCAAGTTTTTTTTGGTCGTTGTTGTACATTTTGGATTTATTAATTGCGCATTCCACAATGTTTGACATTATTAAAAACATGATAAATAGTTTGATTAAAAAATCGATTTTAGTGCATACGAAGGTGTTTGAGTTGCTGCTATCGCTAACGTCGCATGATCGATGGAGCGAATGTTTATTGCTTAGCGCACGCGACAGACGGCTCAGAGACCTTCGCGCATGAACGAGGACGTTTGGCGTATATTTTTATGACTAAAAACAATCGTGATAACCACGCGGAGTATTACCGACTAGCGTCACAATGCTAATTCTGGCCATTAAGCATAACATAACTACAAGAATTATCGAAAACTGGCAGGACATGTGATGAAAGAACGGAAACATCCCAAAAGTCTCGAAATGGCCTTTTTGCGTTCAAAATCCCTTTAAAACAACTTTCCACTCACATTAAAACTAATGTTTATACGTGACAGTTTTTTAACACGTGATTTGGACATAATTTTATTACAGTTTGTTGTATTTGTATGCGGGCAGGTGTCCTAATTCTGTGAAATCATGCCTGTAGACAAATGTTTAGGTTATAACGCAATTGGCATAAATAATTATTTTCTAAAACAGTTAGCTATAAATAGATCACTACAGTACTTGTTTAATACTTGATCGCGATGACAACTTCCTGCAGTTGCATGTCTTACCGCATCTTGTTCCCTTCGTACCTTCTCATCCGCCACACACAACACCTTCGAGAGGCCTACGTGAGCTCCAGGTGAAGCTATACCCCGGCACGACTGGTGTTGTGATTGATCTTGTGTTTGTTAAGGACCGAGAGGGCGAGTTCGACAACGAAGGGCCAATCAACCTTGACGTCGCTTTGCCTGCCAAAGATAGCGACTTGGGTCTATCGGCGCCCGGACTGGAGACTGATTATCACAATGCCGTTATTGAAGAGAGCCCGGATGAGGTAAATCCTGGTGATGACTTGTCTCGGGTAAGACGGACAATGATGATCTACAATATGGAAGCCCATAATCAGGTGTCGCTTCGCAGAGAGGGGGAGGTAAAAAATGGAAGTTTAAACAAGGAGAATCACTACATTTCTAAAAATCGCAATGTTTACAAATAAACGATATATTACTGGCATGAACTCTAACAACTCTTAAGTCTCAAAATTTACGTCACCAACAGTTTACTGAAATTAATTTGTTTGGCTAAGCTACTATTTTATCTACTCATTCGCATTAAATTCCACCGTGATGTCTTCGTTTAGGACCGAGAGGCCGAATTTGACGATGAAAGACCAATGAACGATGATGTCGCTTTGACTGTCAACCACAGCGACTTGAATATCGCTCCTACCCCACTGGAAACATATCAAAATGACGTCGTTACTGAACAGAGCTCGAGTGAAATAAATCGTGCTGATGATGTGGCTCAGGTACGACCGACAATGATAACCAACATTAAAAATGTAAAAACTACAATTACAATTGTCCGTTTTCTTGCTATAACGTTTTATGTGTCCTCAATCTGTTGCAAGCCAAGTAAGCCAAGTATTCATTTGGTTAGGCCTGGACATTTTATATTTGTTCTTATTCGGCATGGCTATTTCTTGAGATATAAATATTTAAATGGATACTAATTATGAAAAAAGTTTGTCTTACTTGTATTTATTACTTGGCACTCGTGCCTAAGAAGGTAAAAAATAACACACTAATGAAATGTGTTATTTCATTTGAACATCGTAACACACCTTTGTGTCAATTATAAAATAATTTCATGTACGTTATATTTTACATTGTGGTAATAGCAATTTGAATAATCTCTCATTACGTTTGAGGAAAGCAGTACATAATGTGAATCGTTCAAATAACTTACATTCAGTATTTATAAGGTAAATTGCATTTTTCAAAGAAGTATTCTGAGTAAAGCCATTGCTTCCGTAGATGTCTTCAGTGTTTACTTTGACGAGCGTGGTAAAATCCATACATCCATACCGAAGACTCGCTAGGAATAATCCATATTTTTAAAATGTTTTATATATAATAATCACACACATATACACACACAGACACACATCTATACACACACCCACACGCACGCACGCACGCACGCAGGAACACACACACACAAATGTGCGTGTGTGTGTTTGTGTGATTATACACATATAAAACATGAATATATATATATATATATATATATATATATATAAACTGACCAGCATAATTTCTTCTTGTTTCGCTTAATATAGGAAAACAGAACGGAAGAAAATGAGGAAAATGGAAATGAAGAACCTTCGATAGCAGTAGAACAAACGGTATCTCACTAATAGTTATTGCACAGAAAACACACTAAAATGAATTGTTATTAGCAATAACATTCAAATTATTTGTATCTATTACTAGTATGTTATTATATGTTGAATAGTGAGCATAAAACTGCAAATGAACATTGCAAGCATGTTGTTGATCGGTAAAGCACAACAACTCTTCATATGCATTAACGCTTTGATTAACATCGGTGACAGTATAATTGAGGCACTGGAATATGTTCGTAATTTTGATGCATATTTTGACAAGCACATGGCGATGGAACATCACGTGAAGTCAAAACGTCGAGCAGCATATAGCCAATTTTATAACATCGGCAAGATGAGTAAATACCAGGATTACCAAAGTTCAGTGCAACGTATTCATGCGCTAGTTCACAGTCACACTTACTTTTATTGTGCCCTATTGACTCGTCTGCCAAAACACATCATAACGACTACAAATTGTTCAAAACACGACAGTCAACAACTAAAATTATGTTCCAAAACACTGCGATTAGAGTATTGCCAAGAGTTGGCCAGTACAAGAACACACGTCGACATCCATCTCTTCTGGTTGGCAGTCGAGTTCCGAATTAAGCACCAGACGTATCCATTAACTTTTAGTGCATTGCAAGATAACTTGACCAACTTTTAACAACCAGAATACAAAATATGGACGGTGATCTAGCGAGGTGTTGGCATACGATGTGCTGAGAACAAAGAGAACATTTCTGTGTCAGTACGCCTTAAAAGACGCAGTGCTGAGCTAAACCGTGGATCGCATTACCAGTGCGTGCAGTGGAGTATACGCAACGTGTTTTATAGTTTACACTTTACAGAACTAGAAGGTCTACCAATTCATTAATTCATACTTGTATATTTCACAGTCCTCAAGGATGCAGTTTCCGAATCAGTAGATCTTCTAGTTTTGTCACCCACCAAAGACATTGAGTGTACTCAACTGCACGGTTTAGCTCAAAATCATTGACTACTACAAACTATCAGCTACGTGACAGTTTTAAAAGCAAACTATACACTTATTATTTTTATATTGCATATGATTCAATTGTTTCTTTCAGTCCTTTTTAATTAACTACTTCCTTTTTAATCAACTACTCTGTCTGATCAGAATCTAATTTTATACTGTTATTTATCGGTTTTATCCGTATTCAACACGATGTGATATGCTTGTTTAGATTGTATCTATACACTTGTGCATACATATAAATTATTAGTTATTACTATATCCGTAGCAGGTTTTTAATTGCCCTGTTACGGATAATGTTTCCTTGTGTACAGCAGAAATTGTATACATGCGTATTTATTCTCAGATAACTGTCCTTTTTCAAGACAAATATTTATTTTGACACATGACTGTCACAAGTAGGTAGCCATTTTATGATTTAATTGGCCCATTTCCACACGGATTTTGATCCCTACTAGGTGCCCTTTTAAGAGAAAAAAATCGGAATTTTCCTCTTAATAAATTGTAAGTTTAAAGAATGTTTACATTTTTAACCATTGAAAGTGCCCTTTCAGGACGTTATCCTTTTTGGACAATGTTGCACATTGTATTTATTTATTTAAATACCCCAAAAAGAGCGGGGTTGGGGGGCAAGTGGCCTGACTGTGGAGGGCAATTAAAAGGGCTGGGTGAGTAATGACCCCACTTTGTATGTTAAAAAACGCCCTGATGCTGCCATCAAATGTTGCAAGTTTCAATTAATTCACGCTGATCGTCGATATAAATGTTTCTTTAACGAACGCGTTTGTGACATTCTACCTTAAGAATAACATTGGTATTTGGATTGTTACATTTATGTACAGATCGAACCTGTGACATGGCAAGAGGAATATAGCAGTGTACCGAATAAAGTAAACGTGAGAAAGGTGAGCGAAATGTTGTGCACGTGCCTTACAAAATAATTATTTTAAATGTTGCGTGTTTAACGAGGTTTGAGTAAGAATGAACATGAAGCGACTTCCTTAGTATTTACTAATGTAGTACAAACTGGTCTCATGTTTAATTGAACAGCACATGACTGTAATGTAAGGCGATATTTACACATATAGCAATTTGCTGTTTTTGATTGGTAGGTATGCGGATAAGTATCCTTGTTTCGTGAAAACTTGCCCACGTAAAATGTTCTGTCTTAATTAACACATACATGTCCATATTTATAATATTTTAGGACGTCATGTGTAAAGTTGTATTATGTTCACCATTTTGGATAACCTTCTATTTCGCAAGTCTGATAAAACAATTAGAATAAATAACATTTTAAATTATTTTCAAAACATTCCTGCCATTGTCTTCCATGTTGCATACTGCTCCTTTCATTTTCCTGTACCATCGTCTCTAATCCTCCTTCGCTCCCGACCAACGACCCTTAGAGAGACATAGGTGTGTTGCAAAGTGGAGCAAGACTACGGCACAACTGGCGTTGTGACTGAACTTGCACCTTGCTGTGTTTATTTAGGACTGGGAGGGAGAGTTCGACGATGAAGGACCAATTGACGTTGACACAGCCAAAGACAACGACGTGATTATGGCGGTGCCCGCATTAGAAACAGATCAAAGTGAAGTTGTTGGTAAACAGAGTTCGGATGGAATAAATCATGCTGATGATATGCCTCAGGTAAGAAGGAAAAAGGCAACTAATTGTAAAAACTCCAAAGGTGTAGGCCTATAATTACAATTGTTTGTCTTCTAGCAACCACTTTTCGTGTGTCATCAATCTTTTGCAAAGCGTATCCATTTGGTTTGGCAACGTGTTTACCTACAAGAAAAATATATAGTATTTCGCATGCAAATTTCGTAGAATTTACACTTTTATATGTTTGTTTTATTTGTTGCCGCTCTTGCTTAAGAAAAACTCAAAAAAGGCTATAATGAAAATGTTTAATGTAAAGATTTGCGAACAGGACGTCGAATCAAATATGAAAAATGTGTATGTTACGTTTATCCGTGCAGTGGTTCAAACAAAATGGTGGTAAACGCTTTGGAGTCGGATAAAAGTGAAATCGTTATTAAACAGAGCTCTGTTGAAATACATCCTGCCGATGATTTGTCTCAGGTACGGCGACCAATGACTGTCAACGTGTTCATATTCCCGCAATGTTATGTGTTACGAACACTGCCAATTGATTTAAAGGGAGCCAGTCGGTTCCTCCACCCGTAATTAGCGGGCGTAGTAATTTGTAACAGGACGTCTGCTGCGTTGAACTCGGCGATATTGCCATTAAAGCTTGCTTTTTAAAATGGATATTTTTTTTACTATTTGAACATGGTCCGGGGTCGTACCTTCCAAATTATTAACGTTGTTACGGGCATACTAAACACAATTTTGCGGACATTTAACCTTCAACATAGTTATTATAGTCTTTAAAACATTATAATTATTAATCAATAAATAAAAAAGTTGGAACAGACTGCCTCCCTTTAAGGACACTCCCCACTGCTGTCTTAACGTGTCGTTCATTTCTTCTCTACGCCCACATTGCCACGCTGTCCACTCCCTCTAGGCCTCTAGAGTGCGTTCCCGACCACCGACCCTTCAGGAGACCTGCGTGTGCTCCAAAGTGAAGCACGACCTACGGCGCGCCTGTCGTTGTAACTGGTCTTGCACCGTGCTGTGTTTGTTTAGGACCGTGTCAGCGAGTTCGACGACGAAGGACCAATCAACTTTGACATCGTCTTTACTGCGAAACACAGCGACTTGAATATCATAGCACCCGCAGTAGAAACAGATAACAGTGAATTCGTTGCTGAACTGAGCTCGGATGAAGTCAAACTTGCCGATGATTCAGTGCAGGTAAGAATAACAATGTCAATACAATGTTGTTAAAGTCGTTCTGGTTATATAATCTATGTTTTTATGGAGGAAAACTGTTCATTTTAGCAGTAGGCCTATGTTAGTTACCACCGATGTCAGACAAAAATATATGGCTTTATATAATATGATGATGTTTGTACATACTTAGTCTACGTCATACCTATATGTATTAGTAAGGTAGAGAAAGATACATTGAAGATAAAACACAGTGTTAATAGCAATTCAGTTGGATTGGGTTTAGAGTATACATACAGTCAGTGCTACATTATATGTAGAAGTTATACAATTGAAATACAATCTGCCATATACGTCAAGGTAATTATTACATTATTGTATAACCGCCATGGTATTAAAACGGTTCAATAACTATCCGTCCGAATGATTGGCAATGGGTACACTTCTTTCATAGTCTATATGTCTTTTGTGTCAAATTCAATCTGCGTGTGCTTACTTTCATCTGGTTAAAATATCGTTCACGCAGAAATTCTGCAGATCTAGATGACTGAGTCTGGCTCGGAGGCTTTTACCCGGAAACGTGCATTTAAAGTTCTTTTTTGTTTAAATTCGATACTGTCAAATATACTGTCACGTACACCAGACACGAACAATATCACTCAGGCTAATATAACATAATACTTGCTCGTAATTTTGCGTGCATGAGATTCGCGTGACAATAGCAGAGTCAGCCCAGGGAACTGTCAGTCGATGGGTGCTTACATATTTGACCACTTTAATACTTGCTTAATAATCCTTCTTTAATATAACAGGCAAAACTCAATTCTCACGCTGACAATATCCTGTCATTGTCTGCCTTGTTTCATTTTGCTACCTTCCATCGTTCTTCGTTTCTTCCCTTCGGCCACACTCGGCCATACTGCTAACTTCTTTATTGTCTTCCCCTCGCTCCCGATCGCCTGCCCTTCGCATTGCCTGCTCCAAAGTGAAGCAAGAACGCAGTTCGACTGACGCTGGCATTGATCTTGCTCCGTGCTGTTTTTGTTTAGTTCCTGATGGGCAACAAAATACTGACTATCATTGACGTCGCTGTGCCTGTCAATGACAGCGACTTCAGTTTCTCGGAGTCCGAGCAAAGTGACTTAGATACTAAAAGTGGCTCCCATGAAATATACTCTGCTAATTGTCTAGCTCAGGTAAGATGGTTGATGACAATCAAACTCGAGCTGAATAACATATACATCATCGCGCGCGCATGTGCGTACATGTGTGTGTATGTGCGCTCGGGCGGGCGCGTGTTTGGGAGCGTACGTGCATGCGTGCGTGTGTTGGTTGTGTGTGTGCGCGTGCGGGTGTGTGCGTATGTGTTCGCGTATGTGCGTGTGTGTATGTGTACGCGTGTGTGTATGCGTGTGTGTGAGTGTGTGTGTATGATGTGTAGCTACAACGAAAAATAGCTAAACTGTTTGTTCTCATCTTCCCTGTGCTTACACACTGCCACATTACTCACTATCTTAAACTCCACCTCATCCCGACCACAGACCACCAACCCTAAACATTGCCACATTACTCACTCTCTTAACCGACACCTCGTTCCGACCACCGACTTCCGACCCTACCCACTGCCACAGCACGCACTCACTTAACCGACACTTCGTTCCGACCACCGACCCTACACACTGCCACATTACTCATTCTCTTAACCGACACTTCGTTCCGACCACCGACCCTACACACTGCCACATTACTCATTCTCTTAACCGACACTTCGTTCCGCCCACCGACCCTACACACTGCCACATTACTTTCTCCCTAACCGACACCTCGTTCCGACCACCGACCCTATGCGTGGCATTCATGTGCTCCAAAGTGACGCAGGAAAGACAGCGACTCGACAGGCGTAGTGATGTGTTTGTTTAGGGCCGACAGAGCGAGTACGACGATGAATTTGTAGTTGACAACTCTAAGATGGCGAGTGACATCGGCCTCGGATCGCGTGGAGTAAATCATGCAGATGAATTGTTGCAGGTCAGTCAACTTTATAAAGTTTATCTGTATAATGTTTTATGTTGCGCGGGCGGGCGTGCATACGTCTGTGTATGCGTACGAATGTGAGTAAGAGAGCATGTGTGAACGATTACAATAATAATAATATATTTCATTTCATATACCGTTAGATCAAGTTATGGTTGTGTATGTGTGCGTGAGATGATCACTAAAATGATAAAATAAATTTGTATAACTCCATGTTTATTTAACATTCTATGGCGCTTTACATAACGCATTCAAAATATATATTATATGAAAAAGAGACACATTTGTAGCTAGAGCAAAAACAGTGTAAGAATACATCTCTCTCTCTCTCTCTCTCTCTCTCTCTCTCTCTCTCTCTCTCTCTCTCTCTCTCTCTCTCTCTCTCTCTCTCTCTCTCTCTCTTCTCTCTCTTTCAACATTATTGTTGACAAAATATATATATATGTGTGTATGTATGTATAGCGTATTAAATTATTATTTGTTCGTTGACAGAAACTGTGTTTTGATTTGATGAACCAAGTTGCAGACGTTGTGTGATATCTTGCTGTGAAATTAAGTATTATGATACAGCATCATACAGGAAATTATGTAGTAACATTAACAGTGATAAGTGCTTGGAGCAATTATCTGGAAAAAAGCTAACGCTGTTTACCAGATTCGAAAAGTATAAAATAAATCATGTCAGCATTTGGAAATAAATTGTGAATTATGTCGACATGGGGATTTAATTATTTTATGCACAATCCTATATTTAACGGACTATTTTGCATGTTAAATCTTGATTTGTTACACGTTTAGCGAATTACCATATCATGACATACTTTTTCATGGTCATCAATATGTCAGTATTGTTTTATCAGCAGCACTTACATGTATTGTTTAATCGTTTATATAGGAACAAAAAAGCGACGAAGATCAAAAGGATGAGCCATCGCCTGTAGAAGAAGAAACGGTACATATTTTAAAATGATCTAAACAATACATTACTTTTAATTTCTGTATCAGTGTGTGTTTTATTTAGTATGGTAATGCAACATCTGATATGTAATTATGTATGTTTAACATTACGTTTTCTTTATTCTTTACCCCCTGATTGTTTTCTATATCCAAGAATACCTTACAATGTTAATTGCTCTATGTAGGGATCCAACGTAAAATTGGCAATACATTATCGTAAAATAATATTATTATAATATTATTATTACACACACAAACATACACACACATACACACACATACACACAGACACACATTCACACAGACACACATACACACACATACATACATACACACACGCGCGCGTGCGTATTGCAGAACTATTATATATGTCTTAAGTACTATCAGACACTCCTGTGAGGCGGCAGTCCCGGTCTAAAAATGTTCTGTGCATGTCTAGATCAAGCCCGTCGAATGGCTAGAAGAAGAGCTTGGATGCTGGCCAAAGAGACGGGTGAGCATGACACCGTGCCTTTGTGTAACAGTCCTCATAACGCAACTGCTCATTGATAAGGGTTGTTTGTGTCTATGCTATTTGCTTTAATATGTATATACATATATATATATATGTGTGTGTGTGTGTGTGTGTGTGTGTGTGTGTGTGTGTGTGTGTGTGTGTGTGTGTGTGTGTGTGTGTGTGTGTGTGTGTGTGTGTGTGTGTGTGTGTGTGTGTGCGTGTGTGTCTATGTAAGTATGTGTGTATGTATGTATGTATGTATGTATGTATGTATGTATGTATGTATGTTTGTATGTATGTATGTATATTCGTTCTACTATGCTTCCTTCGGATGGCATTAGGGTGTCAAATCTTGGATAATATCGTCGCACTGTCTTTTGGTGTGACGGTATCAACATAAAAGGCAAACGCAGTATACAGCATATAGCAATGTATTAAATATAAAAAGGTACAAGCAAAGATCCAAATGATGGATCATTGTGGTTGCAGTATAAACAGCGATGTTGTTTGCCTCTTGAAAATGCAAAACAACTAGCTAAATACCTATCCATATTGTATCGTTCGTGTCTTCCCTACGTCCTACATTGCCCTCTCCCTCTTTAGTAATTATTAGTACTAATTAGTGCTGACCTCTTCCGGTTATGTGTAATGCTAAACGTAGACAGTAGCGCCTCTAGTGAAATAAACTAATTAGTACTATTTAGTGCTGACCTCTTCCGGTTATGTGTAATGCTAAACGTAGACAGTAGCGCCTCTAGTGAAAAAAAGTAATGGGGAGTAATCAGACCAGTGGTGTATATAGCGTAGCTAGTGGTATCGAAGCTTAAAGAGGCGAGACCCGCGATGGAGAAAAGTATGTACGAAATGGCCAGTCAGTTGCATAAAGCCGGTAAAGAGGATACGTCTATACGTTTCGGTGGCTCGACCTCCGTCCTGTCGAATTTCTTCCCATGTCGAGTCGAGGCGTACGGCCGGGTGTTCAGATCGGTCGAGCACGCCTACCTGTTTAGAAAGGAGATATTTAATGAAGACGAATTATGCGCGGAGTATATCAAAGAGTCGTGGTCGGCCTACATAGCGAAGCGACGAAGTTACATCATCAAGAAAACGAGAACGGGGAACGAATGGGACGCCGCTAGGGTCGAGTGTATGAAGGCTCTGTTGATGGCTAAGTTCGGAGCGTCGAAAAGGTTGAGAGACGTCCTGTTGGCTACCGGGGACGTCGAATTGGTGGAGTGAGTGCCGTCGAAAAAGGCCTTTTGGGGTTGCGACTTCGGAGGCAGAGAGGGCCGAAACATGCTGGGAAAGTTGTTGATGGAGGTGCGTTCCGAATACGGAAGACACGAATAAGAAGGGACTCACCCGTCCCCGCGCGCCAGTCGTCGATATGGACACGTCGTTGAAGCACCCCTTTACGTGTATAGTAGCCGGTCCTACAGGATGCTGCAAGACCACTTTCGTCTCTCGTCTTTTGCATTTCGCTTCGTCTATGATCCAACCGCCTCCGGAGAAAATCCTGTGGTGCTACGTCCAGTGGCAAACCGCCTTCGCCTCTATGACGACCGATGTAGAGTTCGTAGACGGTTTACCCGTTCCGAATATCTTAGACGCGAAAACGAGGACGCTCATCGTACTCGATGACCTTATGGAGGAAACGGACAGTCGGGTCACGACCTTGTTCACTAAAAAATGTCACCACTGCAACGCGTTCGTCGTACAGCTTCTGCAGAATCTATTTCCGAAAGGGAAAGAAAACCGCACCATCAGCCTAAACGCGCAATACATGGTGCTGTTCAAGAGTCCCCGAGACGCGGGTCAAATGGGTCACCTGGCGAAACAGATGTATCCGGGTAGAATCAAGGACATGATGGAAGCCTTCAAAGATGCCACGTCAGAAGCCTACGGCTATCTCCTGGTGGACCTGAAACAGGAAACATCTGAAAATCTGCGCCTGCGTACGGCAATTTTCCCCGACGATCGCGTTCAGTAAGTCTACGTGCCGAGAGTATAACACGGGGGACGCGTCGCAGCGGACGTCACTTGTCGTCGGCGGCGTCAGGATGACAGAGCGCGTCAAGAGGCACATCCTGTGCTTGCAGATGTTGAATAGTAACAAGAATATAAAGCTGAGAAAAGCCGTACTCGCAAACGCAAGCGCCGATCTCATCTGTAGTCTGTGCGACTGCGCGTACAACATTCTGAAAGGGAACGTGAAATTGTCAACGAAGCAGAAAAAAGTACTGTTAAAATACAGGAACAATCTGTGTAAGCTGTCGACAAAAAAGTCCCCGTCAGAAGGAAGCGGGCGATCCTGCAAACGGGCGCCGGCAGGTTTCTGACCTGCGAGTCCCGTTGGCGAGTTCCGTCTTTCTACCGCTCCTCAGACAGGTCATCGGTTGATGGAACACGCGAAAAAGATGGCGTTGGTAGACCCTCGGTTGGTGGAGAGTCTCCTCCCGTTACTCTCCCAGCCGACCACGACCACGTCGCGTGTGATGAGTAGCCTGGACGACGACATGAAGACCGTTTTCGAGCGCACGGAATTGTCAGAGCGAGAAAAGGTGGCGTCGTACAATCAATTGCTGAATCGCTACAACACCATGGAGGCGTCGCGAGCGCAGCAAGCGGTACGCGTGTCCGTGGTGAAAGGGGAGACCGAGGAAGCCCAGCCGCCGCCGCCGCCGCCGCCGCCGCCGACGGGTCAGAGCGGTATAGAGCGCGAGATCGTGGAAAGCCTCCCGCCGAGTCTGAAAGGAAAAGCCAGCCGCCTGGTTGAGAAACTGAAAACCGACCCGTTATGTCGATGGAACGACCGCGGCGAGTTCGTGTACGACGGTACACCTATCGCGGAGAGTAACATGGTGGATCTCGTGAACGATCTCATGAGAAAAAGGAAGAAGGCGCTTCCGCCGGTCGGGTGGGAAGCGTTCGGGGGGCATATGAAGCGTCTGAACGTCCTTATGGAGCTCGTCGGCAACCCACAACGTCGAGCGTACATGCAGCAGCAACAGCAGAAACAATCAGTCAGGCGTCGCGCTAAGTCTCTAGAGCGCACGTGGGAGGCCTATTAAAGAGGTTGAAATGCCCGAGAGGTTCAGAAGCCGGTATGAATCGCCAAAGAACGGTAGTCGTCGGCCTCGCCGTAGTCGCAGCAGCATTCTCTTTATATATCTGTATGTTATTATTTTTCGTAAAACCAACGGAATCACCATGGTGTCCCAGAGGCGTCGTCGTGATACGCAACGAAAGCTTCCCCCTCAACGAAAGTCTCGCCGCCCTCAACGGGACCTACTGAAACGCGCCTACTTCGAACCGAAACAGGCGGGCAGTTACGGCGGCGTCCACGCGTTGCACCGGGCGACGCTAGTACCCAAACCGGCCGTCAAGCAGTGGTTGTCGGAACAGGACGCCTGTACCCTTCACAAGCCGGTCAAACGGCGTTTCAAACAGCGCTGCGTTATCGTGGGCAGTCGAAACCAGCAATGGCAAACCGATCTCGTCGACGTGGCTAACCAGAAAAAACACAACGATGGGGACGACGTTCCTACTGACGGTTACCGACGTCTTTTCGAAGCGGGCGTGGTGCCTCCCGTTGAAGAGTAAAGCCGGCCCGGCGATCGTTACGGCCTTCGAGGGCTTGCTGCACCAGCAACCGCCGCCGAACGCGCTGCAGGCCGACGAGGGCACGAAGTTTCTCAACAGACCCTTTCAGAAACTCTTGAAGGAGCACGGCGTCCACCACTTTGTGACGCACAACGAAGAGACCAAAGCGAGTGTCGTGGACGCTAAAGACCCGCATGTGGAGGTACTTCACGAAGCATCAGACGTTGAGGTACGTGGAGGCGTTGCCGGACTTCGTGCGGTCGTACAACAACGCCTACCATCGAAGCATCGGTAGGACGCCGGCGAGTGTCAACACCGCGAACCAGGAGACCATGTGGCAACGGCTGTACGGCGGCGTCGGGGGTCGAGGCAAGCCGAAACTGCGAGAGGGAGATCGCGTTCGCAGCAGCAAGACGAAGGGCTGGTTCAAGAAGGGGTACATGGCAAAGTGGAGCGAAGAACCGATTGACGACGTCGCCGGAACGGTACTAGACGGCACCTTCTACGAACCGGAGCTACAAAAAGTAACCGTCTCGAAGGATAAACTGTATCGCGTGGAGGCGGTTCTACAACGGCGGAGGCGGCGTAAGGGAGGCGGTGCGGAGGTGCTCCTGAAATGGTGCGGTTATCCGGCTTCCTTCAACAGCTGGTTCGATGCCAAGGCGCTCGTGGCCTATAAGAGTTAGGCGCACAGCGTCCGCCTCGGTAGTCATGAGGTGGACGCGACACTCGGGGTGCAGCAGCCGAACCTCGCGGAGAGGCGTTACGTCAGAAGCTATCTGAACCTCTTCGCGGCGACGGGCAAGGCGTACGAGAACGAGGGCAACGACCTGACGCGCACCGACTTCGGCGCCAGCTACACCATCTTCGGCTTCGACCTGTCGCCGGACTGTTGCGACGGCGACCATTTCAACGTCGTGCGCAAGGGCAACCTGCACGTGGAGGTGCTCTTCACTGCGGCGCTGGACCGGACGGTGAATGTCATCGTGTACGGCGAATTCGAGACCATGCTCGTGATCGACAACAACCGCAACGCCGTGTACGACTACTGAGCAGCATGGACACGTTACAGCTATTGCGCCGCCTGGAGATCTACCCTAGGTAGGGTAGGGTAGGATAGGTAAGTAGGGATTATACGAGTATGGGGGCTGTGGTGAAGCCGTCGTCGATCACGCGCCGTTTGGCGTAGACGTAGCTCAACGCCGCGCGCTCCTGAATGTACGTCAACACGGACGATTCCTTCACATGGAAGCCGCGGTTCCACCCGCGGCCGCTCCGTCGACCGCGCAGCACGTCGAGGAAGGTGTCCTTGTTGATGTCGTTCTGGCGCTTGCTCAACCCCTTCGTGCTGTACTTATCACCCGCCGCGCCAAGACAGTAGTAGGTCTTGCTGCAGAGCGCGACGATACCGCGACCGGACCACTTCTCTTTGAATAGTCCCTGCGTCCTCTTATCATACGTCCAATGGTTCGCGCAGCATCGCTCGGCGTCCCACGGTCGTCCAGCAAGTCGGCACTGTACTTACGTCCCCGAGTGATAGTCGCAGCACTCCGCCGGGAACCACCGCCCGGTGCCGAAAGATCCACGAGATCGTCGACGCACCGGTCCGCGAGGGCCAAATACGCCGAATCGGTACCATAGCGCAGTACTGGAACAGAGGGCGTGGCACGTAGGTGGCGATGAAGTCGTAGTAGAACTGGAGCATGCATAGTTTGGCGTACTGGTACACGAAGTAGCCGATCTGTACGGGGAGACCGTACCTCACGGTCCGCTTGTTCAGCGCAACCTCGGGCACGACGACGTCGAGCTGCCGGAAGCGTCGATCGTTCATCAGCGTCGAGGCCCCGGTAGACGTACAATACTTGATATCCCGGTGGAGGTCGACCCGCGTAATCGTTTTCCCATAGCAACTATTCCCGAGAAGTTTAAAGGTATCGGCGAGAATGGCCTTGTCGGGGTCGGTGTCGCCCTCGCGTTGCGCGGAGGAGACCGATTCGCCGAAGCGACGAAAGCACGGGACCGGGACGTACTCGACGATCTGGTACACGCTATCGACAACGAGTCCGTGCTCCAGATACCACCGCAGTAGGGGGGTTGCGAGGAGAATCTTGGTGCCGAATAAAATCCCCACGAGCGTACACTGAAGATGGGACAGGAGCTCGTGCGTTTCGGCGTAGCGACGCACGAACGGGCTGAGATCGTCGCGGGAGATGTAGGTGTTCTTGAAGACGGGCTGCATCTCGGCGAAGGCGTCGAGCAGCTCGTCCGGGACGGCGTTGTCGCATTCTATCAGACCGAAGAGGGTGCCGTCGAACACGGCCTCCAAGATCCGCGTCCGCGTAATGTCCCCGCGCCATCGGCGGGTCTCCGGCGGCGGTCTCAACGCGCGCCACTGACACTCCCACATCTCAACGAAGGTGACGAAGCGGCGAAGGTAGGCCGTGGTGGCTATCGTCTCGGCGTACAGTCAACTCGTCGGCTTTCCGTTGACGTCGTTCGTTTCCTTGCCCGTACACGGACAGCCGTGGAAGAAGCACCCTGGTAGGCCGTCTTCGTTTCACGACACCACCCGTCGACCCGGTACTTACCAACGCGTTTCTCGTGTCCGTTGACCTGGTGTCGTATGCGCACCCCCGTTCGTGCGGCCTGCCACGTCAGCCACTGTACGGCCATACGACCGTAGTGGTGCACCTGTTCAGGGCGAAAGGCGTTCTCCGCGCGGCGGCGCGTGTACCACCCCGTCGTCATGTCTTGCCTGAGCGCCCAGAGGTAGAGAGCGTTCGCATCAAACCCCACTATAGAGCAACATGTTCGGGCCGCCTCGCCGTACTCGGTCGGGCGTAGAACGGTCACGTCGGCCTCGTGATGGCGCGCGAAGATGATCGAGGGGCCTCCGACGATCTGGGACTGCCGGGACAGGTCCTTGTTCGGCTCGTTGAAGAGAGTGAAGTGAAGCGTCGGCGGGAGATTGTTGAACAGGTAGATTAGCGTCAGGCCCGGCACGCTGATAGCGTCCTTGAACCTTTCGATGGGTTGCTGCTGGTAGAAGATGAATTGTTTGTCCGCGCCCTCCAAGAATGGGGCCACGTCCCTGTTGTTGTACAAGACGAGAAAGTCCCGCAGCGTCGTCATCCCTTCGTCGCGCCACACCTTCACGCAGCCCTCGTACGCCTCATTGGAAATCCCTTCGCGCTTTAGGTGACTGTAGAAGGTCTCCCGCGGTGGCAGTTCGGTGTCGTCTAGTTTCCGGAGATCGTCCAGGTATTCGTAGAGGAAGTGGCCCTTCGTCACTTCGCAGCCGTAGGCCTTCAGAAACTTATCGTAGCTAAAACCGGGTGCCAGGTAGTTGGTGATGACCAGACAGACACATGAAGTTGTTCTGACGTTTGATCGTAAGCGTCGACGACACGTTCTGCCCTTCGGTCATGAGAAGAGGGGTGAGATACTTTTGAAACCAAGGACGAGGAGGCTGCGCAGGTGGCACCCCAGGCGGTCGGCGAGTACGGTGTACGGGTTCTTCCCCTCCGTCGGCTCTTGACATTTGAGTCGTCATTCGGTTTCGAGCGCCTCGATCTCTTCGCATGTAGGTTCGTAAGACGGTCGCAGAACAGCGCATGCCGCCTCGCTCACGGCCTCCAGGGCGGCAATCAGGAGCTTCGCGAGCTCATTCGAATCCCCGGTCGTGACGAAACACCGCGCCGTCTCGTGGCCGGGGACGTTCGAGGCGATACTCACGCTGAGAAGCTCGTGCCGGGCTACCCACCTGCATTTGGGGCTGTCCGCCGGTAGGTCGTGCCTGTCGAAGTAGCATTCGAAGTCGAAAGTCGCCCTGTACGGATAGTAGAGCAACGGGTCCTCCACGTGGATACCCTCATCATCCAGCTGTTGAAATACGGATGGGGTCGGGTGGTAAACCCCGCCGGGGAAGACGTGGCGGACGCCTCTATCGCACGTCGTTTCGTGGCGCTGTAATGACCAGTCGGTGCACCACAGCGAATCACCGCACTTACCGCATCGGTACGTGTGACAGAACCGGGAAACGTCCTGTATGTACGAATAGTGACTGTCGTTCAAGTTCACGCTCATAGTAGTGGGGTAGCGGTAGACCGGACGCCGGATCAGTTGGGCGGCCGGCTTTCCGGGTGCCCCCTCCTCCAGTCGATCCACGACCACGTTGGTTTTAAATCGATCGAGTTCGTTCGGTGGTATTGTAGTCGGCGTAGAGCCTTAAGGTCGGGGCCCTCAATGCGGTTACGTCAGCGCCTCTATGAAGCGCCAGACAACGGAAGATGCACAAGTTGTCGGTGTAGGGTCTATTGTGCTTATCTTTCTCCAGAACGATCACCGACCTGTTGGCGCACAGGTAGGCGGGGAGTTGCGCGTCGAGACAACCGATAGGATGGTGGATGATGGCGTTGAAGAAGAAAGTAACGTTAATGACCAATTCGGCCTTTTTATTCGGATGTTGCAGCTTGCGCTAGACTGAGATTGATAAATGCGTGTTTTGTTTGTTTCACTGGGACACGTTTTATTAAGGTTTCAACGTTTGATTAAGCATGATACAAGTAGACTGGGATTGATAAACGCGTGTTGGGACATAGGTACGTTTTATTAAACGTACTTTTCATCGCCATAGAGGGGTGTTTATTTTCGTTCGTAATAGTAGACAAGACTGTTCATACGGTTTCAACGTTTTATTAAGCATAGACAAGCATGATACAATGGTGGGTGCTTTCACCAACGACTATAACATCTGTGATTATATGGCTTTATCACGCCTACAGAGAATACATAAACAAGGCATAACAGCGGCGTGATTTTCTTTCTCCCGCGTTAACTACAACAGCTGCATAAAATGTTCGGTAAAGCTGGGCTCCCTAAAGTTCGTAAGGCACGTCTACGGAAGTTAAACAAGGCATAACATGGTTTCACCAGCGTTACTACAGCATCTGCGAATAATGTTCGGGTATAAGCTATAACTGTTAGCGTCAAACAAAGCCGGCCCTTTTCAACAGGTAGGCCTCCACGGCTGCCTCCAGAATCGCGTTGTTACTGCATCTAAGCCAGTCGGTGGCCATTAGCCAGTCGGCGACCTTCTTATTGAGCGACGCTTCCGATCGACGATCCGGCGTCCAGCAATGAGCATGTAGCATGAGAATCAATCTCACGGTGCACGGCACGAGCGATCGACCTAGAAATTCGTCAAGGACCGACTGAAAAAAACTGTGCGCACAGTCCAGCCGCATTCTCGTACCTCCGTAAATAGCGTCTGCCGGGTAGGCCAACACGGCACCCGCACAAATGCACGAATAACTAGCCCACGGCGCTATTGCAAAATATTACACCGACCGCTTTCCCCCTGGCTAGTGACGAATAGATCGTCTGCTGTCCAGTGTATAACCACGATACAGCGGATTCAACATAACCACATAACCACATAACCACAAGAGGTCAGCACTATACATTATTTAGTGCTAATTAGTGACTAATTAGTAATTAATTAATTAATAACTAATTAGTGTTAATAAATGACTAATTAGTAACTAATGATTACTAATTAGTGCTAGTTGGTAATTAAATTATGTTAATTAGTGACTGATTAGTGCTGATTAGTCCTAATTACTTTTCACTAGAGGCGTTACTGTCTACTTTATTATAGCATTACACATAACCGCGAGAGGTCAGCACTATACACTTACATGACAAGTCATTAATCATAATTTTTTTACAAGTAGGAATCCCCAGGAATGACTGATCCTAAACCCTTTGATGTCCTTTGATGTTTTATTCCGGATGGATACCAAACGTCTCCTATTAACTACTATCGTGCTGTGTTCGTTGAGGCCCGGGAGGGCGAGATCAACGACGAAAGACCAATTGACGTCTTGCTTGCCAAAGACAGCGACTTGGGTGTCAAGGCGAACTCGTTGGAGACTGGTCAAAATGACGTCGTGATTAGAGAACGTTTCGATAAAATAAATTCTGCCGGTGATTTGGCTCGGGTATGACGGCCAATGAAAAACAAAGAACTTATTCAATTTACCGATACGCAATATCGTGTAACATATTCATCGTAATTTTGTTGTTCTCCTCTTGTTTTCCTGTCGTCAAGGATGATGCTGGCCTCAACTCCGATCCTCGATTTCAGTTATCTTTTTTTTTCTTTTCCCTCACTGATTTTGCACTGCTCTCTCCACCAATTGTCTCCATTCCCCCTCTCTTTCGCCCTCGTTCTCCATTCCTCTCTCAATCCTTCCAGTCTCTCTTTACACGGTCCTCCCATCGCAGTTTGGGTCTTTTCGCCTCCTCTTCCCCTTTTTCTTGGTTTAATTTTTCACTGGCAGCGGATTGGTCGTTTCGTCACGTATGCTATTTATTGTGTTTGATATATGTTCGGACCACTGCCCACAACTACCATGACAGGCGTGGAACTTTTGGTCAACCCAAGATGAATTTCAAAACCGCAGCTGACGTTACATGGTTGCCAAACCACTGCCTATCACGCTGCCTAGTTCTAATATCCGCATTACGTTAATGTATATTAATATATGTTTAACTCGATAGGTGTGCGTGTTTGTGTGTGTTTGTGTGTTTGTGTGTGTTTGTGTGTTTGTGTGTTTGTGTGTGTGTGTGTGTGTGTGTGTGTGTGTGTGTGTGTGTGTAGTGTCAGTGCGTTTATTTTTTACACATATACCACCAACACCTTCCCTTCCAGTTCCTGCGGCCTGCGTGTGACTCAAACTGAAGCCTCACCGCGGCACAATTAACGTTGAGAATGATCTTTCACTGTAAATTGTATTTGTTTAGGACCAGGAGGGCAAGTTCGACGAAAAAAGAGCGATCGCTGTTGCTGCAAGTGGTATCACGGAGACCGACCGAAATACAGTCGTTACAGAACAGAACTCGGATGAAATCAAACATGCTGCTAAATTGTCTGATTTGTCTCAGGTAAGACGGGCAATGACATAATCAAGGTCGACTTTATTATTAATTTATTTAACAAAGATTGTAACAAATGCCTAATAATATGTTATCAAACGTATAGCGAACCAAGCGTGTGTTTGGTTTAGTGAACTCGCTCTGTATGCGCGCGCGCGTGTGTGCGCGCGTGTATGCCTGAACGCGCTTGTTATGATAACTGAAAGATGCTGCGTGTACTTAGGACGGGGAGAAGCAGAACAAAGCCAAAGGACCAATCGACGGTGACGTTGCTATGACTATTTCTGAGGACACATTAGGTTTCGCAATGGCCGAAAGTGAAAGGTCATCTGCTGATGATTTGCCTCAGGTAAGTTTTAAAATGCAACCTTCTGTCGTATAAGCATACCAAATCATTTGACAATCATTGTGACAAAAGGAATATGTATACGCCTAATAATATGTCATCAAACGTACATGTCCGTCAGCGAGCCAAGCGTGTATTTGATTTAGTGAACTCGCTCTGCATGCGCGCGCGTGTGTGCGCGTGTGTGTCTGATCGCGCTTGTTATGATAATTGAAATATGCTTCGTTTGTTTAGGACGGGGAGGACGAGAACAACGACAAAGGACCGATCGACGGTGACGTTGCTATGACTATCTCTTCTGAGGACACATTAGGTTTCGTAATGGCCGACAGTGAAAGGTCATCTGCTGATGATTTGCCTCAGGTAAGTTTTGAATTGCAGTCTTCCGTCGTATAGGCATAGTAGGTTATTTGACAAACATTGTGACAAATGGAATATGTATACGCCTAATAATATGTCATCAAACATATATATCCGTCAGCGAGCGAAGCGTATGTTTGGTTTAGACAACTCGCTCTCCGTGTATCTAGCAAATATGTATTCTTGTCAATTGGAAATGCTCCGTGTAATGGTTAAACACTGTTGCCAATTGTATATTAATAATTGCGACCACATTACCAGAGTTGCATTCATGAATTTGTATTTGAATCATGACAACTCACACGGCACATGCGTGCTGCAAGAACACACACGAAAATAACGTGTAACTGTCATCATTGCTTGGCCGGGGCCCGGACTGGTGCCTAGATGAGCCGTTTCCGTAGGGGTCGATCATTCATCAAGCATGGATGGTCTGTTTCGTCAATATCAAGGTTTTCGCGGATCAGCCATCTACTTGATTTAATCCCGTCTATATTATCTCACATTTAGCATCAAATGGCCGAATACATAGCGGAGTGAGGTGGCGTAATGTTTAGAGCGTCAGACTATCAATCGATAGATTCCGGGTTCGAATCTCCTTCCTGCCGTTTCGAACATTGGGCAAGTCAATTCACTTTACGTTGCACCAGTTCATTCAACTGTATGAATGAGTGCCTGGTTACAGACAGTGGTAGATATTTGTATATGAATAGTCTCCACGCAGTAATTACAGCGTGGCTGAATAGTTCCCATAGAAGTGGATATGGTGTTCGGTTGAACATATCTGTAAGGGAGTAAAGTGTAAGGCGATTTCAGCAGTGCTAAAGACCCGATACAGCGCTATAAAAGAACTGACCTTTTACAACAGCATTGCGCCTGTTTATGTTTAGAGCGTGACCGAGGCGATGTCCGAGGAACCGGTGGCTGACAGCAAACAAAGTGTGGTAGGTTTGAGCCAGAAGACGAAATAGGACTAGGTCTCGTGTTGTCGATATGATACTCCGCTACTAAAGTATTACATTGCATTGTTTTTGTTGTATTAACTAGTTATCATTTGATGTATTCATTCTCACAGTGGACGATACATTATTGAACATATGATCTACTAATTATGTAAATACTAGTAGAATAAAAAGGAGAAAGCGTTTGATAAAGTGCCACAACAAAGATTGTGACTGAAACTAAAAGCCCACACTGTAGGGGATGGATTGAGCAAATGGTTAGAAACATGGTTGATAGATGGAAGGCAGAGAGTAACAGTAGAAGGGGAAATTTCAAACTGGAAACAAATTTTGAGTGGAGTGCCACAAGAATCAGCATTAGGACCTATGTTATTCCTAACATGTATAACATATATACACACATATATATACAGACATACACACACACACACACACACACACACATATATATATATATAAATATATATATGTGTGTGTGTGTGTGTATGTCTGTATATATATGTGTGTATATATATATATATAATGTTAAGCTGATCAGCATAATTTCTTTTATGTGATCATGTAATATATGAAAATAGAATTGAAGAAAATGCAAAAGAACCGCCGATAGCGATAGAAGAAAATGTATGTGATGATTTGGAGGATATGTCAAGCACAGTACTGAAATTCGCAGACGACACAGAAGTGTTCAGAACATTTAAAAGAGGTGCAGATAAACACATGCTACAAAATGGTTGAACAAAATTAGTCGAATAGTCTGAAAACTAACAAATGGTATTCAATTTTGGGAAATATAAATGCATATACTTTGGACATGGAAACATGAACAAAGAATATATAGTAGGGGATACTATATTAAGCAAAACCACAAAGGGAACGGACTGAGGAGAAACAGTGTGGAATTGATGCTTCAAAGGATAATCAATTTCTAGGGCTGATCAGAAGATATATCACATATAAATAGAAACAGCTAAATGTACCACTGTGCAAAGCAATAGTTGGGCCTCATTTGGAATATTGTATACAAGAAGCATGGAAGCCATATAATAAGAAAAACGTAGATAAGCAAGAAAGAGTACAACGAAGAGTGACATAGACGATTCCTGAGCTGAGAAACATTAGTTTTGAAAGCCGTCTAATAGAATGTTCGTTGACAACATTAGAGACTAGGAGACCAAGAGGAGATCAAATATAAACGTTTAACATATTGAGCGGTTATCATTATTAAATACCCCATGCCCCCACATGCATGGCTGTGTTTTGGTAACAACTACTGAACTTTGTACAGGTTAGGTCCACCCGGCGATCTGGCAGACAGAATACGCGGAGCCAACGCCTGGTCTCACACAGTCCAAGCAGGGCAGTCTGACAGTATCTCATTCCGTCTCTTTCCGGGTATAATTGCTCTGTTTGACCACTGGCCTCTATTCTACCAATTGGCGATATGTTAAAAACACAAAGTTAGTATTTTTAGAATTATTTACTGATTTAGTTATTTACTACGAATTGAGAATTTTGGCTTTTAGCATGTTGCCATTAGAAATTACGTGCTTACGGAAATGAGATTCAGAACTGAACTATGTAATGGTCATACCTACTTACTTACTTATGCCCTTCGCTCCATGCGGAGCATAGGCCATCGACGACGACTCTCGAGCACATACGATTTTGGGCAATATATTCTCTATTTCTTTCCAGGTGTAGCCACGCATTTGTTCTTCTGCAGCCATGTCTCTGCCATGTGTTCTTGGCCTTCCTCGTCTTCTTTCTGCTTGAGGATTCCACGTCAGAGACAGTTTATTCTTGACTTTCTCAGTGTGTGTCCAGTGCAACCCCACTTTCTCTTCAGGATCTGGTTGGCGACGGTTTCTTGGCTAGTCCTTTCCCATAGCTCATATTTTCTGTCTTGCCATTTTATGCGTAGAATTCTTCGCAGACATCGGTTAAGGAAAGTCTGGATTTTGCCTAGTGTTGTTTTTGTCATTCTCCGTGTTTCAGAGCCAAACGACAATACTGATTTACATTGGAGTTAACACTCCTGATTTGTGTTGTGTTTGTTATTTTTGTGGAATTCCAGATGTTTTTTAGTATCAGGAATGCTGTCCGTGCCTTGCCCTCTCTTTCTGCAACATCTGCCTCTGTACCACCTTGTTTGTTTATCACGGTCTCTAAGTATGTAAATGAATCCACTTCCTCCAGGGACTCTCCACCTGCTATAATTGGGTAGTCGTTCCTACTGTGTATTTTCATGATCTTGGTTTTGCTTCTGTTGATCTTCCGACCTGTCTTTGCTGATGTTGATTCCAAAAATGTCATTTTGTCCTGCATCTGTTTGTGGGTGCGTGATAGTAGTGCCAGCTCATCAGCGAAGTCCTAGTCCTCCAGCTGAGTCCATGGTGTCCACTGTATACCATCTCCCTTCCGTGGTGGTCCTCATAATTCAGTCGATCATGAGGATGAACAGGAAAGGACGACAGCAGGCATCCCTGCTGAACCCCTGTCTTAACTTCAAAACTATATGATAGTCGTCCTCCATGCACCACCTGGCAAGACATTCCTTAGAAGGCAATCTGGATCACGGAGATTAACTTTTCTGGAATACCATAGTGTCTCATCAGATTCCAGAGTGTCTGTATGTCCACACTGTAAAATGCTTTCTCATAGTCAATGAAACTGACATACAGTGGTGAGTTCCATTCCAACGATTGTTTTAATATGATGCGCATAGTAGCTATATGATCTGTGCAAGATCTATCCTGTCATAAACCTGCTTGGTGTTCTCGGAGCTTTGCATCCACGGCTTCTTTCATCCTCTCTAATATCTCTCTGTTCAGCACTTTTCCCGGGACTGATAGTAACATTATTCCTCTATAGTGCTTGCATTCTCTGATATCTCCTTTCTACGGAAGCTTGACTACGAGTCCCTTTCTCCATTCCTCTGGAACTCTGTCGTCTTCCCAGACTTTCTCGAAGAGGCTGTGGAGTATTTCCGTGGATGTGTTAATATCTGCCTCTATTGGCTCTGTTGGTATTTCTTCCGGCGCTGCTGCTTTTCCGTTCTTCAATTTCTTGATAACGTTCTTGATTTCTGTTCTGCTTGGTTTATCACAGTTTATGAGTAGAACTGTCTCTGCTGGGGGATGACAGGGGGATCTTCTGGAGTGTGTCGGTTTAATAGTTCTGTGAAGTGCTCCACCTTTCTCTCTCTTTAGTTGGTCGTCTATCGTGGTGAGGGCTTTTCCTTGTTTGTCCTTAATTGGTTTTGTCTCTTGGTTGATACTTGCCTGCCAGCTTCTTTGTTATGTTACAAAGATCTTTCATGTTTCTTTTTTGCTGCTGCCTCCTGTCTGTGTTGCCAGGTTGTCTACCAAGCTTCCCTTGTCTCTTCTGGTGCTCTTCTTTCCCTCCTACTGAGCTTGTGTCTACTGTGCTTGGGATTCTGCTTTCGTTGCTCTAGTTTTCTGTTGTTCAGTATCGCCTTCGTTTCCTTTCGCAGGTGTAGCTTGAGTAATGTTTCAGCTGTCATCCGGTCTTTGTGCTTTGTTTTCTTTCGGCCTACTATCTCTTCACAAGCACCACATCTGCTTGACGTGTTGCCACTTCGGTTCTAGTTCAGTGTTGCTATCGTATAGTTCTTGCATCACCTGGTATCTGTACAAGAGGCTGATCCGGACATTTTCTGTCGTGTCCTTGTCCTTCAGTAGATCTATGTTGTGACTTGTTCTTGTACTGCCATGTGCTGTGTGCTTCTTAAGATGAAGCTTGAGTGTTGCCACCACCAGGTGGTGATTAGAAGCAGCATCAGCCCCTCTCTTCACTCTCACATCCTGCAGCGACCGTCTAAACTTCTGTTCAACACACACATGATCTATTTGATTTTCAGTAATATGGTTAGGTGATCTCCAGGTTGCCTTGTGAATGTC
>CM034532.1:2639580-2675109 GCA_020002185.1 Paraescarpia echinospica | reverse complement strand
TACACACAGACACACATTCACACAGACACACATACACACACATACATACATACACACACGCGCGCGTGCGTATTGCAGAACTATTATATATGTCTTAAGTACTATCAGACACTCCTGTGAGGCGGCAGTCCCGGTCTAAAAATGTTCTGTGCATGTCTAGATCAAGCCCGTCGAATGGCTAGAAGAAGAGCTTGGATGCTGGCCAAAGAGACGGGTGAGCATGACACCGTGCCTTTGTGTAACAGTCCTTATAACGCAACTGCTCTTTGATAAGGGTTGTTTGTGCCTATGCTATTTGCTTTAATATGTATATACATATATATATATATATATATATATGTGTGTGTGTGTGTGTGTGTGTGTGTGTGTGTGTGTGTGTGTGTGTGTGTGTGTGTGTGTGTGTGTGTGTGTGTGTGTGTGTGTGTGTGTGTGTCTATGTATGTATGTGTGTATGTATGTATGTATGTATGTATGTATGTATGTTTGTATGTATGTATGTATATTCGTTCTACTATGCTTCCTTCGGATGGCATTCGGGTGTCAAATCTGGTTAATATCGTTGCACTGTCTTTTGGTGTGACGGTACCAACATAAAAAGCAAACGCAGTATACAGCATATAGCAATGTATTAAATTTAAAAAGGTACAAGCAAAGATCCAAATGATGGATCATTGTGGTTGCAGTATAAACAGCGATGTTGTTTGCCTCTTGAAAATGCAAAACAACTAGCTAAATACCTATCCATATTGTATCGTTCGTGTCTTCCCTACGTCCACTCAGTGCTACATTGCCCTCTCCCTCTGCACCTCTTTTCCTACCACTGACCCATACCGCGGTCTGCGTGAGCTCCCGCGTGAATCAAGCCCACGGCACGACTGGTGTTGTGATTGATCGTGAGTAGTTAATAGGAGACGTTTGGCATCCATCCGGAATAAAACATCAAAGAACATCAAAGGGTTTAGGATCTGTCATTCCTGGGGATTCCTACTTGTAAAAAAATTATGATTAATGACCTGTCATGTAAGTGTGTATAGTGCTGACCTCTCGCGGTTATGTGTAGTGCTAAACGTAGACAGTAGCGCCTCTAGTGAAAGAAACTAATTAATACTAATTAGTGCTGACCTCTTCCGGTTATGTGTAATGCTAAACGTAGACAGTAGCGCCTCTAGTGAAAGAAACTAATTAGTACTATTTAGTGCTGACCTCTTCCGATTATGTGTAATGCTAAACGTAGACAGTAGCGCCTCTAGTGAAAAAAAGTAATGGGGAGTAATCAGACCAGTGGTGTATATAGCGTAGCTAGTGGTATCGTAGCTTAAAGAGGCGAGACCCGCGATGGAGAAAAGTATGTACGAAATGGCCAGTCAGTTGCATAAAGCCGGTAAAGAGGATACGTCTATACGTTTCGGTGGCTCGACCTCCGTCCTGTCGAATTTCTTCCCATGTCGAGTCGAGGCGTACGGCCGGGTGTTCAGATCGGTCGAGCACGCCTACCTGTTTAGAAAGGCGATATTTAATGAAGACGAATTATGCGCGGAGTATATCAAAGAGTCGTGGTCGGCCTACATAGCGAAGCGACGAAGTTACATCATCAAGAAAACGAGAACGGGGAACGAATGGGACGCCGCTAGTTTCGAGTGTATGAAGGCTCTGTTGATGGCTAAGTTCGGAGCGTCGAAAAGGTTGAGAGACGTCCTGTTGGCTACCGGGGACGTCGAATTGGTGGAGTGAGTGCCGTCGAAAAAGGCCTTTTGTGGTTGCGACTTCGGAGGCAGAGAGGGTCAAAACATGCTGGGAAAGTTGTTGATGGAGGTGCGTTCCGAATACGGAAGACACGAATAAGAAGGGACTCACCCGTCCCCGCGCGCCAGTCGTCGATATGGACACGTCGTTGAAGCACCCCTTTACGTGTATAGTAGCCGGTCCTACAGGATGCTGCAAGACCACTTTCGTCTCTCGTCTTTTGCATTTCGCTTCGTCTATGATCCAACCGCCTCCGGAGAAAATCCTGTGGTGCTACGTCCAGTGGCAAACCGCCTTCGCCTCTATGACGACCGATGTAGAGTTCGTAGACGGTTTACCCGATCCGAAGATCTTAGACGCGAAAACGAGGACGCTCATCGTACTCGATGACCTTATGGAGGAAACGGACAGTCGGGTCACGACCTTGTTCACTAAAAAATGTCACCACTGCAACGCGTTCGTCGTACAGCTTCTGCAGAATCTATTTCTGAAAGGGAAAGAAAACCGCACCATCAGCCTAAACACGCAATACATGGTGCTGTTCAAGAGTCCCCGAGACGCGGGTCAAATGGGTCACCTGGCGAAACAGATGTATCCGGGTAGAATCAAGTACATGTTGGAAGCCTTCAAAGATGCCACGTCAGAAGCCTACGGCTATCTCCTGGTGGACCTGAAACAGGAAACATCTAAAAATCTGCGCCTGCGTACGGAAATTTTCCCCGACGATCGCGTTCAGTACGTCTACGTGCCGAGAGTATAAAAGGGGGACGCGTCGCAGCGGACGTCACTTGTCGTCGGCGGCGTCAGGATGACAGAGCGCGTCAAGAGGCACATCCTGTGCTTGCAGATCTTGAATAGTAACAAGAATATAAAGCTGAGAAAAGCCGTACTCGCCCACGCAAGCGCCGATCTCATCTGTAGTCTGTGCGACTGCGCGTACAACATTCTGAAAGGGAATGTGAAATTGTCAACGAAGCAGAAAAAAGTACTGTTAAAATACAGGAACAATCCGTGTAAGCTGTCGACGAAAAAAGTCCCCGTCAGAAGGAAGCGGGCGATCCTGCAAACGGGCGCCGGCAGGTTTCTGACCTTTGACTCTTGGCGAGTTCCGTCTTTCTACCGCTCCTCAGACAGGTCATCGGTTGATGGAACACGCGAAAAAGATGGCGCTGGTAGACCCTCGGTTGGTGGAGAGTCTCCTCCCGTTACTCTCCCAGCCGACCACGACCACGTCGCGTGTGATGAGTAGCCTGGACGACGACATGAAGACCGTTCTCGAGCGCACGGAATTGTCAGAGCGAGAAAAGGTGGCGTCGTACAATCAATTGCTGAATCGCTACAACACCATGGAGGCGTCGCGAGCGCAGCAAGCGGTACGCGTGTCCGTGGTGAAAGGGGAGACCGAGGAAGCCCAGCCGCCGCCGCCGCCGGCGCCGCCGCCGCCGCCGCCGACGGGTCAGAGCGGTATAGAGCGCGAGATCGTGGAAAGCCTCCCGCCGAGACTGAAAGGAAAAGCCAGCCGCCTGGTTGAGAAACTGAAAACCGACCCGTTATGTCGATGGAACGACCGCGGCGAGTTCGTGTACGACGGTACACCTATCGCGGAGAGTAACATGGTGGATCTCGTGAACGATCTCATGAGAGAAAGGAAGAAGGCGCTTCCGCCAGTCGGGTGGGAAGCGTTCGGGGGGCATATGAAGCGTCTGAACGTCCCTATGGAGCTCGTCGGCAACCTACAACGTCGAGCGTACATGCAGCAGCAACAGCAGAAACAATCAGTCAGGCGTCGTGCTAAGTCTCTAGAGCGCACTTGGGAGGCCTATTAAAGAGGTTGAAATGCCCGAGAGGTTCAGAAGCCGGTATGAATCGCCAAAGAACGGTAGTCGTCGGCCTCGCTGTAGTCGCAGCAGCATTCTCTTTATATATATGTATGTTATTATTTTTTGTAAAACCAACGGAATCACCATGATGTCCCAGAGGCGTCGTCGTGATACGCAACGAAAGCTTCCCCCTCAACGAAAGTCTCGCCGTCCTCAACGGGACCTACTGAAACGCGCCTACTTCGAACCGAAACAGGCGGGCAGTTACAGCGGCGTCGACGCGTTGCACCGGGCGACGCTAGTACCCAAACCGGCCGTCAAGCAGTGGTTGTCGGAACAGGACGCCTGTACCCTTCACAAGCCGGTCAAACGGCGTTTCAAACAGCGCTGCGTTATCGTGGGCAGTCGAAACCAGCAATGGCAAGCCGATCTCGTCGACGTGGCTAACCAGAAAAAGCACAACGACGGGACGACGTTCCTACTGACGGTTACCGACGTCTTTTCGAAGCGGGCGTGGTGCCTCCCGTTGAAGAGTAAAGCCGGCCCGGCGATCGTTACGGCCTTCGAGGGCTTGCTGCAGCAGCAACCGCCGCCGAACGCGCTGCAGGCCGACAAGGGCACGGAGTTTCTCAACAGACCCTTTCAGAAACTCTTGAAGGAGCACGGCGTCCACCACTTTGTGACGCACAACGAAGAGACCAAAGCGAGTGTCGTGGAGCGATTCAATCGGACGCTAAAGACCCGCATGTGGAGGTACTTCACGAAGCATCAGACGTTGAGGTACGTGGAGGCGTTGCCGAACTTCGTGCGGTCGTACAACAATGCCTACCATCGAAGCATCGGTAGGACGCCGGCGAGTGTCAACACCGCGAACCAGGAGACCATGTGGCAACGGCTGTACGGCGGCGGCGGGGGTCGAGGCAAGCCGAAACTGCGAGAGGGAGATCGCGTACGCAGCAGTAAGACGAAGGGCCGGTTCAAGAAGGGGTACATGGCAAAGTGGAGCGAAGAACTGATTGACGGACGTCGCCGTAACGGTACTAGACGGCACCTTCTACGAACCGGAGCTACAAAAAGTAACCGTCTCGAAGGATAAACTGTATCGCGTGGAGGCGGTCCTACAACGGCGGAGGCGGCGTAAGGGAGGCGGTGGGGAGGTGCTCGTGAAATGGTGCGGTTATCCGGCTTCCTTCAACATCTGGTTCGATGCCAAGGCGCTCGTGGCCTATAAGGGTTAGGCGCACAGCGTCCGCCTCGGTAGTCATGAGTTGGACGCGACACTCGGGGTGCGTGCAACTCCACAAAACGGGGAGTGTATCGCGTCACTCGGCTATCAGTTCTTCTCGTATATGGTAAAGGGAAGGTGCTGTATTACCAGGCCGCAGTCGTGCGATGACGGACGAGACAACATTCGACGCCAACGACGACCACGTTGTAACAACAGTCGGCGAAACCGATTCCCCCGTCGACGAACACGTTCCATGGCGTCTCTGCGGTAACGAATGCCCCAAAGCCGAGATCGTCTTCATGTGTCAGATCGTCCTCCTGTACACGGTCATCGTGGTCAGTATATACAATCTGACGCGTGGCCAGGGCGTCTCCAACCTGTGGACGGCGCTGCTGAGTGGCTGCCTCGGTTACCTACTACCGAGTCCGTCTATGAGACGCGATGGCATCGTCTGATTTTTATCTGACGTTACCGAGCAATGCCCCCATGAAAACGCAACCCGAAAATACGCTGACTCACTACATCACGTCGACCTATCGGGGCAGTGGGAAGGCGTGCTGGTGGCACTACATCTGGTACAACTTCAGAGAAAGGGGCGTGCTCTTCTACGTGGCTTGCAAGACGGGGGAGCCGGGTGTTTACTGCACCGAAGACGGTGTTGAAATTAATCGCAGTGGCACTATCCCTCACGGCTTTTACAACAGCGCCTACGAGTTGATGCACGAAATCAACGCGGAACTGACGAGGCTGGGCACCGATACGGTGAAGGCACGCCTGGAGTACAGCCCGATCTCTAACCGGATGACGCTGCGTATGTCTGCGAGTGTCGAATTTAACATACCCCTCCAGAGCGCCCTGACAGGCGTACTAGGGTTCCACTCGACCGTTATCAGAATTCCCGACCCGCCGGGGAAAATACAGCTCAACCCGCACACCGTCTCCTTCCCCGCAGAACCCGGTGCATACAACTTCGAGTACGAGGGACAATACACGGTGGACATGCATCGGGGACTCGACACCATGTATGTATACACGGACATCGTAGAACCGCGCGTCGTCGGCGACACTTTCGCGCCGCTCCTCCGAACCATACCCGTCCACGGCTGGAACTGGACCACGGTGTCGAATACCTTCGACCGCGTTCAATATGTACCCCTACTGCGGAAACAGTTTGAGACGATCGTGATAGATATAAGAGACGACCTCGGTCGACCGTTACCATTCGAACAGAGAAAACTCGTGGCGACGCTTCACATCAGGCGCTGCAAATCGAAACTGTTTTGATGGCGAGGGCCGGCAGCAACGTGTACGAGAACTATTACACTCGACAGGTTGGCGATAACCTGCCGGTCTTCGTCGGTGGTAGAGTACAGCGGGGTCACGGCCTGGGCAATCTCTTCGGGAGCCTGCTTCGAAGCGCCATGCCGCTTATCAAGAGGGGCGCATTGGCGCTTTGAAAGCGCGCACTCAATACGGGCGTGAGCGTGGCGCGGGACGTCGTCGCCAGCGGGAATCTGAAACAGTCGGTAAAACGACGCGCGAAGGCGGGAGGCGACCTTCTCGACGGGCTGCTGAATACGCAGGCGAAACAGCCACCGAAAAAAACGACGACGACGTCTCGATATAAAGCCACCGGGTAAGGCGTCGACGCTGAGTAAGCCGAAACGTCGCCGAAAGGAACATACACCGAGCGGCGATATATTCACCGAATAGAATGGCATTCGTTCATCGACAGTCGTGCGAGGGCCTGAAGAGCGAACTGGACCTGTTCAGCGTCCTGTTGACGCAGACGAGCATCGAGAACTGACAGTGGATCGACCACCAACCGCTGACGGCCCTCGACGCCGGCGGTCCTATCGAGTTTCACGTCCCGGGGTCGGGAGACGACTACCTGGACCTGGCGAGCGTTAGACTGTACGTACGAGTCAAAGTGGTGAAGGGGGACGGCACCCGTCTCCAAGACGATAGCCCCGTGGGACCGGTCAACAATTTTCTGTACTCGCTGTTCAGTCAAGTCGACGTGTCGCTGAACGGCACGCTGGTGATGCCGTCGACCAATACCTATCCGTATCGGGCCTATATTGAAACCCTTTTGAGCTACGGCGCCGAAGCCAAGAAGACTCAGTTCGGGGGCAGTCTGTGGTATAAGGACACCACCGGGAACATGGAGGAGACCGGGAATGCTAACGGGGCCTACGAGCAGCGGCACCTCTTCATCCGGACCATTCGCGAAGTGGAGCTGCTGGGACGCCGAAGTGTTCATGCAAGATCGGTACCTACAGAACGGGGTCGACGTATAGATCCGACTGGTGCGAAGCAAGGACGCCTTCGCGCTCATGGCGGCGGGCGAAGACCCGGGGTACAAAATCGTGCTGACGGAAACCTTCCTGCAAGTGCGAAAAGCTAGGGTGAACCCGTCCGTCCAGCTCGGTCACATCAAGGCGCAGACGAAGGGGACGGCCAAGTACCCGCTACGTCGAGTCGACTGCAAGGTGTTCTCGATATCGCAGAGGACCATGACGCACACTCACGAGAACGTCTACCTGGGGGTGCTGCCGAAACGCTTGTTCCTGTGCCTGATCGACAACGACGCCCATAACGGGACCTACGCTAAAAAACCGTTCAACGCGAAGCACAACGGCATAAACTTTCTCGCCCTCTACGTCGTCGGACGCCAGGTGTCGAGCAAGCCGCAGCAGCCGAACCTCGCGGAGAGGCGTTACGTCAGAAGCTATCTGAACATCTTCGCGGCGACGGGCATGGCATACGAGAACGAGGGCAACGACCTGACGCGCACCGACTTCAGCGCCAGCTACACCATCTTCGGCTTCGACCTGTCGCCGGACTGTTGCGACGGCGACCATTTCGACGTCGTGCGCAAGGGCAACCTGCACGTGGAGGTGCTCTTCACTGCGGCGCTGGACCGGACGGTGAACGTCATCGTGTACGCCGAATTCGAGACCATGCTCGTGATCGACAACAACCGCAACGCCGTGTACGACTACTGAGCAGCATGGACACGTTACAGCTATTGCGCCGCCTGGAGATCTACCTTAGGTAGGGTAGGGTAGGGTAGGTAAGTAGGGATTATACGAGTATGGGGCTGTGGTGAAGCCGTCGTCGATCACGCGCCATTTGGCGTAGACGTAGCTCAACGCCGCGCGCTCCTGAATGTACGTAAACACGGACGATTCCTTCATATGGAAGCCGCGGTTCCACCCGCGGCCGCTCCGTCGACCGCGCCGCACGGCGAGGAAGGTGTCCTTGTTGATGTCGTTCTGGCGCTTGCTCAACCCCTTCGTGCTGTACTTATCACCCGCCGCGCCGAAAGAGTAGTAGGTCTTGCTGCAGAGCGCGACGATACCGCGACAGGACCACTTCTCTTTGAATAGTCCCTGCGTCCTCTTATCATACGTCCAATGGTTCGCGCAGCATCGCTCGGCGTCCCTCGGTCGTCCAGCGAGTCGGCACTGTACTTACGTCCCCGAGTGATAGTCGCAGCACTCCGCCGGGAACCACTCGCCCGGTGCCGAAAGTAGCGCTCGCGCTTGGCCTCCTCCACGAGATCGTCGACGCCCCGGTCCGCGAGGGCCAAATACGCCGAATCGGCATCCAGAGCGCAGTACTGGAACAGAGGGCGTGGCACGTAGGTGGCGATGAAGTCGTAGTAGAACTGGAGCATGCATAGTTTGGCGTACTGGTACACGAAGTAGCCGATCTGTACGGGGAGACCGTACCTCACGGTCCGCTTGTTCAGCGCAACCTCGTAGAGAGCGTCGGGCACGACGACGTCGAGCTGCCGGAAGCGTCGATCGTTGATCAGCGTCGAGGCCCCGGTAGACGTACAATACATGATATCCCGGTGGAGGTCGACCCGCGTAATCGTTTTCCCATAGCAACTATTCCCGAGAAGTTTAAAGGTATCGGCGAGAATGGCCTTGCCGGGGTCGGTGTCGCCCTCGCGTCGCGCGGAGGAGACCGATTCGCCAAGCGACGAAAGCACGGGACCGGGACGTACTCGACGATCTGGTACACGCTATCGACAACGAGTCCGTGCTCCAGATACCACCGCAGTAGGGGGGTTGCGAGGAGAATCTTGGTGCCGAAAAAAATCCCCACGAGCGTACACTGAAGATGGGACAGGAGCTCGTACGCTTCGGCGTAGCGACGCACGAACGGGCTGAGATCGTCGCGGGAGATGTAGGTGTTCTCGAAGACGGGCTGCATCTCGGCGAAGGCGTCGAGCAGCTCGTCCGGGACGGCGTTGTCGCATTTTATCATACCGAAGAGGGTGCCGTCGAACACGGCCTCCAAGATCCGCGTCCGCGTAACGTCCCCGCGCCATCGGCGGGTTTCCGGCGGCGGTCTCAACGCGCGCCACTGACACTCCCACATCTCAACGAAGGTGACGAAGCGGCGAAGGTAGGCCGTCGTGGCTATCGTTTCGGCGTACAGTCAACTCGTCGGCTTTCCGTTGACTTCGTTCGTTTCCTTGCCCGTACACGGACAGCCGTGGAAGAAGCACCCTTGGAACTGGTATGCCGTCTTCGTTTCACGACACCACCCGTCGACCCGGTACTTACCAACGCGTTTCTCGCGTCCGTTGACCTGGTGTCGTATTCGCACCCCCGTTCGTGCGGCCGCCACGTCAGCCACTGTACGGCCATACGACCGTAGTGGTGCACCTGTTCAGGGCGAAAGGCGTTCTCCGCGCGGCGGCGCGTGTACCACCTCGTCGGCATGTCTTGCGTGAGCGCCCAGAGGTAGAGAGCGTTCGCATCAAACCCCACTATAGAGCGACATGTTCGGGCCGCCTCGCCGTACTCGGTCGGGCGTAGAACGGTCACGTCGGCCTCGTGATGGCGCGCGAAGATGATCGAGGGGCCTCCGACGATCTGGGACTGCCGGGACAGGTCCTTGTTCGGCTCGTTGAAGAGAGTGAAGTGAAGCGTCGGCGGGAGATTGTTGAACAGGTAGAGTAGCGTCAGGCCCGGCACGCTGATAGCGTCCTTGAACATGTCGATGGGTTGCTGCTGGTAGAAGATGAACTGTTTGTCCAAGCCATCCAAGAATGGGGCCACGTCGCTGTTGATGTACAAGACGAGAAAGTCCCGCAGCGTCGTCATCCCTTCGTCGCGCCACACCTTCACGCAGCCCTCGTACGCCTCATTGGAAATCCCTTCGCGCATTAGGTGACTGTAGAAGGCCTCCCGCGGTGGCAGTTCGGTGTCGTCTAGTTTCCGGAGGTCGTCCAGGTATTCGTAGAGGAAGTGGCCCTTCGTCACTTCGCAGCCGTAGGCCTTCAGAAACTTATCGTAGCTAAAACCGGGTGCCAGGTAGTTGGTGATGAAGTTGTTCTGACGTTTGATCGTAAGCGTCGACGACACGTTCTGCCCTTCGGTCATGAGAAGAGGAGTGAGATACTTTTGAAACCAAGGACGAGGAGGCTGCGCAGGTGGCTCCCCAGGCGGTCGGCGAATACGGTGTACGGGTTCTTCCCCTCCGACGGCTCTTGACACTTGAGTCGTCATTCGGTTTCGAGCGCCTCAATCTCTTCGAATGTAGGTTCGTAAGACGGTCGCAGAACAGCGCATGCCGCCTTGCTCACGGCCTCCAGGGCGGCAATCAGGAGCTTCGCGAGCTCATTCGAATCCCCGGTCGTGACGAAACACCGCGCCGTCTCGTGGCCGGGGACGTTCGAGGCGATACTTACGCTGAGACGCTCGTGCCGGGCTACCCACCTGCATTTGGGGCTGTGCGCCGGTAGGTCGTGCCTGTCGAAGTAGCATTCGAAGTCGAAAGTCGCCCTGTACGGATAGTAGAGCAACGGGTCCTCCACATGGATACCCTCATCATCCAGCTGTTGAAATACGGATGGGGTGGACGCCTCTATCGCACGTCGCTTCGTGGCGCTATAATGACCAGTCTGTGCACCACACGAATCACCGCACTTACCGCATCGGTACGTGTGACAGAACCGGGAAACGTCCTGTATGTACGAATAGTGACTGTCGTTCAAGTTCACGCTCATAGTAGTGGGGTAGCAGTAGACCGGACGCCGGATCAGTTGGGCGGCCGGCTTTCCGGGCGCCCCCTCCTCCAGTCGATACACGACCACGTTGGTTTTAAATCGATCGAGTTCGTTCGGTGGTATTGTAGTCGGAGTAGAGCCTTAAGGTCGGGGCCCTCAAAGCGGTTACGTCAGCGCCTATATGAAGCGCCAGACAACGGAAGATGCACAAGTTGTCGGTGTAGGGTCTATTGTGCTTATGTTTCTCCAGAACGATCACCGACCTGTTGGCGCACAGGTAGGCGGGGAGTTGCGCGTCGAGACAACCGATAGGGTGGTGGATGATGGCGTTGATGAAGAAAGTAACGTTAGTCACCAATTCGGCCTTCCACCCCGAGTCGGGTCTCTGCGCTATGACGTATTGAAGGACGTCGGGCTGTCGGATGCGCTCGAGGAACCGTTCGAAAGAGCGGCTATCGGTAATCAGAGAGGGCGACTCAAGGTAGCGACCGCAGCAGTTACACGACGAGTGAAAATATATGTAACGCCCCGTCTCCTTGTGTCTGAGAATAAAGCCGTAACTTAGGTTGGCTTTAAAGGCGCGATTCTGCTCCTCGAACATTAATCGTAGTCGGGGATCGAGCGCCCGTGTCCAAGCCGGCGAGTTGATAGTTATATATCGACTGGATAGGACCGTGCGTTACGGACGTGCGTATACTCGACCAGTGCTCGTGAACGACGGTTGGTAGAGCTACCGATACCGCGTCATCGGCGTCTAACGGGGGGTCTCTAGGGGGCGTATTCCTCTCTCTTTTAGTACACCCGCAGTTCGCCGTTCTCATATGTTTCAACATATTATAACGATAGACGTAGGTTTTCGCGCAGTTCGGGCATTTGCAGACATCCCGGGGTTCGCAGCAGCCGTTCTTCAAATGTTTCGTTACACCGCTACGGAAGGCGAAGGTCCGATCGCAATTCGGGCATTTGTGGCGCTTATTGCACGAGTGCCCCTCCAGCCGATCGACGGTGCGGCCACATACAGAACAGACCGGCATCGTCGGTAGGGAACAGCACCGTACGGCCGTGCTAGTCAATGCCGAACATGTCAGTAGGTGGCAGCACTGACGGACGAAAAGCGGTGCAGCCGTCCGTCCGAGTCAACGCCGAAACGCTATTAACTACGGCGGGGGCCCGATACTCGTCTAAAAAGGTGTAGGGACCGTCGCTAGAGGGTGGTGAATTTTATTAAAGACCCTAGCGGAATACCAAAACGTTATTAACTGCCTACAGGGACCGACGCTAGAACGTGGTGGCCAACGATCGTTTCAAGTTTATTAAACAGCGCAGCGGAATTGTTTAACGCCGAAACGTTATTCAGGGACCGACGCTAGAAGGCCAACGACCGTTTCAGTTTATTAAACAACAGCGGAATTTCTGCTAGGAGTTGGGTGATTGATTGATGTGACCCAGTCACGGCTCGCCGTAGCCGTCGGGGGCAAAGTACGAGGCGGTTAAAAATAATACCGGCTGACGCTAGCCGGAGAAAGCAAGCGTTTTATTCGGATGTTGCAGCTTGCGCTAGACTGGGATTGACAAATGCGTGTTTTGTTTGTTTCACTGGGACACGTTTTATTAAGGTTTCAACGTTTGATTAAGCATGATACAAGTAGACTGGGATTGATAAACGCGTGTTGGGACATAGGTACGTTTTATTAAACGTACTTTTCATCGCCGTAGAGGGGTGTTTATTTTCGTTCGTAATAGTAGACAAGACTGTTCATACGGTTTCAACGTTTTATTAAGCATAGACAAGCATGATACAACGGTGGGTGCTTTCACCATCGACTATAACATCTGTGATTATATGGCTTTATCACGCCTACAGAGAATACATAAACAAGGCATAACAGCGGCGTGATTTTCTTTCTCCCGCGTTAACTACAACAGCTGCATATAATGTTCGGTAAAGCTGGGCTCCCTAAAGTTCGTAAGGCACATCAACGGAAGATAAACAAGGCATAACATGGTTTCACCAGCGTTACTACAGCATCTGCGAATAATGTTCGGGTATAAGCTGTAACTATTAGCGTCAAACAAAGCCGGCCCTTTTCAACAGGTAGGCCTCCACGGCTGCCTCCAGAATCGCGTTGTTACTGCATCTAAGCCAATCGGTGGCCATTAGCCAGTCGGCGACCTTCTTATTGAGCGACGCTTCCGATCGACGATCCGGCGTCCAGCAATGAGCATGTAGCATGAGAATCAATCTCACGGTGCACGGCACGAGCGATCGACCTAGTAATTCGTCAAGGACCGACTGAAAAAAACTGTGCGCACAGTCCAGCCGCATTCTCGTACCTCCGTAAATAGCGTCTGCCGGGTAGGCCAACACGGCACCCGCACAAATGCACGAATAACTAACCCACGGCGCTATTGCAAAATATTACACCGACCGCTTCCTCCCTGGCTAGTGGCGAATAGATCGTCTGCTTTCCCCTGTCCAGTGTATAACCACGATACAGCAGATTCAACATAACCACATAACCACATAACTACAAGGGGTCAGCACTATACATTATTTAGTGCTAATTAGTGACTAATTAGTAATTAATTAATTAATTAATAACTAATTAGTGTTAATAAGTGACTAATTAGTGACTAATTAGTACTAATTAGTAACTAATGATTACTAATTAGTGCTAATTGGTAATTAAATAGTGTTAATTAGTGACTAATTAGTGCTGATTAGTCCTAATTACTTTTCACTAGAGGCGTTACTGTCTACTTCATTATAGCATTACACATAACCGCGAGAGGTCAGCACTATACACTTACATGACAAGTCATTAATCATAATTTTTTTACAAGTAGGAATCCCCAGGAATGACTGACCCTAAACCCTTTGATGTCCTTTGATGTTTTATTCCGGATGGATACCAAACGTCTCCTATTAACTACTATCGTGCTGTGTTCGTTGAGGCCCGGGAGGGCGAGATCAACGACGAAAGACCAATTGACGTCTTGCTTGCCAAAGACAGCGACTTGGGTGTCAAGGCGAACTCGTTGGAGACTGGTCAAAATTACGTCGTGATTAGAGAACGTTTCGATAAAATAAATTCTGCCGGTGATTTGGCTCGGGTATGACGGCCAATGAAAAAAAAAGAACTTATTCAATTTACCGATACGCAATATCGTGTAACATATTCATCGTAATTTTTTTGTTCTCCTCTTGTTTTCCTGTCGTCAGGGATGATGCTGGCCTCAACTCCGATCCTCGATTTCAGTTATCTTTTTCTTTTCTTTTCCCTCACTGATTTTGCACTGGTCTCTCCACCAATTGTCTCCATTCCCCCTCTCTTTCGCCCTCGTTCTCCATTCCTCTCTCAATCCTTCCAGTCTCTTTTTACACGGTCCTCCCATCGCAGTTTGGGTCTTTTCGCCTCCTCTTCCCCTTTTTCTTGGTTTAATTTTTCACTGGCAGCGGATTGGTCGTTTCGTCACGTATGCTATTTATTGTGTTTGATATATGTTCGGACCACTGCCCACAACTACCATGACAGGCGTGGAACTTTTGGTCAACCCAAGATGAATTTCAAAACCGCAGCTGACGTTACATGGTTGTCAAACCACTGCCTATCACGCTGCCTAGTTCTAATATCCGCATTACGTTAATGTATATTAATATATGTTTAACTCGATAGGTGTGCGTGTTTGTGTGTGTTTGTGTGTGTTTGTGTGTTTGTGTGTTTGTGTGTGTTTGTGTGTTTGTGTGTTTGTGTGTGTGTGTGTGTGTGTGTGTGTGTGTGTGTGTGTGTGTGTGTGTGTGTGTGTGTGTGTGTGTGTGTGTGTGTGTGTGTAGTGTCAGTGCGTTTCTTTTTACACAAATACCACCAACACCGTCCCTTCCAGTTCCTGCGGCCTGCGTGTGACTCAAACTGAAGCCTCACCGCGGCACAATTAACGTTGAGAATGATCTTTCACTGTAAATTGTATTTGTTTAGGACCAGGAGGGCAAGTTCGACGAAAAAAGAGCGATCGCTGTTGCTGCAAGTGGTATCACGGAGACCGACCGAAATACAGTCGTTACTGAACAGAACTCGGATGAAATCAAACATGCTGCTAAATTGTCTGATTTGTCTCAGGTAAGACGGGCAATGACATAATCAAGGTCGACTTTATTATTAATTTATTTAACAAAGATTGTAACAAATGGAATATATATGTGCCTAATAATATGTTATCAAACGTATAGCGAGCCAAGCGTGTGTTTGGTTTAGTGAACTCGCTCTGTATGCGCGCGTGTATGCCTGAACGCGCTTGTTATGATAACTGAAAGATGCTGCGTGTACTTAGGACGGGGAGAACCAGAACAAAGCTAAAGGACCAATCGACGGTGACGTTGCTATGACTATTTCTGAGGACACATTAGGTTTCGCAATTGCCGAAAGTGAAAGATCATCTGCTGATGATTTGCCTCAGGTAAGTTTTAAAATGCAGCCTTCTGTCGTATAAGCATACCATATCATTTGACAATCATTGTGACAAAAGGAATATGTATACGCCTAATAATATGTCATCAAACGTACATGTCCGTCAGCGAGCCAAGCGTGTATTTGATTTAGTGAACTCGCTCTGCATGCGCGCGCGTGTGTGCGCGTGTGTGTCTGATCGCGCTTGTTATGATAATTGAAATATTATGCGTTTGTTTAGGACGGGGAGGACGAGAACAACGACAAAGGACCGATCGACGGTGACGTTGCTATGACTATCTCTTCTGAGGACACATTAGGTTTCGTAATGGCCGACAGTGAAAGGTCATCTGCCGATGATTTGCCTCAGGTAAGTTTTGAATTGCAGTCTTCTGTCGTATAGGCATAGTAGATTATTTGACAAACATTGTGACAAATGGAATATGTATACGCCTAATAATATGTCATCAAACATATATATCCGTCAGCGAGCGAAGCGTATGTTTGGTTTAGACAACTCGCTCTCCGTGTATCTAGCAAATATGTATTCTTGTCAATTGGAAATGCTCCGTGTAATGGTTAAACACTGTTGCCAATTGTATATTAATAATTGCGACCACATTACCAGAGTTGCATTCATTAATTTATATTTGAATCATGACAACTCACACGGCACATGCGTGCTGCAAGAACACACACGAAAATAACGTGTAACTGTCATCATTGCTTGGCCGGGGCCCGGACTGGTGCCTAGATGAGCCGTTTCCGTAGGGGTCGATCATTCATCAAGCATGGATGGTCTGTTTCGTCAATATCAAGGTTTTCGCGGATCAGCCATCTACTTGATTTAATCCCGTCTATATTATCTCACATTTAGCATCAAATGGCCGAATACATAGCGGAGTGAGGTGGCGTAATGTTTAGAGCGTCAGACTATCAATCGATAGATTCCGGGTTCGAATCTCCTTCCTGCCGTGTCGAACATTGGGCAAGTCAATTCACTTTACGTTGCACCAGTTCATTCAACTGTATGAATGAGTGCCTGGTTACAGACAGTGGTAGATATTTGTATATGAATAGTCTCCACGCAGTAATTACAGTGTGGCTGAATAGTTCCCATAGAAGTGGATATGGTGTTCGATTGAACATATCTGTAAGGGAGTAAAGTGTAAAGCGATTTCAGCAGTGCTAAAGACCCGATACAGCGCTATAAAAGAACTGACCTTTTACAACAGCATTGCGCCTGTTTATGTTTAGAGCGTGACCGAGGCGATGTCCGAGGAACCGGTGGCTGACAGCAAACAAAGTGTGGTAGGTTTGAGCCAGAAGACGAAATAGGACTAGGTCTCGTGTTGTCGATATGATACTCCGCTACTAAAGTATTACATTGCATTGTTTTTGTTGTATTAACTAGTTATCATTTGATGTATTCATTCTCACAGTGGACGATACATTATTGAACATATGATCTACTAATTATGTAAATACTAGTAGAATAAAAAGGAGAAAGCGTTTGATAAAGTGCCACAACAAAGATTGTGACTGAAACTAAAAGCCCACACTGTAGGGGATGGATTGAGCAAATGGTTAGAAACATGGTTGATAGATGGAAGGCAGAGAGTAACAGTAGAAGGGGAAATTTCAAACTGGAAACAAATTTTGAGTGGAGTGCCACAAGAATCAGCATTAGGACCTATGTTATTCCTAACATGTATAACATATATACACACATATATATACAGACATACACACACACACACACACACACACACATATATATATATATAAATATATATATGTGTGTGTGTGTGTGTATGTCTGTATATATATGTGTGTATATATATATATATAATGTTAAGCTGATCAGCATAATTTCTTTTATGTGATCATGTAATATATGAAAATAGAATTGAAGAAAATGCAAAAGAACCGCCGATAGCGATAGAAGAAAATGTATGTGATGATTTGGAGGATATGTCAAGCACAGTACTGAAATTCGCAGACGACACAGAAGTGTTCAGAACATTTAAAAGAGGTGCAGATAAACACATGCTACAAAATGGTTGAACAAAATTAGTCGAATAGTCTGAAAACTAACAAATGGTATTCAATTTTGGGAAATATAAATGCATATACTTTGGACATGGAAACATGAACAAAGAATATATAGTAGGGGATACTATATTAAGCAAAACCACAAAGGGAACGGACTGAGGAGAAACAGTGTGGAATTGATGCTTCAAAGGATAATCAATTTCTAGGGCTGATCAGAAGATATATCACATATAAATAGAAACAGCTAAATGTACCACTGTGCAAAGCAATAGTTGGGCCTCATTTGGAATATTGTATACAAGAAGCATGGAAGCCATATAATAAGAAAAACGTAGATAAGCAAGAAAGAGTACAACGAAGAGTGACATAGACGATTCCTGAGCTGAGAAACATTAGTTTTGAAAGCCGTCTAATAGAATGTTCGTTGACAACATTAGAGACTAGGAGACCAAGAGGAGATCAAATATAAACGTTTAACATATTGAGCGGTTATCATTATTAAATACCCCATGCCCCCACATGCATGGCTGTGTTTTGGTAACAACTACTGAACTTTGTACAGGTTAGGTCCACCCGGCGATCTGGCAGACAGAATACGCGGAGCCAACGCCTGGTCTCACACAGTCCAAGCAGGGCAGTCTGACAGTATCTCATTCCGTCTCTTTCCGGGTATAATTGCTCTGTTTGACCACTGGCCTCTATTCTACCAATTGGCGATATGTTAAAAACACAAAGTTAGTATTTTTAGAATTATTTACTGATTTAGTTATTTACTACGAATTGAGAATTTTGGCTTTTAGCATGTTGCCATTAGAAATTACGTGCTTACGGAAATGAGATTCAGAACTGAACTATGTAATGGTCATACCTACTTACTTACTTATGCCCTTCGCTCCATGCGGAGCATAGGCCATCGACGACGACTCTCGAGCACATACGATTTTGGGCAATATATTCTCTATTTCTTTCCAGGTGTAGCCACGCATTTGTTCTTCTGCAGCCATGTCTCTGCCATGTGTTCTTGGCCTTCCTCGTCTTCTTTCTGCTTGAGGATTCCACGTCAGAGACAGTTTATTCTTGACTTTCTCAGTGTGTGTCCAGTGCAACCCCACTTTCTCTTCAGGATCTGGTTGGCGACGGTTTCTTGGCTAGTCCTTTCCCATAGCTCATATTTTCTGTCTTGCCATTTTATGTGTAGAATTCTTCGCAGACATCGGTTAAGGAAAGTCTGGATTTTGCCTAGTGTTGTTTTTGTCATTCTCCGTGTTTCAGAGCCAAACGACAATACTGATTTACATTGGAGTTAACACTCCTGATTTGTGGTGTGTTTGTTATTTTTGTGGAATTCCAGATGTTTTTTAGTATCAGGAATGCTGTCCGTGCCTTGCCCTCTCTTTCTGCAACATCTGCCTCTGTACCACCTTGTTTGTTTATCACGGTCTCTAAGTATGTAAATGAATCCACTTCCTCCAGGGGCTCTCTGCCTGCTATAATTGGGTAGTCGTTCCTACTCTGTATTTTCATCATCTGGGTTTTGCTTCTGTTGATCTTCAGACCTGTCTTTGCTGATGTTGATTCCAAAAATGTCATTTTGTCCTGCATCTGTTTGTGGGTGCGTGATAGTAGTGCCAGCTCATCAGCGAAGTCCTAGTCCTCCAGCTGAGTCCATGGTGTCCACTGTATACCATCTCCCTTCCGTGGTGGTCCTCATAATTCAGTCGATCATGAGGATGAATAGGAAAGGCGACAACAGGCATCCCTGCCAAACCCCTGTCTTAACTTCAAAACTATCTGATAGTCGTCCTCCATGTACCACCTGGCAAGACATTCCTTAGAAGGCAATCTGGATCACGGAGATTACCTTTTCTGGAATGCCATAGTGTCTCATCAGATTCCAGAGTGTCTGTATGTCCACACCGTCAAATGCTTTCTCATAGTCAATGAAACTGACATACAGTGGTGAGTTCCATTCCAACGATTGTTTTAATATGATGCGCATAGTAGCTATATGATCTGTGCAAGATCTATCCTGTCATAAACCTGCTTGGTGTTCTCGGAGCTTTGCATCCACGGCTTCTTTCATCCTCTCTAATATCTCTCTGTTCAGCACTTTTCCCGGGACTGATAGTAACATTATTCCTCTATAGTGCTTGCATTCTCTGATATCTCCTTTCTACGGAAGCTTGACTACGAGTCCCTTTCTCCATTCCTCTGGAACTCTGTCGTCTTCCCAGACTTTCTCGAAGAGGCTGTGGAGTATTTCCGTGGATGTGTTAATATCTGCCTCTATTGGCTCTGTTGGTATTTCTTCCGGCGCTGCTGCTTTTCCGTTCTTCAATTTCTTGATAACGTTCTTGATTTCTGTTCTGCTTGGTTTATCACAGTTTATGAGTAGAACTGTCTCTGCTGGGGGATGACAGGGGGATCTTCTGGAGTGTGTCGGTTTAATAGTTCTGTGAAGTGCTCCACCTTTCTCTCTCTTTAGTTGGTCGTCTATCGTGGTGAGGGCTTTTCCTTGTTTGTCCTTAATTGGTTTTGTCTCTTGGTTGATACTTGCCTGCCAGCTTCTTTGTTATGTTACAAAGATCTTTCATGTTTCTTTTTTGCTGCTGCCTCCTGTCTGTGTTGCCAGGTTGTCTACCAAGCTTCCCTTGTCTCTTCTGGTGCTCTTCTTTCCCTCCTACTGAGCTTGTGTCTACTGTGCTTGGGATTCTGCTTTCGTTGCTCTAGTTTTCTGTTGTTCAGTATCGCCTTCGTTTCCTTTCGCAGGTGTAGCTTGAGTAATGTTTCAGCTGTCATCCGGTCTTTGTGCTTTGTTTTCTTTCGGCCTACTATCTCTTCACAAGCACCACATCTGCTTGACGTGTTGCCACTTCGGTTCTAGTTCAGTGTTGCTATCGTATAGTTCTTGCAGCACCTGGTATCTGTACAAGAGGCTGATCCGGACATTTTCTGTCGTGTCCTTGTCCTTCAGTAGATCTATGTTGTGACTTGTTCTTGTACTGCCATGTGCTGTGTGCTTCTTAAGATGAAGCTTGAGTGTTGCCACCACCAGGTGGTGATTAGAAGCAGCATCAGCCCCTCTCTTCACTCTCACATCCTGCAGCGACCGTCTAAACTTCTGTTCAACACACACATGATCTATTTGATTTTCAGTAATATGGTTAGGTGATCTCCAGGTTGCCTTGTGAATGTCTTTATGTAGGGAGACACTTCCTCCTATGACCAGGCTGTTCATGGCACATAGGTCTGCGAACCGTTCTCCATTTTCATTCATCTGTCCTAATCCATGCTTGCCCATGACTTGCCCAAAACCTGAGTTGTTATTTCTTATCTTTGCGTTGACGTCGCCCATGAGAATGGTACGGCCCTTGTTCTTCAAATACATTGTGCAGTCTGTTGTAGAAGTCATTTTGTTTCCTTTCCTCGTCCGCAGCGTTTGTGGGAGCATATCACGTTAATCGTTATATTCCTTTTTTTGTCATGAATTTGGCAGTAATCATTCTGGAATTGATCGTGTCCCAGCTAATGAGTGCTCTCTGAGCCTCCATAGACAGCATTAAGGCTACACCCTCAGTGTGCGGGGCATCCTCGTTGTCATGCTCCGAGCACAGCACCATCTATCCTGTTGTATGTCTCACTTGGCCAGACTGTAACCGTCTGGTCTCATACAGTCCAAGCAGGTATATATTGTAGTTCTTCATCTTTATTGCTACCTGTGCTGCTTTCCATGCTTCATACATTGTTCTAACTTTCCAGGTAGCAATCTTTGTGATTTTCTTGGTTTTCAGTAGGGCAGTCGGTCGTACAGCTTCATCTCGGCTTTCACTGTACTGCGCCATATTACTTCTGTTTGAAGGCCCAACCACCTCCAAGCCATGTTGCTCTCTTGAATTTGTCGTAAATGTTTCTGTAACAGTTTTTCTTTTACAGTTGGAGTTGTTGGCCCCAAACAAACCTCTTAGCATCTAGGAGAAGGTGTTCCCTATTTGTTTGGCTTCTACCCTTCGACCTATCCAGCTTGGGTAACCCTGTCAGGAGCCAAAGCCCCGGCTCGCTTAGCTCTCCGGGTCAATGAGACACACAAGCCGTCTCACCGCGGCAAGGTTGGACCATGAGACAGAATGGTCATACCTGTGAACTTGGTTTGTCGCTCTGTCACGGATTAGCGAGGTCTCCGTACACTAGATGGCTCAGTCTAGTAGGGTTCTTATATATCAAGGTCAACGCATATGAGAAAGAACGGTTCTCGTGAACAAGCAACAAAGAACTAGGAAAATTTAATAAACTTTATTACAAGATATCTTCCTTTTGGTAAATATCTCGATTAACAAAATAAACAGAATAAAGAAATCCCATAACCAAATCTTAATAGAACATAATAAACAATAACACTGAAATTTTTCGATTATCAAATTCCCCTTCCTTTCTAAGGTGGATTATACCGCTACACGACCATACACTAGGCGCAAAGTGTTATCTAAGAATAACTCCCATAATATAAATACACAGTATAAGCTAGTCCTCGCTGACTCTCATTACAGTAATCTGTTACAACACACACACACACACACACACACACACACACACACACACACACACACACACACACACACACACACACACACACACACACACACACACACACACACACACACACACACACACACACACACACACTGTGAATACTTCAAGGGTAATAATACCTCACTTCAAAACCACGAATAACTACTAATCAAAATACAGCAAATAATAGATACGTTCAATCAGAAAATAGACATTTACACTGGGCTAGTCCCATCTCGAATATATACGAATGTTTGTTGATGTCAACACTCCGAGCTCAGAACACAATTACAACGGTGTATCTCGGCCGCACGAGTGATGATGTCGGGCACTTGACGATTGCCGTTGTACGCCGCGAATTCTCGAGTCGTGTCCGTTCAATGATCGCACGGTCGCAAACGATTGCGAAGTCAGTTGAATACGTTCAACTGAAAGACGAAGCCGGGCAGTAGACGCTTACCGCCGGCCGCTACGAATTCGATCGAGAGGTCTTGCCCTGTCGCAAACAACCGAGAAGTCGGATGAACGGGTTCGCGCGAATGACGACGCCTGGCAGTATTCGTTTACCGCCGGCCGCTGCGAGTCGCATTCGGTCAAGCTTTCTGACGATGTCGCTGTGAGACCGCTTTTCGAGGATGACCCGAGCTGGGTGAGCGCGTCGCGATTATCGCTCATCGACGCAAATACGTTGGGGCCGACCGGAACGTTGTCTCAATATACGGCTGACGTTGCGGCATGGATTCTTCGAAGCTCGATCGAACAGTCTGGACACTGAATATTACACACACACAAAAGCTTGGGAACGTAACCCACGTTAACGATTCCCACCACGCTTTACGACTTGACTTGCCATTCTCTTGGCAGCAGGGCAACCTGTCTCGTTCAACCTTGGATCTGTCCCAGTCCTTCGCCAGCGCCCAGATGGCGAAATGCGTACAACAAACGTTTATATAAGCAGATCTAATTACACATCATATGACAGGTTTCCATAATTTATATTGGCTAATGCAATACACAATTCAAACTAGGCATTGTGGAACACCCTCTCTAAGATTACAGTGAAACCACCTGCTTGCCTAGAAACACTAGCAACAGAATACCACGCTTCACTGAGCGCATCTGCAACCGAGTTGCTGTAATTATGTAACTAAGGCGGTTGGTTAACAATATGTCTGTCTACTGGCTTGACCTTCCTCATTTATAAAATTAAACCTCAGGAAAGTAGATTTAAACATCCAGAAATAGCAGAAATGCTACACGCTCCATGATTCGGCGATCGTACTTATAAGAAGAACGTACAGGAATTAGAGAACGCAAAGTAACCTTCGCAAATGGAACAATGTAGATAAAATATCAGAAAGTTTTCATTCTCGTAGATACAAAAACGTTGGACATCTCGATGTGCCATACGTTCGTTTCCATTTGCCATCTGGTGGTTTGCCACGGATGGTAATCTTGGTAAATCTAAAAGAGAACGAGACACTAATGGAACACATTATTGACTGACTGTGTCGATATTGAAGAATGAAATTATAAAGAGGGGTGGACATGTTTATAAACACATTTAATAAATATATCCTTTTATTGTGTTATTAATGTGGGACAAGCGTACAACTACGTATTCATTCAGTCGTTATTCAGGCATACGATTTGGAAAATTCCTTGGCGAATAGCAGCTCGGACATTTAACTAAGGAAGACCTCGTTGGTTTTCTTTGTACGCTGGTCTACCATAAGACTGCATGTTTTAGAGGGCGGCGGACGACGAGGATGAAGACACTGTCCAGACGGACCACAAGACAAGTCGGACACTACGCATGAGTGAAATAGTAAGAGTCGCAATGAAAAAATAACTCGACAGCGCTACATACATAATACGATGCAACAAGCCGCGTGCGTGCGTTCGTGCGTGCGTGCGTGCGTGCGTGCGTGAAAGCAACCAATATAACTACATTCCATATGGATAAAAAAATGTGTGTGTGTTTGTTTGTGTATGTGTGTGTATCTATGTGTATCCCTTATACATCGCATGCAATATTATAAGAACTTACAGTACACATGGAGTGTCTGCAGAAGGAGATAGTTAGGTTGACAGATATTGTGAAGGGGATGGAGATGAGAATTAGCAAGGAGACAGAGGGACTGGAGAGAGAAGACAGGGAGAGAGGTGGGAATACTGCAAGAGAATAGCAGTGGCAAGAAGACTGAGAAAAGGAAATTGAGAGGAGGGAAGGTGATTGCATGGTAAGAAATTGGAAAATCGACGACAGAAAACGTGACAAGCGTGAAAGTGACCGTAGAGAAGGAGGGAGGGAAGATGGGACGGGAGAGGAGAGAAGAAAATTAGATGGGAGGAAAGATGAAGGGACGAAAGGAAGTGAGAGCAAACGTGATAGAAGAGAAGTCGATGAAACGGTCGATGACAGGAGGAAAGGTGACAAGAGAAAAAGCGACAGGAAAGAATGGATCGGAAGAGACAGGAGAGAAGATGGCAAGTGGAAAAAACAACAACCAGAGAGATGCAAACCAGAGAAGGAGCTACTCTGAGGCAGTGATTGGGGGGGCAATGAGGAAAGAGAGGGTGTATATGGGCGACTCCATTATGAGAAAGACGGATAAGACACTAAGCGAGGAGAAGGACGTCGTTCTTTGTCTACCGGGGGCTAGGATAGAACATGTGACTGAAAGGGTTGAGAAGGTATTGGGGCACGGCAAGGGAGGGTCTATACTAGTACACGTAGGAACAAATAATGCAGACAGAGAGGGAACAACTGGGATAGTACAGAAGTATAGACAGTTAGTTAGTGAGGAAGCTAAAGAAGACAAGAGTTGAACAGATTATTCTCTCAGGAATGTTGCCAGTAATGGGAGGAAGGGGGCAACATATAGAAACTGCAAGAGGATGGCGATCAACGCACTAGTTGAGCAGATGTGTGAAGAAGAGGGGGTGGGATTCACATATTTAAGGGATACTTTGTTGGGAGTGTATATGTACATGAGAGATGGCCTCCATCTTAGTTTTTTATGATTTGATGACATTTTAAGTTTGCTGTTTGCACCTGTGTGACACTACCATGCTGGTGCGGTCATGCACAACCACTGCTGTTTACAAATCAAGTGGGGTTAAGTCAAGCATGACGACATTCACTGCAGAATGCTTGCATTGTTTCCGCCCCTGCATAGACACCCGTCTCAACAATACTGCCTGGAGAGCAGCGTGTAATGCAGGGGTGGCACTCCACCGACCCACCCACAGGGGCTGCCGTGGAGGTGCCCACAAGCAACGGCATATACCGGTAATTACAACAACACGACCGGTAACCTTTACCAAGCCGAATAGTACGACCAGACCATTGACGGTCAACTTGTCTGCAGCCTTTTCAACACGCAACCTAATCCGCTTCACGACAAGTGGTGCGACTAGACCATCGACGATCAACTTGTCTGCTACACTCCTGAACGCTCGATCTGTCCGAAATAAAGCCACCACCATTAATGAATTTGTAACAGATCATGATATTGATATACTTGATATACTTGATATACTTGCGATTACCGAGACGTGGTTGAAGAAGTATAGCGACAAACCAGTAATTGCGGAATTAACGCCGACTGGTTACACTTGTATCAACAGACCACGTGTTACGGGTCGGGGAGGAGGTGTGGCCATCTTACACAGAAACACATCATCGTCCAAGCTGATTCCTTCATCGAACTATGTTTCAATTGAACTGATGGGCTTGCAGTTCACTGGTGACATTTCCAGGAAATTTAACTTGTACACGTCGTCTACAAAAACTGTGTTTTACATGGAACTTGAGCAGCTTTTTACAGAGTTGTCATTATGTGTGATTCCTTCCTGCATTGTCGGTGAATTTAACATCAACTATGACGTTGAAACTGAAAAACGACCACTACTTGAGCTATTCAATTCTTTCAACCTTGTCCAGCATGTCAGTGAAGCCACACATTCAGCTGGTCACACACTGGATTTTGTAATTACGCAAAATGACGATAATCTTGCCACCGCTGTGCAAGTCGTTATGTTATCAATATCTGATCATCACGTCGTGCGCTGCATCATTGATGCCAGTAGACCTCACAAGACATCAACAGAAATACTCAAGCGTAACTACCTACACGACGTAAGAAGAACGTGTGATTTGCTAGCCGCTGCTGCATTCACATCAAACGCTGTGGAACTTGTGTCACGCTACAACACTGACTTAATGAAAGTCATAGATAAGCACGCGCCTGTGCGCCCGACTATCGTCCGAGGCCACAAACGCAATCCGTGGTATAACAGTGACACTGACGATGCGAGAAGACAACGGCGTAAAATGGAGTTGTTGTGGAGGCGTTCGAAACTGGAAGTTCATCGCCAAATGTTTGTTGCTGCACGCGATGAGTGCAATAACATTATATCTCTCACAAAGACGAAGTACTACCAGGACAAGTTGCTAAATGCTGACAACAAGAACCTCTTTAAAATCGTCAGTTCTCTCAGTGGGAAGCCACCACTTGCTTACCTAGAACATACCTGCGCATTTGATTGCTGCAATGCATTCTCCGTCTATTTTGAAACTAAGGTTGCCGGAATTCGCAGTGAGTTACACGTTGCCTGACAGCGCATCACGCCGCCGCACAAACCGTGTTGCTACGTGACGCCGATCGACAGTTTCACACCAACAACAGTTTGTGAAGTAACATCTATCATCAGAACGAAGTGTAAAACGTCCACACTTGATACTCTGTCCTCAGATCATGTAAAGCAGAACATTGATACACTTGCTATCACTGCTGCCAGTATAACAAACGCGTGCTTAGCGGAAGGAGAAATGCCGCTTGAATTGAAGCGTGCTCTTGTGAACCCATTATTAAAGAAACCATCTCTGTGCATAGACACGATAAGCAACTACCGCCCAGTCAGGCATATATCGCAACTCTCAAAGATAATTGAAAAGGTGGTGGCCACCAGACTGAACACTCACTTGGTCAATCAAGCACTGACTGATCCTCTTCAGTCTGCATACAAACGACACCATTCAACGGAGACCGCCCTACTTTGTGTGATAAACGAAATTAGGACGGCCCTTGACCGTAGACAAGGCACTGTCGTCATGCTCATTGACATAAGCGCTGCTTTCGATACGATCGACCACACAATACTTCTCAATCGTCTACAACGGCGCTATGGCCTCGCCGGAGTTGTATTACGCTGGGTTGAGTCGTACCTTTGTGATCGCAGGCAAAGTGTTGTTGTCGGTAGCGCAACTTCAAGAGAAACGACTCTGCACATTGGTGTACCGCAGGGATCAGTGTTAGGTCCACTGCTGTTTTCTTTATATGTGCAGCCGATCGGTGACATCATTCATAACCATAATTTGAAGTATCACCATTATGCCGATGACTTACAATTGTTATGTCATTTTGACTTGAACGTCATTTCTCTTACTACCGCTGTGGATCGTGTCGAGCAGTGCATCGACGACATCAAATCATGGATGACGTTCAACTACTTGCTGATGAATGATGCAAAAACCGAGGTTCTACCGGTTGTACCCAGGTCGGCATCTGCTTTGGTTGCTGGACTGAATGTGCGCGTTGGATCTGAAGTCGTCTATGCCGCCGACTGTGTGAAAGATCTTGGTGTCTACTTAGATAAACATCTTGACATGAAGGTGCAGGTTTCTCGTACCATTAGTACCTGTTCACGGCATTTACGTAACATCGGCCAAATTCACCGTTACCTGCCACAGTCGACAGGAGAACGTGTTGTAAATGCAATGATAACATCACGCTTAGATTATTGCAATTCGCTTCTGTTTCTGTTCTGCCAAGAACATCGGCAGTCTGCAGCGACTGCAGAATGCTGCTGTTCGTCTAATAACTCGGCGTGCGCGAAGCGACAGTGCGTTACCACTACTGCGCCAACTCCACTGGCTGCCTGTCCAGCAACGCATTACCTACAAAATAGCAGAACTTACATATAAGGCGTTAAATGCTGAACTATCGCCACCTTATATGCAATCACTTGTGTCAGCTTATAAACGAGCCAGACATCTTCGTTCTGCTGAGGGTAATAATCTTGCCGTTGCGAGAGCCCGAACCAAAGCTGGTGAATGCGCATTCGTTCACGCTGCCGCTACAATAAGGAATGATCTACCAACTATTGTTACTTCAAAAACCTCCCTGCAATCCTTCAAGGCAGCCTTAAAAACTTACCTTTTCATTACGGCGTACACTGCTTGAAAGACCACATACATTTTTTTATTCTAAGTTATTCATATTTTTATCTTGATCTTCTTAACAGCTGAAAGAACATTTTAACTACTTACTTTACCATGAGAATTGTTTTCTTTTTAATCTATTGATGTCTACACAGCATTACTATCTTAATTTGTTTATTTTTATACTTAAAGTTGTTTAATTTTTACTATTTATATTTTAGTTTTATGTAAAGTGCTATGAACGCTATGGATATGGCGCTATATAAAATAAAGATTATTATTATTATTATATAAAGGGGCAGCAGTTTTCTCAGAGAACCTGCTGCGATCTGTTGACAGTGGAACAGGTTGCATCTACTTAAACTAGATTCGCAGGGGGGACTCACAGAGAAGCCTGAAACTGGAGGCATATATAAAGACAGCACAAATAAATAAGCAAAGAACAGTCTGGAAGACTCTTCTGAAGCTGGATATAAATGTGTTTGTTTAAATGCAAGGAGTATAGTAAACAAAAGAAATGAACTAAACATTATGGTAAAAGATATTGACCCTCACATATTAGGTATAACCGAATGATGGACCACCACCGATATATCAGATGCCGAATTGGGACTGACAGGATATGTAATGTTTAGGAAAGATAGAATAGGAAGAAAGGGAGGTGGAGTTATTTTATATATTATAGAATCTATCCAGGCTTGAGATAAAATTAGAAAGAGAAGCAGATTGCGAAGAAGCTGTTTGGTGTAACATACTTACAGGAAACTCAACGTTAACAGTTGGGTTAGTTTATCGAAGTCCAAACATAAGCATAGAAGAGAATAAAAAAATACAAAACGCTATAAGGGAAGTAAGCAAACGGGACTGTATTATTATGGGGGACTTTAACCACGGGCATATACAATGGAAATCTCTACAGAGTATGGGTAGTGAGGACCACAAGTTTTTAGTTTTAGTTCAAGATACTTTCCTTTCTCAACATGTGCTAGAACCAACCAGGGGTGAGAATGTGTTAGACATAGTTTTGTCCTCACAGACTGAATTAGTTGACAATGTCAAGATATGTGAGCCACTGGGAGTAGTGATCACAACCAGATACATTTTACCATCAAAGTAAAATCAGAAAAGAATAGTAAAAAGCAGTATAGGAGAAATTTCCACAAAGGAAGGTATGAGGACATGAGGAAATATTTAGCAAAGGTAGACTGGAATAACACACTGAAAAATAAGACAGCAACAGAATGCTGGAATATATAAAGAGTGAAATTAAGTGCACAGTCGATAAATTTATACCCTTCAAAAAACAAGGGAAACGGTCCAAAAAGAAACCCTTATCAAAAGAAGCAATTAGAAAAATTCAGTATAAAAAAAATGATGTGGAAGTCATATAGATGTACTGGAAATGATGAAGACTACAATATTTACAAAGAAGCACTTAACCAAGCTACAGTTGAAATTAGAAATTCAAAGAGAAGCTATGAACAAAAAGTAACTAGTAATATAAAACATGACAGCAAGAGTTCTTATGCGTATGTTCGAAGCAAACAGAAAGTTCAGGATAAGGTCGGTCCTCTAGAAGATAGTGCGGGAAATATAATATCAGAGGGATTCTTAATGGCAGAAGACCTGAATGAGTACTTTAGTTCAGTGTTTACCAGGGAAGATGTTAGTTCACTGCCAGTACCAGAGGCTAAGTTCAGGGGTTCAGATTCACATTATTTAGGACAGTTAATTGTAACCCCGGAAATAGCTAAGAAAAAAGGGCTATGAAGAATAATAAATCACCTGGAGTGGATGCGCCCAAACTACTATTGGGCATTGTAGAACAAATTAGCATACCGCTTGCTACTGTTTTCAACTTGTCATTAGAAGAGGGAGTGGTTCCTTTAGAATGGAAAGAGGCAAACATTTTTGTTATACCGTTATTTAAAAAAGGTTCGAGAAACAAGTCAGAGAACTATAGACCAGTGAGTTTAACATCAGTGATTTGCTAATTATTAGAAAGACTAATTAAAGATCTTACCATGGGTTTTTAAAAGCGAGGTCATGCTTAACAAATATATTATGTTTTTTTGAAGACATCACTAAGTGGGTAGATGAGGGATCACCAGTAGATATCATCTACTTAGATTTTCAAAAAGCTTTCGACAAAGTACCACATCAAAAATTACTGCTTAAACTAAAGGCCCATGGCATAGGAAATGGTATAATAAACTGGATAGAAAAATGTCTGATTGACAGAAGGCAACGTGTAGTAGTTGATGGGGAGGCTTCAAACTGGAAATCGGTATTGAGTGGGGTACCACTAGGATCAGTACTAGGACCTATATTATTCTTAGTATATTATATATCAACGATTTGGATGATGATATAACAGGCAATGTGTTGAAAGTTGCGGATGATACAAAAGTGTTTAGAAGGATTAAAAGTGATGGAGATAGACAGGATATACAAGATGATCTTGACAGGTTGATCAATTGGTCTGAAAAGTGGCAAATGTTGTTCAATTTTGGGAAATGTAAATGTCTCCACACAGGACATGGGAATTAAGATGTACAATATACAATGGGAGGTATTGTACTAAGTACTACTGTAAAAGAAAAGGACTTAGGGTTAACCATTTGTGCTGATATGAAGGTTTCAGTGCAGTGCGGAATTGCAGCTTCAACTGGAAATCACATCCTTGGATTAATTAGACGAAATATAGCGTATAAGGAAAAATAACTAATAATACCGCTGTACAAAACAATAGTGAGGCCTCATTTAGAATATTGTATACAAGCGTGGATGCCATATCGCAAGAAGGACATAGATATGCTAGAAAGAGTACAAAGGAGAGCGACTAAAATTATACAAAAACTGAGGGATCTTAGTTATGACATTCGCCTAAAAGAATGTGGTTTAACAACACTAGAGACCAGGAGATTGAGAGGAGATCAGATAGAAGTGTTTAAAATAATGAATGGTTATGAAAATATTGATAGAAATATTTTTGTTCAGTTAAGAAAGCTAGAAGGACTAGAGGACATGAAGTTACATTAGCAAAGGAGCAGTGTAGATTATATATAAGAAAGTTCTCATTTTCACAAAGGACTGTAAATGAATGGAACAGATTATCTGCTGATTGTGTGGGTGCTGTTAGCGTGAATATGTTTTAAAAAAATCGACACATACCTCAGAAGGGCGGGATACACATAAATAAAAGGGTTGGACTCTCGGTAGGCCAAAGGGCTTCCTTGTCCACCTGCCACCTAGAGTTAATTCTCTGGGTGACAATCTTGTGAAATCTTGTTAAATATTGTTAAACATTGAGCCAGACATGTGCTACAGCAGTGTTTTTTTTATCAGCACTTAACAGCTGAAGAAATTGAGCAGCTGGGTAACTATGACATTGAAGATGGTAAGTAATGATTCATTTACTCTTGCCTCAACATGTCAATTCTATAATATTGTATCTGATATGCTGTATTCCAAAACATGTGTGCCTGGACATTCTTGGCCTGTTAGTGTTTTTGATGTAGACAAACAGCATGCAACACAAACTAGCAAGATGATTAATTGCATTATGTATAGTCCCACATTCATATGATGCAGCTCTATCAAGTTATATGCAAGGTGAGACCTATAACAAAAGCATGAAATGTAAAGAACATCTCAAAAAGATTGCAAATAAATATTCTAGAACTATTACAATGCCACAGTTAACGATTCATGTGTCAATTATCTCTCCAGACATCGATCCAACGACGACGCCAAAATGGTACATCAAGAATATGCCAGAGGCACAGGTGAACGTTTTCAGAAATGTAAGTAGAAATTAAGTTTAATCAACAATGCATGCCAAAATTATGAACTTTAGCCAACATATATCCTCTGGCTGTATCTTATATTGTATTTTGGGAATTGTGTAGTAATGTAGTAAATTAAATTGATAGTTTCACCGAAACGGAGATAGGGCATATAATTAAGCCGTTTTCTAGAAGTGCACGCTACGCACTAATTTAACTTCTTATTTAGTTGTTTGAAGGATACATTCCGGACGCGTAAGCTGGCGTCTAACAATAGCCACGTAGCCATTAGTAGTTGCAACGTATTGTGTATATTTAATACATTGAATACATGCATCATTATTTAAAAAAATTAATTATATATATATATATAATATTTTCTTGCTGTTTTGTAGCTGTTTAGAAATACACATTACTCCTTATTGCGTCAAACTAAGCATGCACAACAATTAACGAGTCAGTATAACTGTTTGTGCAAATATATATATATATTATAGTTATATAATTCTACAGATTTTTGTTCTGCTTGAATGCCACGGCGACGAACGCGTCGACAACAAAGCGCTGCACAAAGAGATATCAAGAATTGACGCGGACATCATGCAGTCAGACGTAGACAGCGTATTGCATGCGCTGGAATCAGATACAATTCCCGTCGACTTCGACGACTTTCTTTTCAAAATTGCACAGATCGGATCTGCAAATCGTACGCATATCTTCCAGTTTCCGTTGCGTAACGGGAACATCGTCTCTATAATAATAATGATAACAATAATATAATAATTAAAATACAACATTACGTATATTTTATTTAAGGGTCATATCCACACATATTCGCACCCTTGCACGTAAGACAAATGATACACAAATGATAAAAAAATTAAACCAATGTGACTATAAGAATAAATAAATTAAAATATTGGAGTTGTAAAACAGTGAAGGTATGTTCTTTTATAGCGCGGTATCCAGTCATTAGGACTGCTCAATGCGCATTACCATTTACGCTCAGGCAGACCCGTTCAATCAAACACCATCTCTACTTCAATGGGAACCATTTAGCCGCGCTGCAGATAATGCGCGACGCCTACTCGTACACACGTATATACCACTGTCTATAGCCAGTTACTAATTGTTACAGTTGTGTGAACTGGAACAACGTGGATTGAAAGAACTTGCCAAAAGTTCGAAACGAGGGATTCGAACCCGCTATCTATTGATGAGAATTTGAAGTTCTAGTTACTATACAAACATCAGTAAATTAAAACAAAATGGTTAAACTATTAAAATTAATACATATGTTACTTATAACAAATATTAATCAATTAACACAAGTTTATTAGCCTATAAGAAATACAGGCTTAATATAAACCTCACAGATAAACAAGTTAGTAGATCAATAACATGTAGTAAATAGTAATATTAAATTAGTAAATCGTAAAAATAAACACGCACACTCACACGCACTCACGCACGCACGCACGCAAGCACACACACATACACACACAGACACGCACGCACGCACACACACGTCTCTAAGAGGATGCAGGAGATACATATCATTTGGTTATCATCATACATAGCTCTAGTTATTATAGCAATTCCGTTATAGATCAGTGTTCTGGTAGTAGATATCTAGTTTAACAAATGGAAGAATATAGGTTTATTTTTGTGTCGTGTTTCATTGTAGCGACTGAACGTAAATTCACACTTCGTCAGAAGTTGTGTTATACAGCCATCGTGAAGTTTGCGGTGACCAACTCGATGTGGGATGTTAATAAGTCCAGGATTAAGAAGAATAAGAAGGAATTTGGTTATTTTAACCCACACGAACAGACATTCGGGATCGAAGAAGACGCATTGACCTTGTATTACAATAGGCTAGTGGACTACGCTAAGTGTAATCCCACATACGACCAAGAGTCCCCGTACCTGAATGCCAAATGGTACGTACACGTAGAAGATCCGAACTATAAGCCACGATTCCCGAAGAAACCGTGGGATCCTTCGGATAAGGTTGACTGGGCGCCGCGCAAGACGACTTTGGGGTATGAACCAGACCCGCAGCTCGAGGCGTTGAGGAAACGCCGTAAAGACGCGAAACGTCGCGCCTCGTTCAGGGAGAAACTGAAAGAGGCAGAGGAGGGGACGAAGGCACCGACAAGCAAACGAGCGAGTGGCGTTGGGGTGATCCATTCCCCACATCCTCATTCCGCACCGGCGTCATTCGATCGATCGTCGCCACGCTCGTCAATGCACCAACACACGTCACAACGTCAATCGCAACCCAAACTGATGTTGATCAGCGAGGAACCAGCTCCGTACGAGGAGCCACCGGAAGTAGCAGCGCAGTCGCCTTACAAAGCGATGAACTATTACCGGAGACAGTCGATGAGCTACTATAAAAACAACAGAGACACAAAAAAGCCAACCGTCCGGCAAATGCTGGTAAGTGGAGTGAAGTAGGAGAAAGTGGATAATTAACCGGGATAGACGGTGTGCTATTTACGTCTTTGGAGGTTGCTACACATATACGTAAAACTTGCTTAACTTGGTCAACGTTGTGACGAAAATGCATTTGCAATAATATCAATACTCACCTTACAGACGTGGTTGTGTTTTCATCATTACCAACCAGGGAGTTATTGTCGAATCTGTAAGTGTGCAGCTACGTAACAATATCCATAGCAATCATATAAATATATAAATTATACGACTTGCAATACCTTTATTGGTAGCATGTTACTTTGATCTAATTTGACCAAACATCGTATGAATCGGCTTAATTCCAGAAGTCCTTGGATAAAATGCGAAAGCGAGGAGAGTCCATTTCTAACATACCTGATGTCGACATGATTCCGGCCGTACGGCGCATAATCATAGGTACGCTTTATATCTTTGGCCACCAGTTAAAATGCTACGTTTACGTTTGTGCGTGCGTGCGTGCGTGCGTGTGTGTGTGTGTGTGTGTGTGTGTGTGTGTGTGTGTGTGTGTGTATGTGGTGTGGCATGGCATGGCGTGGCGTGGCGTGGCGTGGCGTGGCGTGGCGTGGCGTGGCGTGGCGTGGCGTGGCGTGGCGTGGCGTGGCGTGGCGTGGCGTGGCGTGGCGTGGCGTGGCGTGGAGTGGCGTGGCGTGGCGTGGCGTGGCGTGGCGTGGCGTGTGAGTGCGTGTATGTAAATGATCACATTTAAACGACTGTTTTATTAACTGAATTAATCATATCAAACATTAACTGAATAATTCATAAATGCTGTGTTTGCAAGAATGTGCCTTTCTTGTGAAGCCTCATTCCAGCTCTTTAAAACAATATCGCCAAGCTGCGTGATCAATGTTGGTCAAATTCGTATTTCCGTTGGTTGTAGAAAGCAACGGGGAACATCCGTTATGCAGCAGCATTCGCAGGAAAATATCGACGGACGAAAAACGACACAACTACACAATTGCCGAAAGAATAGCAAGTATGTAAGAGGGGATTCAGGAACATACCAGTCGGCCTGTGCCTCGATGCTGCTGCTATGGAGATAAATATGGAAAGCCTAGGCTTCGCGAAACATATTTTATTAGATGTGTGTTCGGTTACAATTGCACATGAATCGTGGGATTTTAGAAGGATCTTCGTAACTGT
>CM034532.1:2474580-2637080 GCA_020002185.1 Paraescarpia echinospica | reverse complement strand
CAACAGCGACCCTACTTTGAGCCTCATCCCCAAAAAATTCCGACTGCATCCCCGATTGAAATCTTCAACTGCGTCCACTCTGTCGCTCCCAGTAAAACACTCAAACTGCACCCCCTTCAAGTCCCTCAAGAGCAAGAGTATACCATTACGCTTATTCAAACGGAACTTGTTTCCTTCAAGCGTAACTATTTTACGTAAGCGGGAATGGGGTGTGTACATCCGCCCTCATATAGTTATATTTAGTTTGTACTGTGTGGTTTCTTTAATATGGATCTGAACAAATGATAAGTGAACCATCTGTTAAATATGATCTTGTTAAGTGGTAACTGCGGTCGTTATTTCCCTCAGAACTTCAAGCGTTGCTACCGCTGCTTATCGCCGGCAACAGAAGAACTGATGTTCGTGCGTGCGGCCGGGCTACCGTTGCCTTACTCAATGGCATTGTTCTCGGGGATCAAAACCGGCGAACAATCCCTGAGCACTCCACTGCGCGTACGGCGACCGGGGCGTCTCCACCCGCCGTGTCCTCCCCTCTCCACAGCACCTACGCCGTGGGCACCGAACGGCGCTTCGCCTCACACACCGAGGCCTCCAACTACGCCGAGGCCTCCGTACACACCGAGGCCCCCGTGTACGCCACGGCGTCCGTGTACACCGCTTGAAGCTCTGGCCTCCTCCTAGCGCCCGCTGATATAATGTTGTTTAGTACTGAGACACCATCGCCCAACCAAGCCAGCGCCCCATCTCACGTGAACTTCTACCTGAAGCATCTAATTGAATATACATCGATGTTCACTGATAATATTAATGAGCTGCACGTAAATGTGCAGAGATTTACTTCTGACAACGTCACGCAGTCGATATTGCTGCTACCACGTTGACTCATCCCACAACACAGTACAATTTATAAATGTTATATCGGCAATTCTGTTAGTACATAGCAAATGAACAAACATGAGCAATATATTATTTTATTGTCAACAATTAATATGAATAATAATCTCACTTTCAGGCGATGCGTGCGTGTGCGTGTGTGGTGCGGTGCGCATACGTTTGCGTGTGTCACTGTTTGTGTTCTGCGCGTGCATTCGTGCGTGCGTGCGTGCGTGCGTGCATGCATGCATGCGTGCGTGCATATGTACGTGAGTGTGTATGTGTTCATCATAATGCTGCTAAGATGATACGGATAAAAGTATGGAATTGAACAAACCACAAATATTTCAAATAAAGTGAGATGTTCACGCCAATTGACCAATTATTGTTATTAATACAACCCACACTGATATTAACGCCCAGGTTCGATTGATAGTATAAAAGACGCGATGTCCGAAAACATTTGAATCTACAGCGAGAAGCATAACGCTTTAACATAGTGAAAGACTGTAACATACGTATAAGCTAGAAGGGGGTATTTGGGTAAACACTATAATTTCGAACATTGCGCAATATAACGTAATGTCTAAGAAGGCGGACGAGAAACGAGATGCAGAATGTTCAAGACAAGTGGTGGCTAAGAAAAAACGTAACATCTAGGTTTTCAAGAACGCCAGGTTAAGCTAACATGTATATTTTAGGATTCAGAGATAGTGTAAATGCCTAACAAAGATATCAAAGCGAAGTAAAGATTTTCAAAATTTATTCACCCTACCGAACTCTTCAAACGTGAATATTTACAACTTGCTCTGGGGGAAATATACTGAGCCCACATACCACCTTTATATTCTAACTATTGAAACTCGTCAGCCTCATATCATAGAACGGGTACACCAGGAAATATAAACATGTCATCCCTGTTAACACTCATCCGCCCACGGTGACGTCCTTCCACCATCACCAACACTAGTAATAGTAAGAGGCAAAATCCATCTTCTGCTATCAACCTAGTGATGATACATGAGCACCGTTACACATCGAGGCCTATATAATGGGCTCCTTCATCATATCGTAAATAGATTATAATAATGTTCGGGTCCAACTATACCATCGGTCGACACGGACGTCAACTTTACACTCTTCCGACGTCCGTAACAGCTGCCATGTGACCCTACCAATGATGTCATCATTGTAAGGCGCCCGGCGGGTAATACAATAATTTAACATGTATATAAACACTCATTATAGCATTCTTCCAATATGCTGTGAGATTAATCTACGTAAGTTTCCATCCCAATCACAGTTCGTATTAATATGAACCTGTCTGCTATTCTTTAGTTATTACATATTAAATTCTACTATCCTGCCTGTTTACCTTAACTATAATTTAACGTTCCACCGGTTCTTTGAAAAGCTCTCCCTATTCCACCTCCCTGTTGCATTCATACTATTGCATAATCATTAGCCAGAAGTCCAATTACAGCCTATCTCAGTCGATAGCTACCTATGTTAAGATATCACTAACAAAACCATGATTTAGGTTATGAATAAAGTAGAGATTAAGGATGAAGACTGCATGATGTGCTCCACAAAAGCGAAGAAGGCAGGTTTATATTTATATATTTATATATATATATATATGTATATGTATATACATATATATATATATATATATATGAGAAAGTTCGGTAATATGAGTCACTTTTTTTCACACGGAAATTCTGCTGTATGTAAAGTCGACGTAAAAGTTATCGTGGTAGACTATTGTTGTGTGCATTCCAAATGGCTCATATTAAATAAAGCGTTGGAAATATGAGCATGACCCATGGATCATATGGGCATACGTGATCATACTACCCAAGATGGACCCAGACACACCAGGGTCGTGGCCTCTACCAATGCAAGAGTCATGTACACAAGCAAGCACGCACGCACGCACACACACACACACACACACACACACACACACACACACACACACACACACACACACACACACACACACACACACACACACACACACTACCCAACCGAACTTATGAATAACCTTAACATCTTTATTTAAAACTTCAGTTTCCTCATACAAACATAAACATGAAGAATTACAATAACTGTGTCATACATAAACGTAACGGTCAATTAAAAAGTGAAAACTTCACTGTTCATTGACAATACAAATACAGAAAATGTGCAATCGTTATACTTGACCCTACACTGACGACTTAATGTGTATAGAGGCAGCATTAACATATCTGTATTGGTAGTATCAACTTAACCTTTGGAAAACTACTAGTAGCCCTACTTGATTCTAAATCTCAGTCACGACAAACCCTTAATCTAACTGTGTCAACGCCATGGTATGGTACTCCAGGAGCCTCAACTTCTTTACAGTTGTTCAAAGTGATATCCCTAATAATAACACCTTAATTGTGGAAAACCAAGTGAGAATAATTATTTCAATATGTCGGTAATATTTCGTAAAATAGTCTGTTTATGTTTCCACACGCAGCTAATTAAAATGAGAATCATGAAAGCATATCGACATTGGTACCGTAAATGCAACACAAAGACGTTGAACGTTTGGAGACGATCACATAGATCTACCTATCCCTAGGCACATTCCACATATCTTTAATGAAGTGTTGACAAGGACACTTATCTAGCACATGTTTAACCAACAACACTGCAATAACATTTATTCTGAGATGCACGGTGTACTGATAGCAACACTAGCCAGAACAGCCTCACCGAGAGCTTAACACAAATCACATTTGAATATCCTCACCCTTTTACAAGCTCCAGAACATGCACAATTTATTGTACTTATGACACCTGATCCATTTCCTTAGTTTGGATGACAAGTACCATTCGTTGCACTATGGACACATCGGATTCGCGTCGGCGCCATTCCTGTCATCGCTGACAGTGTTTTCTGATTGTTTTGCGGTCTTTGTGCCTTTGGGTTCTACAGTAGAACTTGTTCTTGACGACCGTTTGCGTTTGGGTTTCTTTGCTTAAGTTTGGTAAGCTTATGCTACTCACTTGGATTTTTTCTTGGATTTAATGGCTTCGCATGCTTTAAGTTGTGATGTGCATGGGGATCCTTTCAGGATTTCAGCATGAAACACCTTCCTTTTCTTAGTTCCCGCTTTCCTGTGAGCTTTAGGATACGGCATGATGTCTGTGAATGTACGCCCATCACCGGTAGTTTTGAACTTGGCAAAATCAGGGTTGGCAGACTTCATGACACCGGAGGTGACTGACTTCACGGCACCAGAAGTTGACTGAACAATGATAGAAACGGTCGACTGTATGGCACTTGAGGTGACACTCAACCGGACGGCACTGGAGGTGGCACTCGACTTGACGGCACTGGAGGCGACACTCGACTGGACGGCACTGGATAAGGCACTCGACCGGATGGCACTGGAGGTGACACTCGACTGAACGGCACTGGATGTGACACTCGACTGGACAGCACTGGATGTGGCACTCGACTGGACGGCACTGGAGGTGATATTCGACCGAACGAACTGGAGGTGACACTCGACTGGACGGCACTGGATGTGACACTCGATTGGACGTCACTGGAGGTGACATTCGACTGCACAGCACTGGAGGCGACACTCAACTGGACGGCACTAGAAGCGACACTCGACTATACGGCACTGGAGGCGACAATCCACATATGTGTGGATGTTTCGATTGAATGGATGTATGTCACTCTGCCTGAATCCATTAACTGCATGCTTTACTGTTACGGCTTTACCATAGGCAACTCCTAAAATCTCAGCCACATTCCACTCCGATACAGATCGACTAGGGTGATTACGAAGCCAAGTCTGCATTTCAAGGTTGTAGTAGTTGTTGAGACTTTTAAACACGGCTACATCGAGAGGCTGGAGTTTGTGGTACAATGTGACGGCAGCTAGAGGATGATCACGCTGTTGTCTCTTGCTTTCTCGACCAGCAACAAGTTCCTGGTATGGCTGCTATGGCCATCTAGGATTAACAGGACACACACACCTGGCAACGTATGAAGTGCAATACGTACACATAATGACAACTCATAAACAATGTCAGAGTGAAACACACTACAGTGTCTCAACGCAATAGCGTGGCTTGAAAGATAGGCTGTAGGCTGGAAAGATACGCTACTTTAGCCTTCCATTGTCATTGATATTTTTGGATTACTTCTATATATCAGACAGGCAGGCAGGCAGGCAGGCAGGCAGACAGTATTATTTTATTTTGACCATACATACACTGTATGTGAAGATTTTTCTCAAATAGAAAATATAACATAAATAAACGTAATATATATATATATATATATATATATATATAATATATGTTTATTTATATTTATGTTAATATATATATATATATATTAACATATATATATATATTAACATAAATATAAATAGACATATATAAATATACATATAAATAATAATAATTAAATGATTACGCAGGATGCAAATAATCTGTCAAATAATATACAAACGTAACCTTAAGTATAATTTATGAGAAGAAAAGATATAAAAGTTTAAGGTATTTTCGAAAATTCACTTCATTTCCCTTGTTTAGGTGTTAATGTTTTGGCATGTATAACAATTTGGGATATTACATTGATAGTCGTAGTTTGAGATGATGAAATGTTTAGCATACATAGTAAATCCATTCACGGAATGAGTGCGAATTTTGTCTATGATTAAATTTGAAGTGTTGTTTAAAACATGAGTAATACTATATTCTATGGTTGTCTTAACAAATTCTGTGTTTACTCTTTCAATGTGAAATTTGTTTCTACTTCGAGTGTTATGACTGGGTACATCTGTATTTAAAGTAATTGGTATGTTCTGCATATATGCAGATAAATTTACATTCTGATATCTATAAGCAAACCGCAGTTGTTTAATTTTAAATAAGTCTTAAACTTTCAATAAATTAAGTTTTTTCAATAACGGTTCGGAGTATGCAGTATATGAGCTCTTTGTTATTGCTTTAACTGCTCGTTTTTGTAGTTTAATAATTTTGTTAATGATTTTCACCCCATGCACGTAAACAATAATTTGCAGGAGGGAACATAAGTGCACTATAAAGTGTTAGTAAAACATGTTGTGGTAACACATCGTTCAGTGTATTTATTATTCCAATCGTTCTTGACAATTTATTACATATTTTATTAATGTGTCCAGTGTAGGTGTTTATCTAACATTAAAAAAATCCTAGAAAATAAAAAATTATCTACACATTCTGGTAGATGAGTTTCTGAGGATGACAGAACATAATTCATTTTGATCTACTAACATTTAGTGAAAGCTTATTTACTTTTAACCATACTCTTATTTTATTCAATTCAGCAATAATATCATCAAAATTATTAGATTGTGTGTTGAAAAAACTCAAAGAGCTTGATAAAGTTGAATCGTCAGCATATATAAGTAATTCGAAACGTTTAGTTGCATATACAATATAAGTTATAAATTATCAAAAATAGAAGAGGACCTAAAGTAGAGCCTTGAGGCATTCCTTCTGTTTTGTCACTAACGTAAAAGCAACAAGGGCTAGAACAGTAATATTTAGGTCTGCTCGTTGAATCTCTGCCCGTGTCTACACATTCATTATGACAAACGGCAAACCTTTTCTGTAAGCATTTGATACGTAACGCGACCGTGTTTCTGACGTCACGTAACGTAAACACCATTGGTTCAATTTGTTTGCGGATGCGTGGGACGGGGGTACCTAGAACAGGTATCCTTCGCAAGAGCGGACAGGACAACGGGTGCTAGATCCCGTGTTCGACTACACCTTTGAGACGTCCAACGCTCTACATGTCTCGGTCTACGTCGGCCGCTAATGCCGCGGCGTCGGACACGGGCAACGAGACGACGGGAAGCGCGACAGCGGACGGCCCAGAAGGCAGAGACACGGTAAACGACTTCAGGCAGAGGCGGCGCTAAGATATCATCCATTTAAAACCATCTTGTTGGTTCCTTTACTGGAGTCATTCTCTGACACCAGGGGTGATCATTATTAGTTCGCAGAATCAGTTGTACTTTGTTCGAGTCGCGGTCGTGATTAGCCGGTCGCCACCATGTTCAAACAGCAATTCCAGCAACGCCCATCCTTTCCACAGTGTTGCTTTACTTGTTTACTGTTTGAAAGCCCTTTGTACAATTCGAACGTTTCGTGCGCGCAGTATTCATAGTTGGGACCATCATTTCAGGATTATTAAACAAAGCTGGTGGATACTATAACTTCAACATGTAATATAAAGAACATTATATTAATAAACGAGGAACAAACAAAGTTAGGTTAAGTCACACTTTTTGTATCATATATATACCACTCGGACATTTGAATTGACAACTACAGTCGCATTCTGTGTCGAGTTATGATTTTTAACATACTCTCCAACAAGTCTGTTACATCTAAGCTCGCGATTACCTGTACGTTAAGTACGTGTCATCTATAACACTTATGGTTGTACGTGTTCTTTTTATACAGGAACACAGAAGTGACATCAATGTGAAGAGAGTAGAAGATACGGTACTCTCCACTTAAGTGTTTGAGCACATACCTCTACTTAATTGCATAACGGAATACAAAGCATAAATGCATTATATATTTTATATAAAAGCAGGCATTATGTACATCGACTACTCTTTTGAGAGACTGTACAAATTAAAAATAATACATGACAATAACAACGTGCGCGCGCGCGCGCACACACACACACACACACACACACACACACACACACACACACACACACACACACACACACACACACACACACACACACACACACACACACACACACACACACACACACACACACACACACATTTTATAATAGGTTTGATTAAACAATTTCGTTTGCATCTACACTACTCGGCTCCGTTTGGTTTCTCTGAATCCGTACATAACCTTACAGTGTAATGTAGGAGACCTTAACGCTACTGTGTTTGTTTAGATCGAGCCCGTGAAGTGGCAAGAGGAAGGCGGCTGCTTGCCAACAAGATGGTTTGGAGGCCATAAGGTTGGAGGAAGATTTGACAACGCAATCCTGACGAAACAACATTCGTCTTTAACGATGTGCGCTAACGAATAATTGTGCCACAGCAAACATAATATTTCGAATAATGTGGCATGGCACAATTATTCGTTAGCGCACATCGAATATATATATATATAATATATATATATATATATATAATATATATATATAAGGGCTTCCTTGTCCACCTGCCATCTAGAGTTAATTCTCTGGATGGCAATCTTGTTAAATCTTGTTAAATATATATATATATATATATAGTAATTTCTTGACCTTTCGCGTAAGCAGGCCCATAGCATGGTTTTCTGGGGTGCGTTTTTCAAGCAACAAGTCTTATCAATACATCCAACAGCTGCTCTTCATTCAGACCTCCAATTGCCGAGACATCAAACTTCACGCCGCTTAAGGCTGACCAAAAGCATCCAATAGCACCCCCAAATGAGGCTCATAAAAAACCTACGACAGCACCCCTTTCAGGGTCATCAAACTGCATCCCCCTCCCAAATTCCAAACGCACGCATCCTTTTTCCTCATAGGCTATTCATGCGGAGATCATTTACTCAGTGGGGAAACGAGGGTGCGTCGTAAGACCTACCATTCGCACTCTCAGCCTACGGGCCTGGAAATATATGCTTTTAATCGTATCGCGCATTCTCGTGAATATTCAAATTTGGATAACCACCTAAATAACGTTTTGCGCAAACGTTAAATAAAGTTATGATTGTTCTGGTATTTCACCAAAACTACATACAGAAGTTGCGTAAACGGGCTAGCCTATTGTATGGCGGACTCGATTTTTCACAACGTAAATTTAAAATATAATGAGCGAACAAAATCGAATTGAGGAGGCTTTGTGGTTTCTTGCATTTGTTTCTTTTTACACGTCTAGCAGTGTTTGCTTAAGACGGCTAACATGATCATAATTATGCATAATATGACTTTACGATTGACTGAATGTATAACGAAGGTCGGAAGAACGATCGTCTGTTAATTATAAGACCTCAATGCACACACACTAGGATACGCACTAAAGCCCTGCGCGGGCTGGAAATCTGAGCCCGCACCCACCCCGCAACTATGTCATTTGACCCGCAGCCCGCCCCGCATATTACAACTCAGCCCGCAGCCCGCCCCGCCCCGCATATTTTGCCACATCCTGGCCCGCAGCCCGCCCCACCCGCAGTAACTTGGCCCGCAACCCGCCTCGCAGTAATTAGTCAAAAGTCAGCCCGCACCTGCCCCGCAGCTCACAACAGATGACATGGAATCATTAAAAATATATCCACTTTATTAATCGTTGTTGTTTACAATATTAACAAATGCACGGCGCTGGGTGACAACCATGTCGTACTTGGAGAAAAATAGAACCCTTGTCATTATAATGTAAATGCCTGAAGGTGATAAGCAGACCTGGGGCAAAGTAAAGGTACGAGTACAAATTTTAACGTATTTTAAAATTATTAATTAATCTAATTGATATAACTCAGCACAAGTGAATATGCAATGGCAGTTGATCATTTTTTATGAGGAACAATTAAATTCACACCGCTGGCATTAATTTCAGTGGCATCCTATGATCTTATAATCTATTTGCCATTGTACTGCTTGAACACAAGTTGTTCAAAGGTTGAGTCTGGTGCACAAAGGCAGTGTTGCAATTTGCAATCTGCTGATATTAGAATTAGTTAGCAATTTACATTTTCTGATCGTAGACTACTGATTGTTGAGAGGGTTTTCACATGTCCATATAACAGGCTCAAAATCCCCTCTGGACCAGGCTACTGGCACCGGATTATACTAGTGTAGAAGGCAGTTTAACTTGAGCCATCTTACTTCTACAGAGGAAGACTGACAGTTCTTGTTCTTAGCAGTTAGGCATTGTCAGCCAGTGCCAAGTGGCATGGTCTCCAGTCTCCACACATCAAAGGCATTTCCTGTCTAATTGGTGGGGGTAACTGCTCTTTATGGACATCCTGGTGGCTTAATTACACAAACAGATTGATGGCCTGAACTGATACTTCCATCTGGAAGAAGCCAGTAATCACACCTGACTGAAGCTGGCAAGGCAGGCCAGCACATGTTATCAGAACACTGTTTAAACACAAACAAAAGGGCAATTCGGTAATCCCCAATTAATTAGCTCAAAGAATGTCCCACCTTTGAGTAACTGGTGACCATTAATGAGTTAAAAAATCAGTCCGCAGTAGCCCGCAGCCGCCCCGCCCCACAGTGACCTGACCCGCAGACCGCCCCGCCCCGCACAAATTGAAACTTAACCCGCACCGCAACAACAACAAAAATCCAGCCTGCGGGGGCCCGCGGGTTGCGGGCCAAAACCCGCCCCGCGCAGGGCTTTAATACGCACACGCACTCGCACGCACGCACGTATACACACGCACCCACATTGAACTTTATAAAAATACGCTTACATGTTGTTAAATGACATCGATATGTTTCATCTAATAATAATAATTATTATTATTATTCTAAGGTAACTTCTATTGCGCCCAAATTCTTGGAAACCAAGCTCAGAGGCTAAAATGTATCGTGGTACTGAGTATTGTGGTAGACTAGGCTAGAATTGGAAACGCGATGTTGATCGGTTCCATTTTATTTCACAACAAACCCAACGGGGTTTTCACTTCCGTTAGCACGGGCAAGCTAAACTGCATAGCGTTCAATTGCAATATTAGGCTAAACAGCGATACACCACATTCCTCCAATTATGAAGAACACTTATGACATAGGCGGGCAGCGCACGGCGTACACCCTAAATATAGATCAAGCCTGATCGGCGGCTTAATCACTCTAGCAGATCGTCGGGGATTGGAGATTGGAGACGACGATTGTGGAGTGGAGATGACTGGAGACGACGATTGGGGTTTGGAGACGATTGGGGTCGACGGCGGTTGTCGACTCTCGGGTTCGGACAGGAGAACGTCGATGGGTGGCGCTGTCGGCGGAACAACGCTCACAGCGCTCGGATCGGGTGGCGGGAACGTCTCGTTGACGTTCTCATCGGGGAGACGCGTGCGTAGATGGTCGGCGTGGCGTCTCCAGATAAATAAATAAATAAAAGTACTTATATAGCGCCCAATCAATTAAAATTGCCCTCGGGCGCTTTACATACATGCACACGTATATAATAGTATTATACATTAAAAAAAAAAAATGCTAACTAAGAAATAAATATGTAAAAAATATACCATTACTTTAAATATAATTATAAAAAAAGAGAGATCATTAAAAAAACGTTTAAACAAATTAAGACATTCTTAAAAAAAACTACTATAAATACCTTCATTTATACAAGAAGAATAACCATAAATATGTTAAGAAACTAATAAAATAAAAAATATATGTATCAATAGAAAGCACATAAAATGTCCTCGTCGGTTAATTATAAAAACGCTTGTTTAAAAAGGTGAGTCTTCAAAAGTGTTTTAAACACTTGTAATGATGTTGCTGTCCTGAGTGTAGGAGGCAAATTGTTCCATAGAACCGCCGAGCAAACCGCGAAACGATGATCACCATGAGTAACAGTTTGTGAGGCCGGTACGAACAAAAGGCGAGGCTGCGAGGTAGATCGTAGAGTTCTGTTGATGGGACGGTAGCCAATTAATTCACTTATGTAGTCCGGCGCTAGACAATTCAAGGCACAATACGTAAACACCAGCACTTTGTAGGTCGGTCACAAATGAACGGGTAGCCAGTGTAAGCGCTGCAACACGGGCGTGATGTGTTCGTATTTCCTCGTGCGAGTAATTAGGCGAGCGGCACAGTTCTGCACCCTTTGTAGACGTTGCATCATCGTGTGTGGGAGACCATAAAGAAGTGCATTCCCATAATCTAAACGGGATGTCACTAGTGCGTGAACAAGTGTCTTGCATGATTCTTCCGTCAGATGTGGCCGAATTCGCCCAATGTTTCTAATATGATAGTAGCAGCTTTTCACAGTGTTGGCAATCTGCTGTTCCATTTTCAGGTTGCAATCAAATAGCACACCCAAACTGCGCACGCACGATGATGGTTGAATTCGATGGCCGGCTACTGTGATGTATACATTGGCAGGCAGACTGCCGCGTTTCTTCGCTTGAGAAAAAACGATCGCCTCGGATTTCTCTGTGTTCAGTTTTAACTGGTTTCTAGTCAACCATGCAGCCACTTCCGCAGATGCGTCCGTCCGTCATGCTGACGATGAACGAGACCGGTCCGGTACGATCAGTGAGAACTCCCGGCAGCCACTTCGGTTTGCCAGCGAAGTTCATTGCCCAAACCGCGTCGCCTGCATAGAATGCGGTTTCTGACGTACCCGTGGACGTGCGGTAGTCACGTGCCTGTTCCTGATGACCAAGCACTCGGTTTTCTCGCTGCGGTAGTAACAGGTCGAGTTTTATGCGCGGCAACTTTGAGTTGAGCATCTGAGCCGGCGACTCGCCCGTTGTGGATTGCGGCGTCACTCGGTTGCGCGCCAGATAGTTGTAGAGTCGTGTCTCGAGGTCTGGACCGCTGGTCTTCCTCAAGCCCTGTTTGACGACGGTCTGCACCGCCCTCTCAGCGAGGCCGTTGGTCGCTGGGTGAAACGGCGCACTGCAGATGTGTTTAATGCCGTTACTACGACAGTATGCTCGGAACTCCTGGCTCGTAAAAGCGGTGCCATTGTCGGAGACTATAGTGCACGGGAGACCATGCGTGTCGCCATAGACGTTGCAGACGACATGACGTGCGCGTCGATATACTTTGAGTGTGCATCTACGATCACGAGAATCATTTTGCCCTCGAAAGGTCCCGCGTAGTCAATGTGCAGTCTGTACCAGGCCTGTGTACCAGGCCTTGCCAGGCCATTCCCACGGATGTAAGACTGCTTTCGTCGGCAGCTTACTGTGTTCCTGGCATGTTCCGCAACTGCGTACTTTGTTCTCGATTTCGGCGTCCAGTCCTGGCCACCAGACATAGCTGCGAGCCAGTGATTTCATAAGCACTATGCCCGGATGGCACTCGTGTAGTTCCTCTAATATGCGTTCGCGCCCTGGCGTAGGTATGATTACGCGCGAACCCCACAGCAGACAGCCCTGCTGTATGGTTAGTTCGTTACGCCGTCTGTAGTATGCGTCCTCGACGTCATCAGTGTTTGACGGCCATCCCTGCCGCACGTACCCCGCCACTGCAGACAGGATAGGGTCGCGCGAGGTCCACTGCGCGATCTTACCAGCGGTGATCGGTGTGTCGTCGACGATCGACAACGAGAGTACCACTTCATCCGGTACAGGGATGGACGATGGCTCAGTAGGCAAAGGTAGTCTGCTTAGACCGTCTGCATTGCCGTTCTGAACCCCAGGTTTGTAGCGTAGCGTATACTGATAGTTCGACAGCGTCAACGTCCAGCGTTGTATGCGCGCGCTGGAGAGTGGAGAAATCAGCTTATGTTCCCCCAGCAGACCTAGTAGTGGCCTGTGATCTGTTTGTATCTAAAAGTTCCGGCCGTAGACGTAGCGGTGGAACTTGGTTACGCCAAACACCACGGCCAGGCCCTCACGTTCAACTTGCGCGTAATTCTTCTCGGCCGTGACGAGCGAACGTGACGCGAATGCCACAGGCCTGTCTGTGCCGTTTGCCATGCGATGAGAGCACGGCGCCGATGCCGTATGGAGACGCGTCGCAACTCAACAGCAGTGGAAGACTCGGGTCGTAATGAACCAGAACTTGCGACGATTGCAACAATGCTTTTGACTGTTCAAACGCACATTTTTGAGGCGACCCCCAATGCCAGGAAGTGCCTTTCTGCAACAGCTGATGTAGCGGCGCTAGCACAGCGCTCAGGTTTTTCAGAAATTTGTGATAATAGTTCACCATGCCCAAGTAGCTTCGCAATTCTGACACTGATGTCGGCACAGGTGCCTGCTGCACTGCTTGTAGTTTCTCTGTAGTAGGATGGATGCCCTCGGCGTCTAGACGATGCCCAAGGTACACACACGAGGCCTGCATGAACGCGCATTTCTCTAGCCGTAGCCGCAAACCTGCCGTTTGTAGTCGGCTCAGTACAGTGACTAGATTCATCTTAGCCTCCTCGTACGTGTGACCAGACACCAAGATGTCGTCAAGATACACTGCTACCATCGGTATATTCTGCACTAGTTGCTCCATCTCCCGCTGAACGATGCCGGGAGCGGATGCTACGCCATAGCATAGGCGTGTATATGCGAATAGTCCCTTAAGCGTAGTGATAGTAGTGAGCTTCTGTGAGTCGGCAATGAGGACGACCTGTTGATAGGCATTGCTCAAGTCTAGCTTAGAATAAGCCACGCCCCCTGACAGTTTAGCGTACAAGTCCTCAATGTTAGGGATCGGGAATTTGTCAATCTTAGCAGCTTTATTGACAGTGAGCTAGTCCCCGCAAATGCGTACCTCGCCATTAGCTTTTAGAACGGGTATGATTGGTGCCGCCCATTCAGAGTGTTCAACTGGTACCAGCACCCCCTCTGCCTGTAATCTATCGAGTTCGCTATCGACTTTGCCCCTCAATGCCAGTGGAACAGTGCGTGGTTTGAAGCAGCGTGGCACAGCTTCGCTATCTATGCACAGCTTTGCCTCAACCCCCTTTAGTTTGCCCAGACCTTCACTAAAGAGTTCTGGAAACATGCGCGCGAAATCAACATTTTCCTCTACCCGATGAACTGTAGACCAGTCCAACTTGAGATGCTCCAACCAATCTCTGCCGAGCAAGTTGGGAACATCGCCGTCGACCACCAGGCAAGACAACCGGTGTGTCTCGTCTCGGTGACGCACGTCGACCGTCACGCGCCCTGCCGGCTGAATGAGCTGACCGGCGTAGGTGCGTAGCGTAGGTAGATTGTCGGTGCCTAGCGGTAGCGACTGCGTGCCGCGACGTAGGCTTTCGAGTTGTCGCAGACTGATGATGCTCGTAGCTGCGCCAGTGTCGATTTCCATCTGGGCTACAACATCATTCAGCATGGCAGCATACATGTATGGTTTTACAGTAGCATTCTTTGTTTGCAGTGTTCAAATCGAGAATGTCGTCGCGGTCGCACGATACATGCTGTATCGCCGTTGACAGTTCAGGTTCGATCGCAGTGACGTGTTGAACTTGCGACTTCGAACGACAAACACTCGCGAAGTGATTTTCACGCTGACACAGATGAAAGCGTTGGCCCCATGCCGGGCACTGGAGCTGACGTTTAACATGTGGCGCCGCCCCACAGCCATTGCAGAGACTATGGTGTGAACTTGCTCGCCAGTTGTCAGCACCGTCGTTCGGCGACTTCCGATTTCGTTGATGGGAAGTCGTCCTCCAGGTAGCAGCAGCTGCGTTTGGTTTCGCCTGCTGGTGTGATCGACTCCGCCAGGTGGAAGCACCTCGCGATTGCGTAGCCGATTTTGTGACTGACAACTTGTTGACAATCGAGCGATCGGTGACATTGCCAGCGCTATTGCCTGTCATCGATGCGTGGTTGTTAGCCATAGTCTGGCCCTGAGCATTCGTAGCTTCTAGCGTACGCCCAAATTTCAACAGTTCAGACAATGTGATGTGTGCGTCACTCAGTCCCTTATCGCGGACTTTGCCGAGTTGACATCGTTGAATAATTTGTGAGCGAACTTCCCTGTCTAGGTCGTTGAAGTTACAGTTTTTAGCGAGTTGGCTTAGTCGTGCGTGGAACTTATCCAGACTCTCGCTGCCTAGTTGCGCCGCCTGGCGGAACACGTAAACCTCGTACTCGATATTTCTTTGCGGAGCGAAATAGGCCGTAAGTATGCGTTTAGTGTTCTCCAGAGACGTATCATCCACAATGCCTAGTGATTCTGCCAGTTCAAACACTTCCTCACCCACGTAGTGTAAGAGTATAGCCTTTATTCGTCGCTCGTCAGTAATGTCCTTCGCGACTGCATAGTTCGTGAAGCGTTTCAGCCAACGCTCCCATCTCGACGCTGCAGAGTCTGCTGGTTCTGCTGCAAACGCTGGCAGACCTTCTTGATCCATCGTAGCCGTGGATGCGTAGTTCGAATTTCTCGTCGCCAATTGAAATGTATCGTGGTACTGAGTATTCTGGTAGACTAGGCTACAATTGAAAACGCGATGTTGATCGGTTCCATTTTATTTCACAACAAACCCAACGGGGTTTTCACTTCCGTTAGCACGGGCAAGCTAAACTGCATAGCGTTCAATTGCAATATTAGGCTAAACAGCGATACACCACAGAGGCGCATCAAGACAAATAAAGAGTTAGTCAATCTCAAAATCGATAATTGCTTACATGAAAGTGCCTGGTAATATATAAATATTTCTATCGCTTCGCCTCGTGTAAGTCCAACAAGCTTCAAGACGTCCTACAGATCAACCATTTGCCTAGAGGTACCAGCAACCTCGTTGGTCTTTTCTCTGCTTCGGAGTTGGATGATAGGCAAGCGTTTGCGGCAAATCTGGTGCGGAAAATTGTGAAGACTGCCGAGGAACACACTCGACCTGGTGTGACGAAGTCGGTATGCATTTATCTGCCGCAATTGTACTCAATCCAACGTGTTTTTTTCCTATTTGCCTCCGAAGTCCTTCATTCGCGTCTTCGTTTCCCCTTCTTTAAAGGGAGGCAGTCTGTTCGTCTACCCGGAGTTAGCCAGCGTAGTAATTTGTAAGAGGAAGTCTGCTGTGTTGAACGTGGGAACATTAGAAGTCGTTGTGCATCAACGGTAATAACAGTTAACTCAGCTCGTCCCGGCATTATTGGCAAGAAAGCTTGTTTTGAAACTGGATGTTTTGCTTACCATTTGAACGTGCTCCGGGGACCTATTTTCCAAATTGCGAACGTTGTTACGTGCTTACTAGACACGATTTGGCAAGCAGTATACCTTCAATATAGTTATTATAGTCTTAGTAAAATATATTAATTAATAAATGAAACACTAGGAACATACTGCTTCCTTTTAATGACTGATCTCGCGCTGCCGTCGTCGCCTTTCCCAGCCCCACACCCCCCGCTCTTTTCTCTATCCCCCCGAATCCTCCCGAATCTTCCACGCGGAGTCCTCCCACCTCAGTCGTGGTCGTTCTGTTCGCCTTCTACCCTCCTAACTGAGTGATTCTGTTTTCTTCAATAACCGTTTCACGTGTCCAGCCCACATTGATCGACTCATCACCAGCTTCTACATGAAACTCTCCTCGAAAAGAACTTCCTCCCAGCGTGTGCCGACGTTTATCTATTCTCTTTAGTTCTGCAATGTTTCTCATCCTATTGTTTTGGCACACATTGTACCTTCTCCTTTTGTTTTCCAGTCATCGCCATAGTCTCTAGGTAACGTATTGTCACATTAGCAGTCATATTTATTTTTTCCAAATGAAAAATACATTTGATTATATCACAGGAAGCATTATATGAAAGAAGTGTGTACAACACAACACGTAAGTTGCAGAAAATAAACCAATTTTAGAAATAAACATCCAAGAAAAAAAAAATATTGTCCAGGTATGAATACTGCAAGCAGACATAAATAAACAGAAATTCGTTAATAATACGTGAGTGAAATTGACAGACTCATCCCATTTTGTTTAACAATCTGATTGCATAAGGAATAAATGAGTCGGACTATCTCGTTGTTCTCGCATTTACAGCCATATGCCTTTTATTAGACTTTGCTGAGGTGCCGTTGACAAAGCGCCTTCCCCACGAATTTCAGTGATATGTGCACATCTCTCAGTACCCTTTCCCCTTTTTTCAACGCATTCGCCCACAGCTTGACTTCTGTAAATTCCAGTCCCCTAGCCACTGTCCACGCACTCCGCGGTACCCTGATATACATGTTTTCTCTTTATGTTCAATCAATCAATCAATCAATCAATCAATCAATTCACTTTAAATGTCCTAGAAAGGATATTTGTCTCACAGCTCATGATCTTATAAAACATATGATGTGAAAGACATACGTGTTAGATGTGTATATACACGTATGTAAAGTATAAATTATAATCAATCACTGGTTCAACATTCTGATTGCCGTAGGTTCAAAGCTCTTGTTGTACCGAACTTACTTGCATTTCAAGCACCGATACCTCCTACCAGATGGAAGAATATCAAAGTAAGAGTGGAGCGGGTGGTCCGAGTCAATAGCGACAACACGAGCTTTTTGCAAAGTTGCACGGTTAATAATTTCGGACAGCACTGGAATAGGTAAACCAATGATCTTGGCGGCAGTATGTGAGGTTTTTAGAACCTATTTCAGTTGCTCACCAAAGAGCAGGTAATAACAAATACTGCAATAAGTTAAAAGAGACTCAATTATGCTGCGGTAGAGAAGGAGAAGAAATGTTGGGTCAACGTTGAAAGCACGCAACCCGCGAAGAACGTGCAGTCGCTGCTGAGACTTCTTGTGCACGACTGTAACGTGTTCTGTGAAGGACAACTTATTATCCAACACAACGCCAAGGTACCTGAATGAATCGACCTGTTCCACAGACTCACCATTAATGACAATAGGACTAACGGCAGTAGCGTTACAACGGAAGTCACTGCACATTTCTTTCGTTTTGGAGACGTTTCTTCCCTCCCGACACTTTGTCTATCTGTTCGACTGATATCACCTCCGTCTCATCCAGACTAATTACCATTTCATGTCTCCTTCCATTCTACCGTCTATTCGTCTATGTCTGTTTCACCGTCTGCAACCACCGTCAAGTCGCCTGGGTATAGCTTTCGGAAGTGTTACTGTTGTGTGTAACGGAAATAAACATGCAACAAGCATACCGCGCAATATCGAACAAAGATGTCCACTATAAGGTTTAACTTAAAGGCAGATGTCCGTTATAGGCAGATGTAGCGGCCCATTACGACAAATGTTTATGCCTTTCTGGTTACAGCGAAACAATAACATTCTGTCAAACGACATCAGCGAATTCGACACGGAGGTAAAGGCCCACGAAAGAGATGTGAATTATATAAAAAATGATTAAGACAAGGTAGGGTAAGGTAAATTAGGTCCGAAGCATGATTGATTAGGCGGGTGCATATTTACAACGTGGAATTCATAGGTGGTCCGTTGAGATAATGTTTTACCTTGTATCCTCAATTGTATTCATTAACCTCAACGTGCAACGGTACTATATTAATATAATATCGTTATTGAATGGCCTTTTTCGCCGCGCGTGCAATTTTGAATAATAATCACACACACACACACACACACACACACACACACACACACACACACACACACACACACACACACACACACACACACACACACACACACACACACACACACACACGAAACTGTCGTTCGTCCGTATGCACGCACGCACGCACGCACGCACGCAACCGACCAATCACGCACACACACCACGGGCATGTCCAGAGAGGGTAGTCTAGGGGGACACAACAATCTCCACTGGCGGCCGAACCAAATGGTGTAGAAAATTTCGACTGGTGACATCGGAAGATGGGGGAAGGGGTGTTGAAAAATGTTTCGTCGCTGCGCCGCCGTAACTCCAGTCAAGGGGGCACATTCAAGACTGTCTAGGGGGCACGGCCACGGGGGCCCATACAAAAAAGTCTGGGGCACGCAAAATTCCAATGAATTAGGGGGCATCCCCAGACCTCCAGACACGCCTATGCGTATGCACGTACACAAGCACACACACCCACACAAGCGCATGCGCGCAAGCACACAAGCACATTCTTCAATAAACAGAATACTCACACCCGCCCATTGAGCTTGGTCTTGTCTAGACTTTACAAAAACGTATATAATGTACCACTCGGCAGTTTCAGGTGTGTCGAACCCCTAACCCAAGCTTATCCAAACTGACCGAAAAGAACGAACATGTAAGACACGACGAAAACGTTATCAAGCGTGTATATATATATATATATACAGGTGTCATCCAAATATTAATTATATATATATATATATGAGTTTGAAGGCCAGGTGTCATCCAAATATTAATTATATATATATATATGTATATATATATATATACATATATATATATATAATTAATATTTGGATGACACCTGGCCTTCAAACTCATTTACACAAACTATAAAGTACAGAATTGTACGTATACAGAGATACATTTTTGTATGAATGAATAAACACTACGAATAAAATATGAACAGCACATGCAATAGGATTTTTTTTTAAATCGAACCCCCATATAACAAGTCATCCTGGGGCCTGGTATTGTTGACATGTTTTGTGGTTCTTCGACCAACGACAGCATGCTACAGTTCAATTGTAGCAGTAGGCATCCTGCAGTCTCGTGAGACCGTGGATCTGCGCACTGGTTTCGATGTCGATAAGTTGTTAGAGCAACGTCCGTTGTGGCTGTAGAGGCCGATTCGTGAGTGACAGTCCTTGTTGCATGTGCTGCACTTGAAGGTTAAACTTAAAGGCAGCTGTCCGTTATAGGCAGATGTCCGCTACATGTAGCTGCCCATTATGACAAATGTTTATACCTTTCTGGTTACAGCGCGAAAATCGCATTCTGGACAACGACGACTCCAGCGAACTCGGCATTCAGGTAAAGGCCCATGACAGAGATTTGAATAATATAGAATTATTAAGAAAATGTAGGGTAAGGTAAACCAGGTCCGAAGCATGATTTATTGGGGTGGGGCGAATGTTTTACAAAGCGGAACTCACGTTGAGGTAATGTTTTATTTTGTTTCCCTAATTTTATTAATAAAACCCAACATACAAAGGTGTTATATTAACGTAATTTAGTTATTAGAGACCTTTAGCTATCACAGTTAAGCGCCGTAACCGTACGCGAAAACTGAATGCGACGTCAAACTTGAAGTCGACTCCACATCTCGAGTCAGCGTCTAGCAAAGCACCACTTGCTAACCGCTCAGTAAGCGGTCTTACGTTCGACTCCGATAAAACAATAAACCTGTAGTTGGAAATTAATGTGCATAGCCAGATATTATATTCAGACCATCCACAACTAACAAAAAAAGTACACAGACCTAAGAAAAAGTCAAAAGAAAAAAAAACGAATTTCACCTCGACAGCCCCTGACAGCATCAATGTAGTGTCAACAAGCGAATAGTAGGTCTTTTAAAAACTCGTCCAATATGCTAACTGGTATTTCAAACTCAAACTTTCTGTATACGTGTGTGTTCCTAAGAGGTCGAGCTGTCACACTGCATAGTTATTTTTCGACTATTATCACAATTTATTTACGAAACAAACTGTTGTCCGTATGCGCGCCCGCACGCATGTATGCACACACGCACGCACGCAAACAACCAACCAATCACGCACACGGACGCACGCACGCACCAAGCACACTCACGCACACACGCACACACAGAATACTCACATCCGCCCCTTGAGCCTGGCCTTGTTTAGACTTTCAGTACACATAAAATATTATTTATAATGTACCATTCAACTGTTTCAGATGTGTCGAACCCCTAACCCAAGCTTAACCACACTGGCCGAAAGGAACGAACACGTAAGACACGATGAAAACGTTATCAAGCGTATATATACCTACACACATACACGCACGAACGCACGCACGCACACACACACACACACACACACACACACACACACACACACACACACACACACACACACACACACACACACATGTATATATACGCTTGATAACGTTTTCACCTGGCTTTCAAATCATTTACAGTCAATGGTAGTAGTAGGCTTCCTGCAGTCTCGTGAGACCGTGGATTTGCGCTGTGATTTCGATGTCGATACTCAGTTGGTAGAGCAGGGTCTGTTGTGGCTGTAGAGGCCAATTCGTGAGTGACAGTCCTTGTTGCATGTGCTACTCTTGAAAGCGCTCTCTGCTCTGTTTCCAGACTGCGTTTTTCCTGCGGCTACGTCGTTCTTCTGCTAGCTAGCGGACGCTCTCTTCTCATTTTTTTAGTCCCCTGTTTTGTTCTTGCCTTGTGGATCAGTCTCCAGCAAGTGTCTCCCAGTATTCCAAGAGCCAGGAGGGTTTTATTTACGTTTTATTTGCCAAAAGGTCTGAGGGTGGTTTCTGGGATAAGAATTACCGTAGAATCTGAATATTCTTTTTTTTATACAAAATTCTACTTGGAAGATTTCTCAGAATTTGCACCGGAAGTGGGGTACCCTCAAATCACATAGATAGAACAATGGCTGATTGACAGAAGACAACGTGTAATAGTTGATGGGGAGGCTTCAAACTGGAAATCGGTATTGAGTGGGGTACCACAGGGATCAGTATTAGGACCTATATTATTCTTAATATATATCAACGATTTGGATGATGAAATAACAAGCAAGGTGTTGAAATTTGCGGATGATACAAAAGTGTTTAGAAGGATTAAAAGTGATGGAGATAGACAGCATTTACAAGATGATCTTGACAGGTTGATCCTGAAAAGTGGCAAATGCTGTTCAATTTTGGGAAATGTAAATGCCTCCACACAGGACATGGGAACGAAGAGGTAGAATATACAATGGGGGTACTGTACTAAGTACTACTGTAAAAGAAAAGGACTTAGGGTTAACCATTAGTGCTGATATGAAGATTTCAGAGCAGTGCGGAATTGCAGCTTCAAAGGGAAATAAAATCCTTGGATTAATTAGGCGAAACATAACGTATAAGGGAAAAGAGCTAATAATACCGCTGTACAAAACAATAGTTAGGCCTCATTTAGAATATTGTATTCAAGCGTGGAGGCCATATCGCAGGAAGGACATAGATATGCTAGAAAGAGTGCAGAGGAGAGCAACTAAAATGATACAAAAACTGAGGGATCTTAGTTACGAAATACGCCTAAAAAATGCGGTTTAACAACACCAGAGACCAGGAGATTGAGAGGAGATATGATAGAAGTGTTTAAAATATTGAATGGTTATAAAAATATTAATATAATTTTTTTTTTTTCAGTTAAGAAAGATAGAAGGACTAGAGGACATGAAGTTACATTAGCAAAGGAGCAGAGTAGATTAGATATAAGAAAGTTTTAATTTTCACAAAGGACTGTAAATGAATGGAACAGATTATCTGCTGATTGTGTGGGTGCTAGTAGCGTGAATATGTTTAAAAATAAAATCGACACATACCTCAGACGGGCGGAATACACATAGATAAAAGGGTCGGACTCTCGATAAGCCAAAGGGCTTCATTGTCCACCTGCCACCTAGAGTTAATTCTCTGGGTGGCAATCTTGTTAAATCTTGTTAAATGTGGCAAGAACACGGATGCAACTACTGGTCCAAATGAGATATAATTAAAATGAAGTCTTATTCAACTAATATTTGGAACCAATCACATTCTGGTCTGACATCACGGAGCCGATAAATTGGGTTTTAACGGGAGGGGTGGTAACCGCAAAAAACGCGAAAACATGAAAATTGACGCACCGTTCGTCCACCAATTTGACTGCCTACATATCGAAACGTCAATCATCATGTTACCAATCATTAATATTATGTTCTCATTTAATTGTTGTACTAATCTTAAGTGTTTAACTGTAATAATAGTCATATTTACGACTAGCTACCCCGTTTAATCGCAGAAAATTGACGTCGTCGGTGTTGCTCAACTTCTACGGTTCATTCTCAAGTCGGCACAAACATTGATATTCCACATAAGTAAAAATGTGTCTAAATTTCGTGCACAACTATTCTATATAGTGGAAAAGCAGTTCTGTAAACTAATACATCAACCATTTAGAAATAAATACATGGCAAGAACGATGAGTTTAAAATGTACGCCAACAACGTAGGCGACATTTTGAAAAGACAGTAGGCCTAAATTCGCATGTAAGTTCAGAGAGCCGGGAGCGCAACATGATTGAACTTTAGGCTGAATGTTCTCTCTAGGTAAGCTGTATTCCTTAGAACGACTTGTTTGCATAGTTTGCTAGACACATTTTATACCACAACAGCAGGCTTTTATCTAATGAATGTTGCATGGTATGCATACTATATGCGTTTTGTTAATCCAAGCGTGTTTTATTTTTTATTTTTCAGTATATGTTGACCAGTAGAACATGACTTGTACAAAGCAGACTTGAATTTTACAACTTGATGTAAAACTGATAGTGTTAAGCGATTTGACGACAAGTTATGGGGGAAGTTAGAGATAACTACAACACAATACAGCTTACACAAGACGTTCAAGTATTTTGCCATAAAACTACCAGATCAGTATGATTTATCAACGGGTTACCACACACAGTCACCCAATAGAAAGCTGGGGAAGATAGTCTTCGTAGTTCTACAAAACCAAACTAATGGTTTTCTATCGACGGCCCCCAAACCAGCTCTACCAGCGTGTTTGCAAACGAATGTGTGTTCTGTAAGATTCCATCTAAATTTTTTGGAAAGGCCAAGCGAGAATATTTGGGTAGCTGTGATATGGAAAAAGCAGAGGTCAATCAAGGAGCAGAGATATTACACTATGAAGTTATGCTTACAAGGATAGCAGGATTAGACCTCAAAGTAAAGAAAGTTAAATATCACCATTCGCGTAGATGATGCACTAGCCGTAACCAAAAAACTGCCATGTAAAGCAGTCACACACAGCAGCACTTGAAGCCCTAACACCGCATAAACACCACATTAATTGAAACCTTCTCAGCTGTATAGCCGATACATAGAACACTTAACAACGGTTGAAACTACACGACCAACCAAAACGTTGTGTGAGAGTATTTGGAAACGATATCTTACTCAATCGAGAACATTCAAATATAGCAACAAGCAGAGACTGATCGTATATAACGCACCTCTAAATGAGTAGGCGGGCTACCTTCGATGAGAATTCGGCAGAAGAGGCAGCATTTCATCTCTGATAACCTTTCATGGCATTGTATAGAGTATCAACTGTGTAACAAAAGACATTGATTTATCTTTTTTTCGAACGTCTTCTCGTGCGCAATTTAGGAATTGTCACATACAGCTTTGTAGTTCATGGTATCATGTAGATATCAATAATTCAAGCGATCCTACAGAACCAACATATGGCAAGCTTTCATGTGATTTGTGGGAAGTCGATAGAGGACTGTAAGTTTGGTTGTAAAAAGGAACGAAGTCCATATTCCTCAGCTTTCCTTTGGATGTTTGTGTGTAGTAACCAGTGGTTAAATCATAGTGATCTGGTAGTTTTATGGCAAAACACTTGAACGTCTTCTATAAGCTGTTTTGTGTTGTTGCTATCTCCAACTTCCTCCATAACCTGTCGTCAAATCGCTTAAATAACCTGTCATCAAATCGCTTATACTACCAGTCGTGTTACCACCAAGTTGTAAAATATTCAAGTCCGCTTTGTACAAGTCATGTTCTACTGGTCAAATATATTGTAAACTATAAAAATATGCTTGCAATAACAAAACGCATTGGTTACATAGTATGCAACATTCATTAGATAAAAATCCATTAATTTGGTATAAAATATATCTAGCAAGCTGTGCAAACAAGTTGTTCTAGTAGAGCCTACCTAGAGAGAACATTAGGCCTAAAGTTCAACCACGTTGCGCTCTCGGCTGTCTGTATATACAAGTATATTTACGCCTGCTGTCTTTTCAAATTGTCGCCTACGTTGTTGGCGTACAATTTAAGCTCATCGTTCTTGCCACGAATTTATTTCTGAAAGGTTGATGTATTATATTACAAAAATACAGTTCTACTATACAGAATAGTTGTGCAAGAAACATAAACGCATTTGTTCTGACGTGGAACATCTAAGCTCGTGCCAACTTGAAAATGAACCGTAGAAGTTGTGTTGTTGCACACAACACTGAGAGTCAATGTTCTGCGTTTAAACGGGATAGCTAGTCGCAAATGTAACTATTATTACCGGTAAACACTAAAGATTAGTAGAACAATTAAATAAGAATATAATATTAATGACTGGTAACAAGGCGATTGATGTTTCAATGTGTAGACAGACACATTTATGGACGAATTGTGTGTCGTTTTTCACGCTTTTCGAGTTTTTCGCGGTTACCACCCCTTCCGTTAAAACACAATTTCTTGGCTCCATGATGTCATACCAGAATGTGATTGGTTCCAAATGTTAGCTGAATAAGACTATGTTTTAACGATGTCTCATTTGGTCCAGTAGTTGCATCCGTGTTCTTACCGTATCATCGTAAAGGCATTAATTTTTCTTTTTTCGAACGTCTTCCCGTGCACAATTTGGGTATGGTCACATACAGCTTCGTAGACCATGATATGTAGATAAAACTAATTTATGCACTCGTCTACAACAAGCATATACCGGGCTTTCATATGCTACCTCAATTATATGTATCGGTGATGGCTACGCGCTCTTTTTACTCATAATATTGAAACTTTTGAATACGACGCGGCGCGAAAGAACTTAGATGTGATTTGAGGGTGCCCCAATTCCGGTGCAAATTCTGAGAAATTTTCCAAGTCGAATTTTTAAAGAAATGAATATTCGAATTCTGCGGTATTTTCTACCCCACAAACCGCACTCAGACCTTTTGGCAAATAAAACGTAAATAAATCCTCCCAGCTCTTAGTTGTCAACATCCATGCCTAGTGCCTTCAAGTTTCGCTTGCATGTCCTTGAAGCACATACTGGGACGTCCCGCCGTTCTATTTCCAGGGAGTGGGAGTGTTCCAACTTCCATTCGATACATGTGGCCGAGCCAGCGGAGGCGGCGTTGCCTGAGCAGGATCACCAGGCTCACAGACTTGGCGCGTGAGAGGAACTCTGTGTTGGGTCTCGGTCCTTCCAGTAAATTCCGAGGATGTGTCGCAAGCAGCGCATGTGAAATGCGTTTAGTCGATTCTCCTGAATGGAGTACAATTTCCAGGACTCACTGCCATAAAGAAGTGTACTTAGGCGTTGTACATCGTTACATTTGTGTGCTCTGTCAGCATTTTGTTGTTCCACACTCTCTGTGTAAGTAGGTCGAGTGTTGAGGCGGTTCTCCCAATCTTTCTGTTGACTTCTGCTTTAAGGAGAGGTTGTCGGCAAGGTAGACCAGAGGTAGTTGAAGAGGTGGACGATGTCTAGTTCATAGTTGTTTATTCTGATGGCCGGGGGAGTGACCACATCCTGCCCTGTGACGTTAGATTTTTTCTCAAGCTGATTATGACGATATCCGATTGTTGCTACTGTCAAAGCATCTGCTTGATGACACGAACTATGCTGTTGACACATACAATAAAACCATTGTTGCCATCATTGACAAGGATGCGCCGTTAAAGACACGTACAGCGACTGTATGGCCACACACGCCGTGGTATAACAATGGCATACGATCACAGAAGTGTGTTAGAACACAGCTGGAACGAAGATGGAGAACATTTGGTCTGGAGTGTGACATGATTGCTTACTGCCTCCAGCGCCAGCTCGTCACTTCATATGTGCACCGTGCAAACCTCAAATACCACACGAGTCAGATCACCGATGCATCTGGCGACCAGAAGCAACTGTTCAAAATTGTCGCCAAGTTCCTACACAGTGAAAACGACACACCACTGCCGCCATGTGACTCTTTCGATACACTGGCAACGTGGTTCTCTAATTTTTTTCTCGCAAACGATCTCGAAAAATTTGATCCGAACCGAGTGAGAATGTTAATAAGGTAGACGCCGCCGTTGATGATACACCACAGACGCGTCTGCTGACTGAATTTGAGCCAGCCACTGAGACTGAAATTGGAATGTTGTTAAAGTCATCGCCGGTGAAATCTTGTGGACTCGATCCCGTTCCGAAAAGGCTTCTTAGAGTTAAAGACGGTGCACATGATATGACATTGTAATTACTACAATTGTTAACCTGTCCCTGAGAACGGGCGTAGTGCCTTCTCACTTGAAGAGATCGCACATTAAACCAGTACTCAAGAAATCGAACCTGGATAAAGCCGTCTTGAATAACTACTGACCTGTGTCTAATCTACCCTACTTATCCAAGAACGTCGTTGTCGTAAAACTTTCGGCTCACATGTCAGAGCACAATCTCTTCGTGCGAGCCCTAACAGTCCGCGTACAAGCCAAATCATAGCGTTGAGACGGCACTTGTATGTGCAGAATGACAGCCCGCATGCAATGGACAATCAGAAGTTGTCATCGTGGTTCTTCATTTTGGAAATATGATTTTCTTATGTTCTTTGAGTCTGACCCCCAATGAACTACTAGTTTCGCCTACATAGGTCTGGTCACAGTCCGGACATGTTATTTCATACACCACCCCGCACATGTTGTTTTGGGGGTTTTGTCCTTTGGGTTCACAATCATGATTCGTATGGTGTTGTATGGTTTGTGGTATGTCCCCACTCCGTGTTCTCGGAAGATCATGATCAGTTCTCCGATAGGTTGCGTACGTAATGCAGAGGTAGGTTCGGTGTGTTTCTGGTCTGTTTTTTCAGCACTAGGTAACTTTCTCTTTTTCTTGGTAATGTTGAAGATACACTCTGTGTAGTTGTTGGCTTTGGGTGCTCTTTCGGTGGTTTTATCTTCGTCAGTGGTTATGAGCTAGCAGAAACACCGGCTATAATCTTCCCGCGATTTTCTTGGAACACCAACAACGTCACAGTACAATCGGGAAATGAATTAGTTCAACGCTGACGAAGGCATCGAGAGGATGCCAGAAGTTCCGTCTGAACAAACAAGGATTCAGAAAGGTAACTTACCACATTTCCAAAATGATGTACGTAACTGAATCTGGAAACAATGTATACGCTGTAAGCATGGTTCTTCTTTATTTAGTGGCTGCATTCGACGCCGTCGACCACGACATGATGTTGCGCAGACTCTCGCATAATGTCGGAATGGTCCAACGTGCAGTGGACTGGTTTAAGTCATACCTTAGTAAGATAGTCCAGTCCGTCCACATTCACGGTGCTACATCACCTGCTCTTTCTCTTGCATATGGGATCCCGCAGAGTTCAGTGCTCGGTCCTCTGCTGTTCTCCATCTATGCAGCTCCAGTTGCCAAGGTCATACGTAAGAACAATTTGATGTCTCAGTTATATGCAGAATACACTCAATTCTACATCCCAGTGAAATCCCCACCAAGGGGACATCGTTGCGGCTGTCGTGCGTATCGAAGAATGTGTAGCGGAGATCAGCATGTGGACTCAAAGCAGAAGTCATCGTGTTAGATTCTGCCCAACAGCTTAAGAAAATCGAGCTACACACAATACGAATTGGTGATTGGTTGGTCACTGTGACTCGTGACGTACATAATCTTGGTGTGCAGTTTGATGCCGAGATGAGGGCGGAGACACATGGCTGCCGTGTGTAGATCTGCAATTTTTCATCTACGCAACATCGTAAGAATCAGACGTTGTCTAACAACGGAAGAGACAGAGCAAGTAATACATGCGTTTGTCACCAGTAGACTTGACGTTGGCAATGCATTGTTCCACGGGCTGCCACCGAAGCAAATGCAACGACTGCAGAGAGTGCAGAACTGGGCGGCCCGCCTTGTCGGTGGCGCCAAGAAATACCGTCACATCACACTGCTACTGACCAAGCTGCACTGGCTGCCGATAACAGTGCGAGTAGGGTATGAGATCCTTTACTCACGCATCGAGCACTGACTGGCCGCGCACCACGGTTCATCATACAGCCAACTAAATTGCTCTGCTCTAGTGAACACAATGAACTATGTTTCCACGTGCAACGCGTCACTGGGGTGATCGGTCATTTCGCATGGCAGCCCCAACACTGGAAGCTGTTGCCGCGACATCTCACATCAACAGCACTGTCGAACACTGTATTTAAATAGAACCTTAAAACTTACCTGTTTTCCAGAATATTTTGTACGGCGCCGTGAGCAACGATTGTTGGAACGGTGCATTATGAATGTTACTATTTGATTATCAACCCGAAATCCGTGTATGTCTCTGCAAAGCGGTTCATAAGGTTTTGTAGTTCCCCTCAGTATGCGTGATGACCGTTCCATCATCCGCGAACAGAAAGTCTCTTACATCACTCCCAGGAGCTTTGCCACTGGAGAGGTAGCCTTGCTGAGTTGCTTAATGTTTGGTTCCCCGTCCAGCTCTACTGTTCAATGGTACCGCGCAAATATGTTGTAATGTGCTATGTCTAGAAGACTTAACTATATTTAATTGGTTTGTCTGTACATGCATACTGTACGTGGCATACCTTTTCCATTTTCAGATTTTTAGGAACGATGATATGCACGTGTGTGTGTGTTTCTGTGTGCGTGTATCTGGCTGTCTGTCTCTCTGAGTGTGTGCGTGCCGGCGGACGTGCGGGGGTGCGGGCGTATGCGTCTTTCTGTGTGTTTGTTATGTGTGTGTTTACGTGTTTTGGTATGTGTTTGCGAGTGCGTGTGCGTGAGTGTATGCTACGTTGACCATTGATATGACAAACGTTATTTGTTCAAAATGTTCACATTTACCGTGCATTAGATGCTGTCTTAACACTTGCTATGAAACTATGGCGCAAGCACCATCAACACCTTGTATAGGCAGATGCAGGCGCTATTTACGATAACACGTTATTATTATTAAGTGCGTCCTACCCCCCACATGCATGCTTGTGTTTGCAAACAACAACTAAACTTTGTGCATGTTAGATCCATCCGACGATCTGGCAGACAGAAAAGGCAGAACCAACGCTACGCGGACATGTAAGTCAGTAACGCAGCATGCGTTAAAGTTGCATTCTGAGTTCCTCCATGTTTAAAATACAAATTTGCAGTGATTCAACATATCCCATACACTATACATATAAGTTTCCTTAACTCCGTATAAACTTGTTTTCACATGATATGTCATTTTAAGATAAAACGGCGCAAAAGACGAACAATTGTATCCGCGGGACCCGCGGTTTTTAATTATCTGATTGGTTGGACGGGAGAATCAAGGGAATCCCGCTGTCGAGCGGGTGACGTGTCTTTTGTTGACAGTTTGGGACGTCTGTAAACTGTGGAACGCGGTGGCGGAACGGGGCACCGATGTAAAATCTGTCTTGCATTTGGTGTGTGCTTTGAATCAGACTTATACTTCACGCATAGTTAAATATTCACGTCATATACCCTGTCCGACAATATGAAGGCATAACATATAGATTATCTTACACTTTTATGATACGGAACGTCGGCGGTTCCGGCAATCACCAGCGAAATTTTACCGTCGTTCCATCGCATAGAAATATACCTTATTCTCGATAGTATGCTTTCATATTGCCAGACAGATTGTATTACATGGATATTTAAGTATATATGAAGTACCATGCAGTCTGATACGAAGCACACGTCGAATGTTAGAGATTTTTACATCGGTTCCGCGTTGTTCCGCGTTGTTCCCCAACATTTTGGACCGTCAACAATAACATGAACACAAGTCATGTTCGATGTTGTCTAGGCAAAGTCAAGACCGTTATTTATCGTGTTATTTGTATCAAATACGTCATGTTCAGTAACAATTAATGCAGTGAGATCATAGCGTTATATGTGACTAAGGATCATCGTGTCACAAGATTTGTAGTAGCATACGTCAATAACAAGGAAAATCTACTCCAGCTTCCAAGACGAAACGAAGTAACATTGATTATTGTTGTGTGCACTGACAATTCAGTATCCCTTTCGTATTGTGTCATTTGTTCCATTCTGTTTAAATGCGTCGGTGAAACTTTATATTGAAATGCAGCTATAATTGTTATAAACCTGGTTGGCTTGTCATCATTTAAAGTAGTAGTCAAACTATTGCATTGCCACGGAATTGCGCGACGCACGAAATTGGGACACTGTAGATGTATACCGTTTCGACAGTAAGGTTAATGGAAATGGGTATTATACCGTGGCGTGAATAATGCTTTGAGCAAGTTTGTGACAGTGTGCCTACATATAACCCAGGTTGTTATAACATTAATTTCGATGTTTTGAAGGTTTTACTGTTAGTCCATTGACACATTGCATTTATTGTACAGTATCATTTTTATTTTTATTTTACTTGAATATAGTTGGTGGAAATAAAATACTAGTTTTATTTCATTATATCAATTATATTATTAAATGTAACCATTATCATATGATTGTAATAACGTTTATTTCCCAGAAATATATAAATCATAATTGATTACACTCATATTCTAAGTTATCATACATTTCAACAGTAATCATAACTTATTACATTTGTGGGGTATTCACCTCACCCTTCATTGGCTTTATATCAACTATAACTTCTCAACTCAAGTTCTGTTTCATTGTAGTTGAAACCTAGGCAACTTTCATATAGGCCAACAATTACACACAATTACTACTACAGACAAATATTATTCCACATACAGTATGTTACAAACACAATCTGACCCAAGAATAACACTCATAAAAAGTTTACTTATTATTCTATGTTATATGAGCTACCTGTGTAATATGGTGTAGTTAATGTCTCTCATGTGGGGGGGGGGGCAAACAGACAATCGGGCAAAATGAAATAAACAATGACATATGGCAAAGAAGACCTTCTTATCAAAGTATTACGATGGTTTATATTTATTTCAACAATTCCTTCAAATAAAAACAATCTATAATACAATGTAATAATATTATGTAAAATGTTGTAGATCAGTTATTAATAAGGGACAGTGTCAAAAATAACAATATTATACACAAAAACATCATGACAAAATGCATCTAAAAATAAATTATTTGCACGTGAAAGAACACAAATTACAAATAAATATAGCAGGTTAAGTACACACCATCAATTTGTTGTTTATAAAATAAAAAATTTCCAACATAAATGTAAGTATCCCGTCCTCGGTACTGCTCAGTGCTCTTCACACTTTACTCCCTGCCAGACCTGTTCAATCGAACACCATTTCGACTTCTCTGGGAAGCATTCAGCCACGCTGCAATTAATGCATGAAAACTATTTGTATACAAATATCCACCACAGTCGGTAGCCAGTGGTGGGTATTTATTTATACAGCTGAGTGAACTGAAGAATCATAGAGTGAACAAATTTGTTCCACAAATCTGACAATGTAGACAACATGTATGAAACAACGTTCCATAAGACAACAAGTGTCTGACAATAACAATAAGTGTCGGAACAGTATTTATAGTGGTATCCTTTTCCAGATATACTGGTGAGCAGAAAGTGTTCCACTGCTATATTTTGATGTATGCCTCCAAATAACATTTACACATTTCAATTCATGAACACAGAAGTAAACACACACATACAACAATCCATTTTTAGATTACAAAACACACATTTGTGTTTCTAGAATGCTGTATTATTATGGTACAGAAGCTGGTATCCAAATTATACACCATTGTTATTAATGCATATACTGTTGTGTTCTGTTGTTACAACACTAGGCCATTTGACTAGCAGTGTAATAACCCTGGTTACAAGTATGATTCACACAACATGTAAATGTGACAATCTTATGACATTGTGAGCAACTTTACAATAAGTTTTCTTCACAAACATTAACAATGCTTTTACCCCACGTACAATTAAACACATGCTACTGGTAATATTTATATTCACTATCAGATATGCACCTTTACTCCAGCTTAGACGTTTGTGATTTGCTTACATTCTTGGCCTAACAAATGTTGTTTGGATAATATGTGTATACCTGACTGCAGATAACTAGAGTCATATCAAGAGTCACTTCACACCAGTGAATCCAAAACTAGTGATCCAGCCAGCAGCATTTAATGTCAACTTACAAGTAAACAGATAAGGCTTTGCAGACAAACTCATGCAAGACAACTGGTCATAAATCCGATGTAGTGGATATATGTTGAAGGTTCCTATGAAATCATTTTGTCTGGAATGATTCATCTTCTACCCAATTCCTGTCTTCTATGTCACAAGATTAATTGCATTGTGATAGTGCCTTATCGTCAATATTTACACCAACAACGCATATATCGGCTCTATAATTTAGCAAGATTTAATAAGATTGCCATCCAGAAAATTAACTCTAGATGGCAGGTAGACAAGGAAGCCTTTTGGCTTATCGAGAGTCCAATACTTTTTATCTACGTGTATCCCGCCTTTTTAAGGTGTGTTGATTTTATTTTAAAACATATTCACACTACTAGCACCAACACAATCAGGAGATAATCTGTTCCAATCATTTACAGTCCGTTGTGAGAATGAGAACTTTCTTATATCTAATATGCATTGCTCCTTTACTAATGTAACTTTGTGTCCTCTGGTCCTTCTATCTTTCTTAACTAAGAAAAAACAATTTCTATCAATATTTTCATAACCATTCAATATTTTAAACACTTCTATCTGATCTCCTCTCAATCTCCTGGTCTCTAGTGTTGTTAAACCACATTTTCTAGGCGTATTTCGTAACTAAGATCCCTCAGTTTTGGTATCATTTTAGTTACTCTCCTCTGCACTCTGTCTAGCATATATATGTCCTTCTTGCGATATGACCTCCACGTTTGAATACAATATTCTAAATGAGGCCTAACTATTGTTTTGTACAGCGATATTATTAGCTCTTTTTCATTATACGTTATGTTTCGCCTAATTAATCCAAGGATTTTATTTCCCTTTGAAGCAGCAATACCGCACTGCTCTGAAACCTTCATATCAGCACTAATGGTTAACCCTAAGTCCTTTTCTTTACAGTAGTACTTAGTACAGAACCTCCCATTGTATATTGTACATCTTCGTTCCTGTGTCCTGTGTGGAGGCATTCACATTTCCCAAAATTGAACAATAAATGGTTATGTTATGCAAGACACTTTGGTCCTGGACATTTAAGTTGGTCGACCTCTTACAAACAGGATAAACTTGTTATTAAAGTGTATGTATTGATCAACTGTAACATGCAAAACCTATGCATGTTATTCAGTGAATGCTTCCACCTTGTTCTGTTCTTTTTTCTCTTCTCGTACCACATCCACCTCTGATATACGTTCTGGAAATAAAATGTTTACATACCTGATAAATACTGGATTTGCTACCCATGTTCCAAAACGTGCATATTTTCCTAATGTTGATTATATTTCTTACGTTGGAAAAAGTATAAATTATTTACAGAAAGAGAAAAACTAAATTTATAAAACAATGCGTTCCTTCGTGGGATGATTGAACCAAGGAATAACTACTCTACCTGAGTCAGTACTTATTTTGGTACATGTATCACTGTACAATGCATTACTGGATCGATCAACTCATTTATACTAATGTCATGATCCAAGTTCGTGTGTCGCGTAATTCCGTGGCAAAGCAGTGTTATCGCTGTTTTTTAAAACCTAAGACGTTTACATTTAATGATGATATGCCAACCACCTTTACTCATTGTTACTGTCCGTTTAACATAAACCTTAATCGATGTTATCAAACAGAAAATAACAAATGACACAAAAGGTTACGGGGCACTGAACTGTCTGAAGAGGGCAATGCACGAATTTAGGACACGTAACCCAGACAATAGCAAGACGAACGATGAATTTGACGCACCACTAATACTAACTATTGGAACCGGTTCAAATTATGTTCAATGCATGTATATGAAATATCTAATTAAGTAATTAGCACGTGTCGTTGTAACTGTACGTAAGACATATCTCAAATGTTTTGGTTAGTGTGCTCCCCCGACGGCATCCATTCCATTCCCGGCGCGGTAGTGCTAGCCTAGTAGAGTAGTGGCCAGCGCCAGTGGCTACGCACGATTCGATTGTCGTTAGGCAAATTATAAAGAACTTTATTTTAATAGTGTGATTGACATAACAAGCAAACCTATGTATTTGCAAACTAACTATTTGTGCACTTAGCTACATGTCAGTGTTTCTATTAAATCAAAACCAGACTTTATCGTCCACATACTGTGGTGTTACTACTGCTTTAGTATAACACGTAAAAATACATGAATACTACATAAAGAAAGAAGACACGTGTAAATAGAAAATGGCTGTATTCAACGAAGTCCCGGATGTAGAGGTAGGAGCGCGATAGCATAACACTACATCTCCCTTTCGAGTCCTTTAAGGATACGAAGACAACTCTACCTAATGATAGATGGTAGACAACCACCTATCATAAACACGTCTCAAGGGATTATTCTGCCCTTTTGTGAGACATGCCCCTGACTGATCTATAGTTCACAGATCGAGTCTCTGTGGAGGAACGGATGTCCGCCCCGATCGCGTCACGGTCGTCACAGGTGGAGCCGCAGAAGTGCGCACCACGCTTGGTGAAGCCTGTCTCGGTTGCAATGCCGAACTTTGCTGACTCTCGTGTGAAGACGAACGTGGTCGCGTCTCGTCGTCGTTCGTGCTCAAATCAGCGGTCTCCGTAGTCGCTCGGTCGGCACAAACGGGTTGTTCGTTCGGCGTCGGCACAATATGCCGCCGATTTCTACGCAGACAAGATGTCGGCGTCTGAACCAGGTACGAGCGAGGTGAGCCTGCCTGGCCTACCACTGTACCCCCCGTTCTCGTGTCCTGCACCCACACTGGATCGCCGACGTGTAGGGGAGCCAGAGGTCGCGCACGGTGATGACGATCGTACGCCTCGGTCTGTCGTCGTTTTAGACTCACTCGTCGTTCCTGTAGATGTCTCGATTCCTGCCAGCGAGGTTGCAGTGTCCACGCTAACACTGGGATCGAATTACGCAGCTGTCTACCCATCAGCAGCTCTGCTGGCGAATAGCTGCATTCAAGTGCTGTCGTACGATACGCCAACAAGGCGCCGTACGGATCCGTTGATTTTCGCAGTAAGTTCTTTACCGTCTGAACCGCGCGTTCTGACTTTCCGTTACTCTGCGGGAAACGAGGGCTGCTGGTAATGGGTACAAACCCTGTTTTTTGCGCGAAACGCGCAAACTCGTGTGCCGCATACTGCGGGCCGTTATCGGAAACAACCGTCTCCGGGACGCCATGCCGCGCGAAGATTGACAGTAGGTGGAGAATCACTTCAGACGCGCCCGTGTCGTCTAGCCTCGCTATCTCGACAAAACTCGAGTAATAGTCAACCACAAGTAGATACGTCGCCTTCTTGAAATGAAACATGTCGGTGCCGACTTTCTGCCAAGGTTGCAGATTCGGCTCTGACGCAATCATCAGCTCGACTGTGTTGCTACGCTCCATCGCACACGTAGTACAGTTCTTGACAAGCTCCTCATGCTGTCTGCTGAGTCCGGGCCACCAGACCGATGACTGGGCCCGCGAGCGACACTTGACCACACCTTGATGGCCCTCGTGTAGCTTGTCTAACATAGTCAACCGCATCGACGCCAGTATGACGAGCCGTACCCCTTTCAGTAGCAGACCGTTATGAATTGTCAGTTCACTCTGGACTTGCCAATACGGTCGCAAAGACGATGGCAATGATGGATGGCTTGGCCAACCCTCTAGGCAATATCGCATCACCTGGCGACACACCTCATCGTCTTGCTGTCTAGCCCTAATCTCGGCCAGACGCGTCTCGGTTACCGGTATCTCACTCTCCACCAGGCTCGCATGCGCTGATACTTCGTCTGTGAATCGCGACTCCTCCGCCGTCAGTGGTCTCACTAGTGGAGCGCGCGACAACGCATCTGCAGTGTAGAGGTTCTTGCCGGGCACATGACTGATCGTGTACGCGTACCGCATCAGTCGCATACGGAATCGCTGTATGCGTGGTGAAAGTTCATCTAGATTCTTCTTAGTGCTAAGAAGTGACACCAGAGGTCGGTGGTCGGTCTCGACATGGAACTGCATTCCGTAGAGGTAGTCCGTAAATCTCTCAAGAGCCCACGTAGTCGCCAGAGCCTCCTTCTCAATCTGTGAGTAGCGCTGTTCCGTTGGCTTCATCGCCCTCGATGCGTACGCCACGGGTCACATCGCGCCGTCGTCACTCTGCAGTAGCACCGCCCCCAGACCAAATGATGACGCATCTGCGGACACTGTCGTCGCTCTGTGTGGGTCGTACAGAGCCAGCACTGGACTGTTGCTTAGGTCTGTCTTCACGGCATCAAACGCTCTCTGTTGCCTCTCACCCCATATCCACAGATTTTCTTTCATAAGTAGATCACGTAGTGGCTGAGTTGTAGTCGATAAGTTGGCAGAAAACTTTCCTAGCTGGTTAGCCATACCCAGAAAGCGTCGAACGTCGCTCACGTTGATGGGCTGCTGCATCTCTGTGATGGCTCGCACCTTCGCAGGATCTGCCATGACCCCGTCAGCTGACACAATGTGACCAAGATACGAAATGCTCGACTTGGCAAAGTCGCACTTATCAAAGTTCAAAGTCACACCGTTGTCCTCGAGACGACGGAAGACAGCCCTCACTCTCGCGTCGTGCTCTTCTACCGAACTGCCGAAGATGATGACGTCGTCCATCAAACATAGAACACCAGGTAAATAATCGAGAATGCCACTCATCCGCTTCTGGTAGTACTCGGGAGCCGAAGTGATTCCGAAAGGCAGCCTCTTGAAGAAATATCTTCCGAAAGGAGTAATGAATGTTGTCAATTCTTGCGAAGACTGGACTAGAGGGATCTGCCAGAAGCCTGAGTTGGCGTCCAACTTAGTGAAGACCTTCGCGCCCGCCAGCCTACCGAGTGTCTGATCGAATGAAGGAAGGTCGTGTTTCTCCCTCCTTACACTCTCGTTCAACTTCGTTAGGTCGACACAAATGCGAACTTTGTGTGTCTCCCTTTGCCCCTCAACGTCCGAAGAAGGGACAGCCTTCGGTTTCGCCACCACCACCATGCCAGCACACCAGTCCGTCGGGCTTTCAATCCTGCGGATGACGTCAAGATTTTCCATTCTCTGAAGTTCCTTCCTGACGACCCCTAGCAACGGTATCGAGACTCGTCTCGGTGTAGTCAATGCGAACGGCTTCGCGTCAGACCGTAGCTTGATTTCGTACTCGCCATTCATCTTCCCTAGGCCTCCAAATAGCTTCGGGTTGTCGCGTCTGTAGACGTCTGCTGCATCGACCGAGTCAACAGCAACACGTCTGACAAGATCAATAGACTCGCACACTTTCCGACTAAGCAGTGACCTCGTCGGGCTATTGACGACGTACACGTCTTCGTGAATGACGACACCGTTTCGTGACAGCTTGCCACTGAACTTGCCCATGGTTTGTAGGACGCCGTCGTTCGCGCCTACAAGTTTTCTAGTCGACCTGTCGAGTCGCGGACTACCTGCTTTCTTGTAGTCGTTGGCAGAGATCACAGTAACGTCGGCCCCAGTGTCCAACTTGAAGCAAACGTTCGTGCGAAGGCGAAGGTGTCCATTGCCTCCAAAACAATGGTGGATGTCCACGGTTGGTTGTCGCCCTTCGTCACTTCGCCGAGGAAAGCAAACTCCGACTCAGTGTGCTTAGTGACTGCGTCTACAGATCTCGTTGACCTGCATACAGCCCCAAAATGTCCGACTTTCTTACACTTGAAGCATGCTGCCTCACGCGCTGGGCACACTGACTTCTGATGAGCCTGAGATCTCCCACAACAGTCACAATTCCGCGTCGAAGTTGACTGAGACTGAGCTTTCATCTTCTGTTTCGACTGGCTGGGTTTGTACGACTTCCTCGTCCGCACAAAGTCAACATTGCCGCCTGTCTTCGCCGCAAAGTTGTTCCTCAACAGGGTCTGCTCTTTCCTTGCAGCCTCGTTCTGGCGTGCCATGTCGATTGCCTTCTTCAGTGTCAATGTCGCGTCCATCTGCAGTTTCAACGACAACGCCGCATCAGTGATGCCAATGACAATACGATCCCTGATCATTTCATCGTTGAGCGCGCCGTACTCACAATGCTCCGTCAGGCAGAACAACGCAGTGATGAAACTGTCAACCATCTCGCCCTCCTCTTGGGAACGTCGGTTGAATTTAGCCCGCTCGAAAATCGCATTGCGTCGAACTACGAAGTGCGCATCAAACTTGCCTTTGACGACCGCATACACATTCCGTTGTTCATCTGTCAAGCCGAAGCCTGCCATGATATCGTCCGCCTCGTCACCCATCGCGTAGATAAGTGCATTGACTTGAACTGTCTCGGCTTTCTCGTCCAGGGCTGACGCTGAACGAAAGCGCTCAAACCGTCGAATCCATTTAGGGCATTCATTAGGTTTGACGAAGCAGAAAGCATCAGGCGGGGCGATTTGGAATGTTTGGGCCATGACTGGGTCAAACATGCAAAAATAACGTACCTCGTGGTAGATGTATGCAAAATTACTTATGCAACAACATCACCGTATTCATCTTAAAATTCTGACACCATGTGGTGTTACTACTGCTTTAGTATAACACGTAAAAAGACATGAATACTACATAAAGAAAGAAGACACGTGTAAATAGAAAATGGCTGTATTCAACGAAGTCCCGGATGTAGAGGTAGGAGCGCGATAGCATAACACTACACATACCTCATTTGTTTACCGTGTCTGCTTGTTTACTGTTCGCGACATGTGCGAGACATCGTTTATAATCACGTTCGCAGGAGAGTTCGATCGGAAGGTAAAAATAGATCAACATCTTGGGAAACCCGATCTTCGTTATTTGTATGCATCAAATCACACAAAATGACACATATGATAGCAAGTATACTAATAAGCAAATATTGATCATGGTATGCATTTACTTTCCTAAAATGCATTAAAAATTGTAATTAATTCAGAATGCAACTTTGACACACACAACACACTAAAAAAATTCCCGTCACCTGACGGGATGCCTTGGTAGAAGACAGTCGTGAAAATAATGTTTACAAAATGTTACAAAACACAGAGCATCATTATTTAAACACAATAACACTTTCGCAGATACTCGTTGACATAAGCTTTATTGTGTCTGCGACTACTCCATGATGTTAAGTCTATGACGCAGGAGCCGAAGTTTTTGCCGTGCGCGCATGGTTCCTGCAATTGTTATGTTACGTATTACGCGCACATTACGTTTCACATATTACATGCACAGTACGTTTTAAGTTCAGAACCGTTAAAGAACGAACTGATTTACCCCATTAAGGTGTCTTGACACATATGGGGTATTTGGAAAAAATACAGCATCACGTCCTACTGTCGGGGTCGTTGATTAACCCCTGTTTGACGCTCGAGGTTCAACTCGTCTAAGAGGGAAACGTTAAGATACATACACTTAGATCCAATCAGCGCCACTGTAGCGTGCAGTGGCAGTTGCATTAACTAGCACTGCAACCTGAGGCGCCCACTGCGGCAGGGGCGATAACTAGCGTTGTCGCAACGTGCCATTGACATGTCGCCGTTTTTTCTAGTAATTATGCACACCTTATAATATCATTTTTCAATGGCCAGTTAATTTCCTCTAAAAATAATTCAAAACTGATGAAATGCATGCATTTACGAACCAACAGATTTACGTCGTTTTTTATTTGCTTCAGTTTTAGCAATAGATGTTATAAATACTTAAGACATTTCAACGATCGTGGTATCATTTTAAAGCTTAAGGTCTGCAGAATCCAAAAAGGTACGAAATTTGTCGAGGACGATGTTAATAAATGAATGATTAAACATTATAGTATACATATACGTCTCACTAGAATGTCATTAATTATTTGTATTCGTGCCATTTTTTATACATGCTACCGATTATTTCTAGTTGTAACTGTAGGGAAATTTGATCCGCAACTGTTCAAGGTCTCATATTGATATATTATTCAGCATTATTGTTTATGCAAAGATGATAACGTTGTAATGACTTTTGGATACCTTTATTAAATTCTAAAGAAAATAGTCAATAAATGTCAAAATTGTATTTTCCATCTTAAGCAACAAAAGTATTTTTTTTATTTTCAAGCCATTTAACAAAACAAGATGGCTGGCGTTGTTGTTGCCCTGGTGAAGGCTCCTCAACAGAACACAATTTCTACTCTGTTGAATGGTGATTACAAACCCGGTCAGATGTATTAGAACCGTAAAGGTACATGGAGCTGTTACATGTTTAAACCACAAGAAATCTACATGAGAATCAAGGTACATTTTGAATTTGATATTGCACTCGACCGGAACATCTGCCTCTGAACATGTGCTAATGCTGGGTGCAACTGTACCTACTGAATCTGACAAAATTGCGTAATACCCTCCACTCAGACAGACGGTGGTGTAAACATGACAACTACACGTGGTAGTGGAAGCAAGCGTGGGTCGTCATCTGGTGGCTCAGTAGCCATTGACAAAGAAGTCTTCATCAATGGCATGTTGGCTGCTCTTAGCAGTAAAGAAGTGATTGATAAACTTCAAGCTGCAGTAGTCAATGATTTACGTAAAGAAGTTGCTTACCTGAGATGTGTCATCGAAAAGAAATATGCGGCAATCGAACAACTTACAAAACGGGTCGATGACTTGGAAAATGCAATAGATGATCACGAACAATATTCACGGAGAAATTCACTAAGGCTTTTCGGCCTTGTGGAGAACGAAAACGAGGACATAACTAAACGCACAGTAGATGCGTTAAACGAATCTATGCATCCTAAACTGAGTCCGCCCCTCCGGCTGGAGGAGATTGACCGAATCCATCGAGTCGGACCCAGGGACAAGCCATCGAGACCAGTGCTTGTAAAATTCGCAACTTACGCAAGTCGCCGAAGAATATACAAGGCCAGAGTAGGGTTGATTCCCATCCCCCGTAGACCCCGATGGGACGAAACACCAGACAAATCAAGAACAGACCAGACCGCCTCAATTGGCAAGTCAGCTGAAGGCACCAGGACTCAGGTCCTCTTCCTAAACGAGGATCTGACGCAGATCAGGGCCAGGCTACTGTACAACTGCCAGGTGGCAAAGAGGAAGAAACTGATCAATGACTGTTGGTCGTCAGACGGAACTATCCTTATTAAGAACAATGTCAACAAAGTTATCGTTGTCAAATCTGTCAATGAACTGAATGACAATACCAAATAAGGTATGAAATTAACACAGCTCCAGTGCTTTTGTACTTGTATACACTAAGCTATGACTGTCTACACTAAGCTATGACTGTATACACTAAGCTATGACTGTGTACAGTAAGTTATGACTGTATACACTAAGCTATGACTGTCTGCAGTAAGTTCACCAAATACTATGTTATACTGCTATGTTTTTGTTTTTGCACAATTTGTTTCTTTTCACAGTGCTTACATGGATTCTATGTTTATGTTTCTTCAAACATAGTTAAATGATGCCTATACATTGTTATATATGTAAGAATTATGCTAACAAGCATACTTCCTTAAATTGTATTATATGTTCTTGTGTTTTTATTTATAGGCATACTAAAACAGGTGGTGGTGTCGCATTGTATGTTAAAGATAATATTGCATACCATACTAGATTAGACATTACTAAATTAAATAAATTCATAGAATGTCAATTCATAGAGATTCATAAAGATAGTACTGCATATGGTAAAGATATTGTAGTTGGTGTCATATACAGACCACCGAACAATGATATAAATACCTTTATTGATGAAGTGTCTAATATACTAAGCATTCTCAACGATGAAGACAAATTATGTTATATCATGGGAGACTTTAATATTAATTTTTTTAATTATGAAGAACATGTACCAACATGCAATTTTTTAAACCTGATGTTTTTGCATTCTTATATTCCATTAATAAATAAACCAACACGAGTAACTAATCAATCAGCAACATTGATTGATAACATTTTCACAAATAACCATAAAAACATGTTCCAAGGCATTATGTACACAGACGTATCTGACCACATCCCAGTATTTCTCATTGATAATAATTGTAAATTAACCAATTATTCTAAATATATAACAAACAGAAACTTTTCGAGGGCAAACATGGATAATTTTTATAATAACACGCAGAACATTGATTGGGAAATTATAACATCCATAAATAATTGTAAAACAGCCTACTCAATATTTTATAAACTACTACTTCGAGAATATAATGATTGCTTTCCATTAAAAACAGTCAACCTTAATTACAAGAATAAGAAACCATGGCTAACTACTGGTTTAAAAAACTCAATAAAAGAGAAGAATAGACTATATGTTAAATATATGACAAAATACAATATATAATGAAACTAAATATAAAGTTTACAAAAGTAAATTGAATGGCTTACTACAGAAATTTGAACGTGAACATTATGCAACTCTCTTTGAAGAAAATAAACATAACCTTAAAAAGTATTGGTCCTATTAAAAGAAATAATAAATAAGAAACATGAAACCATAACACAGACAAAATTCATTATTAAAAAAGTTGAAACATCAGATAAAAAACATATAAGTGAAAGTTTTAATAATTTATATATAAATGTTGGTTCTAACCTAGCAAAAACATACCACAGAACCAAACAGATCCTATGTCACACAAAAAAAACAGTAATATGAAAACAATATATCTTGAACCGGTAACTGAAAATGAGGTATCAGTAATACTAAACTCTCTCAAAGCATCGTCTCCTGGATAGGATGACATTTCCTCTAAAGTAATAAAACAAACATATAATAGTTTTATTTTGTATAAATATCAGTTAGGTTTTCGAAAAAAAATCATTCTACTATACTTATAACCATTGTAGAAGCCTTACAAAATAAACAATTTGTGCTAGGGGTGTTCTTAGATTTATCTAAAGCATTCGATACAGTTGACCATGACATACTGTGTCAGAAACTCCAATGTTATGGTATCCGTGGCTTAGCCAATGAGTGGATTAAAAGTTATTTATTTAATAAAAGCCAATATGTGTACTACAATGACACTAGCTCCACAAAGCAAACTATTACTTGTGGTGTACCGCAAGGTTCCATCATGGGGCCATTGCTTTTTCTATTATATATCAATGTTATTGCTAGTGTCTCAGATATTCTTTTTTTTATTATTTGCTGATGACACTAGTCTGTTTATAAATGGTGATCATTTGGATGATATATCTAACAAAATGAACATTGAATTAAAAAAAATTATAATTTGGCTAAATGCCAACTAACTATCTTTAAACATTGATAAGACCCAATACATTATATTTAAAACACCTAACAGAAAACATACCAAACCAACAACACTTAAAATTAATAATAATGCTATTAAACTAGTATCTTCTACGACATTTCTTGGTGTGACTATTGATAGCAAACTCAACTGGGCTGAACACATTAACAAAATTAAATGTAAAATTTCTAAATGTGTTGGCATTCTCAACAAAGCCAGAAGATTATTAAGTAGATCATGTTTGGTCACCTTGTATTACTCATTTTTATTCCCTCACTTGACATTTTGTATTGAAGTAGGGGGAGGTGCATTTGACTCATATTGTTCAAGTATTATTAAGATTCAAAAGAAAGTAGTGAGAATGCTTGTCTCAGCTAATAGATTAGCTCATACAAAACCTATCTTTAAATTACTAAATATCTTATCTTTCAGACAATTGTATTTATATTCAATGCAAATATTTATGTATAAATACAAGATGGGTCTTTTACCAACAATCTTTGTAAATATGTTTACACTTAATCAAGATATCCACAGTTATAACACAAGACAATCTGCACCGCTATTATTTGGAATAACTTCAGCACAAGACTTACGTTTACGACCTATTCAATAATTAGTTACAAATCTATACTTAAGCAATTTATTTTACACAATGATGTTAATATATAACATAATTTTCAATCACGATTATATATTCTTCAATTGCACGTTGTTTTTGTTTTCAATATAATGATATTTACATTGAAATATACAAAAGGGAGTATAACATTATTTAATGTTCTTCCCTTGTTGTGCTCATTATGTTATTATACAGGATTTGTCTTAATTTGAATTGTATTCTATGTATTGTATTGTAATGAGTTACAATAAATTTGATTTGATTTGAACAAGAAGAGGGAGACAATTCAGGGTATGTGCGGTAACAGAAAAAAACAAAGAAAAAACTCTAGTTTCGATGTTGGTACTGAACAAAACGTAAATCAGAACTAGATGATCGAATCTGTGTAGGATTTCTTACAGGTGAAAGCAATGAATTTAACTATGTAAGCGGCTTACACGAAATTGCATGATAGATAATCGTACATATACGACATTGGACAGGAACTCAATGCAGATACTTAAGAACTGGTTTTTACTTGTTTTTTCTCAATCCTTATGTTGTCTCGGATAGTCATTTGATATAAGCGCATAACATGTGCCCATCTCATGATAAAGTTGTTCTCATGTTTATTTTTTGTGATGTTATTATTCATCTTTTGTTTCTCGGTCCTTGTGGAAACTCGCATCTTTTAGTTCTTTCTAGCTGAGTTTTGTTATTTTCTGTTTGTTTTCCTTGTCATTTGTTTGTTCACAGTTGTATAGCAATGTACGCGTGACGCCTATCTTCTAATGTAGTGAGTGATGTGATGAGACATTTAAGTATTGGTCTGTTTAGTAGTTTCACCTCTCACAATTCCTGTCTCACTTCTGTGTCTATTAATAGCATCTTTCCTTCGGATACGGTGTCCTCCTCGTGGTGAAATGTGATGATGATCATGCTGTCGATATCGTCAACATTATTCAGATACTCTGCAAGAGGTGGCATCCTTGTCTTTACTACAAGATGTCAGCTACATGCGGTGTCATTGTGTGTGTGTGTGTGTGTGTGCGTGTGTGTGCGTGTGTGCGTGTGTGCGTGTGTGCGTGTGTGCGTGTGTGCGTGTGCGTTTGCACGCGTGCGTGCTTGCGTTTCAGTGTGTCCGTGCGTGTGTGTGTGTGTGCGTGCGTGCGTGAGTAGTAAAGGAGGTCCCTTACCGCGCATAGCGTTGCGGTGCAAGTGCAAAAGTACCCGGATGTAGGTCAATGTCAAATACCCGGATGTAGGTCAAGGTCAAGTACCCGGATGTAGGTCAGGTCACGTGGCGCCCCCTACCGGAATTTTTCGGAACTAGAATGACACGCCACCTAGCGGATTTTTTCGGAACTAAAATATATACCCGGATGTAGGTCAATGTCAAATACCCGGATGTAGGTCAAGGTCAAGTACCCGGATGTAGGTCAGGTCACGTGGCGCCCCTACCGGAATTTTCCGGAACTAGAATGACACGCCACCTAGCGGGTTTTTTTCGGAACTAAAATATTCCCGCCAAAAATATATCCGCGCCCCCTGTCGGATAGTTGGTGAACTAATTATTTCCCGCCAAAACCAAAATAGCGCCACCTAGCGGAATTTTTCGCTACTAAAATATTTCCCGCCAAAACTGAAAAAGCGCCCCTGTCGGATAGCTGGTGAATTAATTAATTCCCGCCAAAACCAAAGTAGCGCCCCTGGTGGATAGCTGGTGAACTAAAATATTTCCCGCCAAAACTAGTCACGTGGCGCCCCTACCGGAATTTTCCTGAACTAAAATATTTCCCGCCAAAACTTAAAAAGCACCCCTGTCGGATAGCTGGTGAACTAAAATATTTCCCGCCAAAACTAGATATCGCCACCTAGCGGAATTTTTCGGAACTAATTATGTATAGTTGGTGAATTAAAATAGCTCCCCTGGTCGATAGTTGATTAACTAAAACAGCGCCCCCTATCGGAATTTTTCGGTACTAAAAGTGGACAAGTTGTAAACTAAATGTTCTAGTACTGCAAATATTCGTGTCTCTTGCACGCTTGCGTGCAATAGAGCCCCCTGACGGGTACATCACGAACTACAAACATCATCCCCTAGTGGACAAGTGAGCGAACCACATATGAGTACTGCAAATATTCGTGTCTCTTGATTTTTCTCGTCCATAAACACCTGGTGGATATATAATCATAAACTGAAAGCACCCCTGTTAGATAAGTGGTGAACTAAGTAACTACTCAGCAGTCCGCGCTTGTGTACATTCTACTCAGCAGTCCGTGCTTTTGAATTTTCTACAATCCGTGATCTTTCGGCACGCCCACGTGACTTTTCGGCACATTCTCTAACTATATAAGCGCAGTGTTTTGCCAATCGGACCGTCATTCGTATCACGACGACAGCACTGTTAACATCATCATCATGTTGAAGACACCCTACTACCGACCTCGCAATGCGGCAGACTCGAGCGACGAGGACGAGCCGACGAGCCGACCCATCATGCCGGTGATCAACCGTCCTTCCGTGCCGTCGGAACCAGACGTCGTGGACGTCGTGGACATCTCGGCTCTAGAAGCAACGGTAAGCTCCGACGCAGTTATCAAGATCAGAGGGCTCCTCATCGATAGAGTACGCCAGCACACTCCCTTGTACATCGGGTGCAGGTACTGCAAGAAGCGTATGATTACCGACGATAGGGGACATTTGCAATGCGAACGACACGGTTACGTTGCTTCTGACGTGCATTTCGTGGTGCGCATGTGCTTTGTCGAGACAGCGACGGGCCAATCTATATGGCTGACTTTATTCGACCAGTGTATGGCTCCTCTCCTTGACGTGAATGCCGAGACGTTTGCTGTTATGGACGAAACGATGCAGACTTACAAACTGAACTCGTTGACGGGAACTCGTGTGTCTCTCACCATAAAGAAAACTCGACGAGATACTTACACAAACTTCAACGTCACTCGCGTGGAGGTGGTACACTAGGCTGCGTATCCTGTTTCAGCCTCTCTCTGCTATCATCCCTGCCGATGTGACAACTTCCGCCGACACGACCGGTGTGACAACTTCCGCTCCTGGCGATGTGACAATTTCTACTCACGCAACCAATGTGATAACTTCCGCTCCTGACGATGTGACAATTTCTACTCACGCAACCAATGTGACAACTGCCACTCCTGTCGCCACTGGTCCGAACTTTACGCTTGAGTTTCCGGCGATAGAAATGAAGAAGACGATTGCACGTCACATAGCATGTGCCATCGTTGAACTTTCGAGACGACAGTGTCTCGCTTGCGAGATAGACGATCCTAGTCAATTTCATCACGATTGTATGTTACCCGATGACATTCTAATTTATATGCACTTTGACGAGGCTGTGGAGGCCATTAATTCGACTGCAGTGATGAAAGACTGGTTGTGTGTTTTGTTAGACGCGGGTTTGAAGCTATCCGACCTGACGTCCGATCACTTGTGTGCTATCGGGAGTTGGTTGCAAGAACCGTTTTCAGAGGAGTGGCGAAACAAATTAAAGCAAATTGTTCTGGCAGTAATGGAGGATGATCTGTAAATCTGTCTTGTGGTTTTATGAGACCTTCGGTGACATTAACTCGACTGCAGAGAATGGAGTGCGACCTGTAAATACGTTTGTGTTGTATACGAATAAAATGTTCAAACCTTATCTTGCGTCTTTTTCGTAGTGTAATGCAATCCACCACAATAGACGGGTTATCGCGTGAGATTCCACCACCACCACCACAATTCCACCACAATGGATGGGTTATCGCGTGAGATTCCACCACCACCACCACAATTCCACCACAATGGACGGGTTATCGCGTGAGATTCCACCACCACCACCACAATTCCACCACAATGGATGGGTTATCGCGTGAGATTCCACCACCACCACCACAATTCCACCACAATGGACGGGTTATCGCGTGAGATTCCACCACCACCACCACAATGGACGGGTTATCGCGTGAGATTCCACCACCACCACCACAATTCCACCACAATGGACGGGTTATCGCGTGAGATTCCACCACCACCACCACAATTCCACCACAATGGACGGGTTATCGCGTGAGATTCCACCACCACCACCACAATTCCACCACAATGGACGGGTTATCGCGTGAGATTCCACCACCACCACCACAATTCCACCACAATAGACGGGTTATCGCGTGAGATTCCACCACCACCACCACAATTCCACCACAATAGACGGGTTATCGCGTGAGATTCCACCACCACCACCACAATTCCACCACAATAGACGGGTTATCGCGTGAGATTCCACCGCTTCCACCACAATGGATATGTTCACCTCGTCAAATTCCGCTACAATAGACAGACATAAAACGAGTTGCACAAACCAAACTTAGATCAACGAGTTGTACAAACAAAACTTAGACCGCCGAGTTCCAAGAGTCATTCCGTTCTTTACATTTGAACAGTAAACACGTACATCATGAGCTTATGGAGTAATCTACCAGCTGCCAACAAGCCCACACCATCATCACGGGCGGCCTTCCAGTGCCCAGATTGTAAGAGACATTTCACACGCAAAGATAGCTGGAAACGACACAGTGCCCACAGTCGCTGTGCACCGTCGACAAACGCTACGACACCTGTGTCTCTGGCCCCAGCAACAAGCTCGACATTCTCGTCTCCAACTCAGGTGCCCACTATGATACATGTACCTACGGTTCCTTCAACAAGCTCGACATTCCAGTCTCCATCTCAGGTGACCATGGAGTACACAAAGAAGATGGCCCTGGTCGATCCCCGTATTTTGGAAAACATTCAACCGCAACGTCCTTCGACTGCTAACCCTATCGAAAGGGTCTTGCAAAGACTCGACAATGAAATGCTAGACATACTAGAACGAAACGATATACACGAGAGGGAAAAAGTTATGTTGTATAACCAGGTGTTGAATCGGTACAACGATCTTTCCGACAAACGTATCCAAGAACCCGTGCGTGTGGTCATCGAAAAAATTCCCAGTGAAGAGAAAAACAAAGTACAACCTGCTAACGAAAATGAAGTCGTCGAAAAGGAGAGCATCGAAAACGAAATCATCGACAGCGTTCCAAAAACTATGAAGCAGAAAGCACGAAAACTACTCGATAAAATGAAAGGGGCCGTAAGTTGGAATGATCGTGGCGAGATGATGTACAGAAACAAGGCGGTTCCCGGAAGTAATATCGTGGACCTTGTGAATGACGTGTTGAGAAAACGGAAGTCGTTTGAACCGGTGGGATGGGAAACCTTTGCTCGTGGTCTAAAGGATGTCAACACGCCAATGGATTTAGTGGGTAATCTCGATCGTTGGCTTTACATGCAGACAGCGTCAGTGGACGGCGACATAGCAAAGGAAACCAGCATTCCGTTTGACAGTGGTCGTCGTCGGAATCGTAGACGACATGCATCGTCGCGGCGCGCAGCTCATTCGGCGACACCTTTCCAAATCACACGTTGGGAACCTTATTAGCATTACCGATTTGAAATCTACAGGAACAGTGTTCAAGAGAGGTCATATGGGGAATATTCAAATAAAATCTTGTTGACGCTATGGATGAGTGTGTGTGTTTTTCGTTTTCATCAAGATACACCTCGCTTTTCCCCGTTTCAGTGACAACAATTGTTTTGTCAACGTTACCAATGTGGGTGGTGTTCAATATACCTAAGTGAATTTTGACTTAAGAGTGGTATGTAATGTTTGCATGTAATGTTGGCATGCACGTTCTTGCATTACCTTAATTAAGCAATAACAAAGTCGACACCATATGTGCGTTCATGAAATTTTTTTATTCAGACACCCAAGAGAAAGTGTCAATCTTGTCTTGTAAACCTTAACTATATAAAATTGTATTCCATACGATACACAAGTTTTATTCAGACACCCAAGAGAAAGTGTCACTGTGAATTATATCACACATATCCTTGTTGTCAGACACCCAAGAGAAAGTGTCACTATTATAAAATCTTGTAAACCTTAACAACTATATACAAATCGACTCCACATGATACACAGTCTCTGATAGACAGTATGCCACACTCTGTGTTTATTGACACGCTTTTTTGCAGCGATTGAAATATACAATATACTTTGTTTATTTTCACCAGTATCCTACTTGAAAAGAAAAAACAACATCATGATGATGATGATGCAACAATGACGTGTGTGTGTGTGTGTGTGTGTTGATACACTCAATTGACAAGATAGGATTCGTTAAAAACAATAGTTCATCACGGCTACATTAAGACCGGATATTACACGGCTATCTCACGAGTGTACCGAACAGTAAATGTGAAATGTACACTCTTTAATAATCGACAAGTAACAAGTAGGAGTCAGTGGTCGATAAACATCATACCTGATCACGGTTACACCAAGACTATATGTTACACAAATACCAAATGTTACAACAATACCGAATGATACACGGGTAGCTCACGAAAAGATTTACTGGCGTGTCTATTATACCAGACACGGAGAGGTAGAGATTCCATCGGCTTGTACCGGTCGTTTGGAATAAAAATAGGTTAGTGCAGAACGTTCTTGAATATATGTAAAAACTGAAGCATTCTTCACCCGAAACCCTCGATTTTTTCCAACACCACTCTCTTTGGTTTTCAGTACTTTCAAAAACGTGTCTTTGTCAATCTCGTTGTGTCTCTTATTTAGACCTTTCGTGCTGAATTTATCCGTATCACCAAAACAATAATATGTTTTGCTGCACAAGCCGATGAAACCTCTACCTTCGTACTCTATTTTGAACAGACCGGGTGTCCTTTTGTCGTGACGCGCACGCGCAATGCAACACGATTCCGATCTAAAATATTTCCCGCCAAAACTATAAAAGCGCCCCTGGCGGATAGTTGGTGAACTAAAATATTTCCCGCCAAAACTATAAAAGCGCCCCTGGCGGATAGTTGGTGAACTGAAATATTTCCCGCCAAAACTAGATAGCGCCACCTAGCGGAATTTTTCGCGACTAAAATAATTTCCCGCCAAAACTGAAAGCAGCTCCCCCTACCGGAATTTTTGGGAACTAAAATAGTTTCCCTCCCAAACCCAAATAGCGCCACCTAGCGGATTTTTGTCGAACTACAGTTTGAGAGGTATTTTGAGAGCTCCTTACTTTGAGAGGTAGTTTGAGAGCTACTTTGAGAGATACTTTGAGAGGTACTTTGAGAGCTCTTTAGTTTGAGAGCTACTTTGAGAGACAATTTGAGAGTTACTTTCTACTCTGCGGTCCGTGCTTGTGTACATTCTACTCAGCAGTCCGTGCTTTTGAATTTTCTACAATCCGTGATCTTTCGGCACGCCCACGTGATCTTAATGTACTACCTAGCGGAATTTTTCGCGACTAAAATATTTCCCGCCAAAACTTAAAAAGCGCCCCTGTCGGATAGCTGGTGAACTAAAATATTTCCCGCCAAAACTATATATCGCCACCTAGCGGAATTTTTCGGGACTAATTATGCAAGTGGTGCCATCTGATGGACAAGTTATGAACTATATGTTCGAGTACTGCAAATATTCGTGTCTCTTGCACGCTTGCGTGCAATAGAGCCCCCTGACGGATACATCACGAACTACAAACATCATCCCCTAGTGGACAAATGTTCGTTCGGCACGACCACGTGACCTTTATGTTCTGTCGAACTGTTATAAAAGACCTGCGTCTGTTTGTTGTGGTCATTATATCTTACATTTTGGAAGATGAACAACATGACTAGTGATAACGTCCGACAAGGGATTTTGCTACCGAAGGCGCAGCCTTCTCCGGCTACGGGACCACTCGACCTCTCGACCCCAACAATCAACCCGGACCAACAACCAACGACCAGTTCAACGACCAGTCCGACGACCAGTTTGACGACCAGTTCGCCGATCAAACCAATTTCGTCTCTGTCATCAGCTCCGGCAATCAACCCAACCATCAACCTGACATCGTCACCTCCGACGAAGCGTCAGAAGCTGTTGTCTCGTTATACTTGCTGTATGTGTGGCAGTACCTTCAAGTATAAAGCGAATCGGTCCGCTCATGTGAAGCAGGGCTGCTGTCAAAGGAAGCAAGATAAACAGCGGCGACGTAAAGAACAACTTGAAGAGATAATAGTAAGTTTCAATTTATCATAGTGTTCAAATGTTATTCATGTCATTTTGTTAGAACATTTTTCAAAAGACCATAATATTATATTTTTTCTTATACATATCAGTTGACCATTCATTACTAAGCTCATCTCGTTACTGTTTCAGCGACAAGAAAAGGAGGGCATCGCTACTGCTGACAGTGTTCCAACTACCTCTGCGTCACGAAAACGTCGACGGTCACTGTCATCTTCAGCATCACCATCTGTCAACCGACCACCATCACAGTTGTACCACGATAGTACTATGCCTAACGTCATCCTCGAATCACACATCACGTCCATGAACTCAGACCAATTAGATGGTGAAAGACTGTTTGAGTGTTTTTGTTAGACGCAGGTGTGAAACTATCCGACGTGACAGTCGAACAGTTGTGTAATATCAATACTTGGTTGCAAGAATCCGTTTCGAAACAGTGGCGAAACACTATGAAACATATGGTTCTTGCAGTTATGGAGCGTGAAAAAGTTGGGGTTAACCTCGCGAAAATTTAATGTTTTTGTCCCTCTGGGACAAAAACAGAAAATTTTCAGAAAATTTATGCAACAACCACTTTAGTGGTTGTTGTTAAAATTTTCGCGAGTTTAACCCCAACGTTTTTTTCTCTAGCTAACCTAATTATATATTTTTAACCGCTAGATGGCGCCACCATGTGACGTAGTACTCCGATTATCCGCTAGGGGCGCTACCGGAAGTGACGTCGTACCGGAAGTTACTTGACTGTCATGGCAGCCTCTACTAGGGACGACACGTCGGAAGTGACGTCGCACCGGAAGTTACTTGACTGTCATGGCGGCTTCTACGCTTCCGGTATTCCCGGAAGTGTGTCAACGAATAGATATCTATCATGGCCGGTAGTTGGCGTTATTCTGAGTAGTTACACTGCTATCCGTTGGGGCCATCAGATGTCGCCTGTCTCATGAACGTGCACAGTTTTTGTGTTAAGGGAAGTCACGTGATGTACGTTCGGTCTGATTGATTATGCAAATGAGATCACGCCGAAAACTAGTGTATATACCGTGCTTCCGACGATTCTGGTCTTTCCTTTTTCGACTCTCGAGAAGGTCGTATCGTATCTGGTCGCTCGCACTATTTGAAAATATGGAATTGTTACGTTGAAAAGACGGCTGCTTCATATACATATGTTTTCCATTAAAAGAAGCGATACCTCATACGAGTCCTATGGTCGCCTCGTTGGACGTGAATCCGAACAAATGATCGTCTCTTGACATGAAGGTATGTGATGTTTGGCACCTCATTGAATGAAGTCCTGTCAGGTGGTTGTCCTTACATGTTATTGACATAGTCGTTTTCGATCGTAGCAGTTTTCAAATTCGCTTGCTATGATCGTGTGTGACGTGGTACTCCGATTATCCACTAGGTGTCTCTACGCCGGAAGTGACGTGGTACCGGAAGTCACTTGACTGTCATGGCGGCCTCCACTAGGGATGCTACGCCGGAAGTAACGTAGTACCGGAAGTTATTTGAATGTCATGGCGACCTGACATGGCGGCCTCTACGCTTCCGCTATTCTCAACGAATATGTGTGTCAACGAATAGAGAACTATCATGTTCGATAGATGGCTATACTCTGACTAATTACATTGGTGTCCGTTGAGTGGCGCCGGAAACCATGATGGTCACCTCTTTGAATGGCTCGTGGCGTATCTCTTGTCTCGTCCGTACTCTCGTGTGATGTGTCATCCGTAGTCTCGTAGCATATCTCTTGTCTCGTCCGTACTCTCGTGTGATGTGTCATCCGTAGTCTCGGTCATAGTCTCGTGACATATCTCGGCCATAGTCTCGTGACATATCTCGGTCATAGTCTCGTATCTTGTCTCGTCGGTACTCTCGTGTGACTTGGCATACGAAGTCTCGTGTGATGTGTCATCCGTAGTCTCGTGTGATGTGTCATCCGTAGTCTCGTAGCATATCTCTTGTCTCGTCCGTACTCTCGTGTGATGTGTCATCCGTAGTCTCGGCCATAGTCTCGTGACATATCTCGGTCATAGTCTCGTGACATATTTCGGCCATAGTCTCGTGACATATCTCGGACATAGTCTCGTCTCTTGTCTCGTCAGTACTCTCGTGTGATGTGGCATCCGTAGTCTCGTGTGGTGTGACATCCGTAGTCTCGTGTGATGTGACATCCGTAGTCTCGTGTGATGTGACATCCGTAGTCTCGTGGTATACTCGTGATATATCTCGGCCATAGTCTCGTGTGATGTGTCATCCGTAATCTCGTGACATATCTCGGCCATAGTTTCGTCTCTTGTCTCGTGTGACGTGTCATCCGAAGTCTCGTGCCATATCTCGGTCATAGTCTCGGGTGATGTGTCTAGTTGAGCTAAGTTCAATTCGTTTGACACGTGTTAGTCAAAGTGTAGTGTTTCGTTTGCTTGACTAGTTGATCTGAGTTCAATTTGTGTCACGTGTTAGTCAAAGTGTAGTGTTTCGTTTGTACAACTCGTGTCTATAGACCGTACTCTCGTGTGATGTGTCATCCATAGTCTCGTGACATATCTCGGTCATAGTCTCTATTTGCTTTGCTTTGCTTTGATAACCCGTCTATTTGCTTTGCTTTGCTTTGCTTTGATAACCCGTCTATTTGCTTTGCTTTGCTTTGATAACCCGTCTATTTGCTTTGCTTTGCTTTGATAACCCATCTATTTGCTTTGCTTTGCTTTGCTTCTTTGCTTCAGAAGCAAATCTCACGCGATAACCCGTCTATTTGCTTTGCTTTGCTTTGCTTCTGAAGCAAATCTCACGCGATAACCCGTCTATTTGCTTTGCTTTGCTTTGCTTCTGAAGCAAATCTCACGCGATAACCCGTCCATTGTGGTGGAATTGTGGTGGTGGTGGTGGAATCTCACGCGATAACCCATCCATTGTGGTGGAATTGTGGTGGTGGTGGTGGAATCTCACGCGATAACCCGTCCATTGTGGTGGAATTGTGGTGGTGGTGGTGGAATCTCACGCGATAACCCATCCATTGTGGTGGAATTGTGGTGGTGGTGGTGGAATCTCACGCGATAACCCGTCTATTGTGGTGGATTGCATTACACTACGAAAAAGACGCAAGATAAGGTTTGAACATTTTATTCGTATACAACACAAACGTATTTACAGGTCGCACTCCATTCTCTGCAGTCGAGTTAATGTCACCGAAGGTCTCATAAAACCACAAGACAGATTTACAGATCATCCTCCATTACTGCCAGAACAATTTGCTTTAATTTGTTTCGCCACTCCTCTGAAAACGGTTCTTGCAACCAACTCCCGATAGCACACAAGTGATCGGACGTCAGGTCGGATAGCTTCAAACCCGCGTCTAACAAAACACACAACCAGTCTTTCATCACGGCAGTCGAATTAATGGCCTCCACAGCCTCGTCAAAGTGCATATAAATTAGAATGTCATCGGGTAACATACAATCGTGATGAAATTGACTAGGATCGTCTATCTCGCAAGCGAGACACTGTCGTCTCGAAAGTTCAACGATGGCACATGCTATGTGACGTGCAATCGTCTTCTTCATTTCTATCGCCGGAAACTCAAGCGTAAAGTTCGGACCAGTGGCGACAGGAGTGGCAGTTGTCACATTGGTTGCGTGAGTAGAAATTGTCACATCGTCAGGAGCGGAAGTTATCACATTGGTTGCGTGAGTAGAAATTGTCACATCGCCAGGAGCGGAAGTTGTCACACCGGTCGTGTCGGCGGAAGTTGTCACATCGGCAGGGATGATAGCAGAGAGAGGCTGAAACAGGATACGCAGCCTAGTGTACCACCTCCACGCGAGTGACGTTGAAGTTTGTGTAAGTATCTCGTCGAGTTTTCTTTATGGTGAGAGACACACGAGTTCCCGTCAACGAGTTCAGTTTGTAAGTCTGCATCGTTTCGTCCATAACAGCAAACGTCTCGGCATTCACGTCAAGGAGAGGAGCCATACACTGGTCGAATAAAGTCAGCCATATAGATTGGCCCGTCGCTGTCTCGACAAAGCACATGCGCACCACGAAATGCACGTCATAAGCAACGTAACCGTGTCGTTCGCATTGCAAATGTCCCCTATCGTCGGTAATCATACGCTTCTTGCAGTACCTGCACCCGATGTACAAGGGAGTGTGCTGGCGTACTCTATCGATGAGGAGCCCTCTGATCTTGATAACTGCGTCGGAGCTTACCGTTGCTTCTAGAGCCGAGATGTCCACGACGTCCACGACGTCTGGTTCCGACGGCACGGAAGGACGGTTGATCACCGGCATGATGGGTCGGCTCGTCGGCTCGTCCTCGTCGCTCGAGTCTGCCGCATTGCGAGGTCGGTAGTAGGGTGTCTTCAACATGATGATGATGTTAACAGTGCTGTCGTCGTGATACGAATGACGGTCCGATTGGCAAAACACTGCGCTTATATAGTTAGAGAATGTGCCGAAAAGTCACGTGGGCGTGCCGAAAGATCACGGATTGTAGAAAATTCAAAAGCACGGACTGCTGAGTAGAATGTACACAAGCGCGGACTGCTGAGTAGTTACTTAGTTCACCACTTATCTAACAGGGGTGCTTTCAGTTTATGATTATATATCCACCAGGTGTTTATGGACGAGAAAAATCAAGAGACACGAATATTTGCAGTACTCATATGTGGTTCGCTCACTTGTCCACTAGGGGATGATGTTTGTAGTTCGTGATGTACCCGTCAGGGGGCTCTATTGCACGCAAGCGTGTAAGAGACACGAATATTTGCAGTACTAGAACATTTAGTTTACAACTTGTCCACTTTTAGTACCGAAAAATTCCGATAGGGGGCGCTGTTTTAGTTAATCAACTATCGACCAGGGGAGCTATTTTAATTCACCAACTATACATAATTAGTTCCGAAAAATTCCGCTAGGTGGCGATATCTAGTTTTGGCGGGAAATATTTTAGTTCACCAGCTATCCGACAGGGGTGCTTTTTAAGTTTTGGCGGGAAATATTTTAGTTCAGGAAAATTCCGGTAGGGGCGCCACGTGACTAGTTTTGGCGGGAAATATTTTAGTTCACCAGCTATCCACCAGGGGCGCTACTTTGGTTTTGGCGGGAATTAATTAATTCACCAGCTATCCGACAGGGGCGCTTTTTCAGTTTTGGCGGGAAATATTTTAGTAGCGAAAAATTCCGCTAGGTGGCGCTATTTTGGTTTTGGCGGGAAATAATTAGTTCACCAACTATCCGACAGGGGGCGCGGATATATTTTTGGCGGGAATATTTTAGTTCCGAAAAAAACCCGCTAGGTGGCGTGTCATTCTAGTTCCGGAAAATTCCGGTAGGGGCGCCACGTGACCTGACCTACATCCGGGTACTTGACCTTGACCTACATCCGGGTATTTGACATTGACCTACATCCGGGTATATATTTTAGTTCCGAAAAAATCCGCTAGGTGGCGTGTCATTCTAGTTCCGAAAAATTCCGGTAGGGGGCGCCACGTGACCTGACCTACATCCGGGTACTTGACCTTGACCTACATCCGGGTATTTGACATTGACCTACATCCGGGTACTTTTGCACTTGCACCGCAACGCTATGCGCGGTAAGGGACCTCCTTTACTACTTGCGTGTGTGCGCGTGTGAGTGTGGCTTACCGTGTGCTACATTTATGTGTGCTAGAACTGGCGAGCGAATGAAATGTCTGTATATGAAATAGTTCCGCCAATCACAAAGAAACAATTTCCAGAGAATGCACGACAACGAACAGGGCACAGACAGCAAGTCCGAATCGCAGGTAAAGACATATGTCTTAGGGGTACACGATAACGTCATTTCTTCTTACTATCCACCGGATGGCGCTACATACACACACACACACGCACGCACGCACGCACGCACACACACACACACACAAACACACACACACACAAACACACACTCACACAAACACACCACACACACATACACATACACACACACAACCACACACACATACACATACACATACACATACACACACACACACACACACACACACACACACACACACACACACACACACACACACACACACACACACACACACACACACAACCACATACACATACACACACAAACACAAACAAACACACACACACACAAACACACCACAAACACACAAACACACACACAAACACACGCACACACACATGTCGACAAATAGCGCATACAATTACGTGCCAATTACTTACGTTGTCATGCACATAAATTCTTTGGTCAAATGACTGTTTTAACACTACGTAGTTTTATGTTTTACTAGAATTTTCTTAGAAATATAAGCTTACCTTTGTGGCGACAAAAATGCTATAATCCATTATTAGCCAAATGTATAATATATGTACGGTAATGCTTACGACAAACTTCAACTTAAATGTTTAAGACGGTGGCATTAACATTCACAAACGACGACGAACCAGTGTCATCGGTAAGACAAAAAGAAAACACCACTCATCAAAAATGAAGATAAAGATCATCCACGTATCTACGTTACATTTCATTTTCTCCACCGAGAAAACACCATTAATCATAATTTGAAAGTCATAAACACTACTTTGTGACCTTGTCTTCTTTTCAGCATGCTGTCGTGTTTAAAACAGATACTATTCAAAAATTATTATTTGCACGGTGCGTCAACACAATGAAACATTACTATTATTAGTTGCTAAAGTTTAGTTTTACATGTTACTTACATATCCGAGTGTGTGTGTGTGTGTGTGTGTGTGTGTGTGTGTGTGTGTGTGTGTGTGTGTGCATGTGTGTGTGTGTGTGTATGTGTTTGTATGTGTGTGTGTGTATATGTGTGTGTTTAGCGTGCGTGGTGTGTCCGTGTGGGTGTGTGTGTGTACGTATGTGTATGTGTGTGTGTGTGGTGTATGTGTGTGTGTGCGTGTGTGTGCGTGTGTGTGCGTGTGTGCGTGTGTGTTTGTATGTGTGTTTGTATGTGTGCGCGTGTGTGTGTGTGTTTGTTTGCGTAAGCGTGTATGTATTTGTAAACATGTGTGATTACGTTTGTATGCGTGCGTGCATGCGTGCATGCGTGCGTGTGTGTGTGTGTGTGTGTGTGTGTGTGTATGTGTGTGTGTGTGTGTGTGCGTTCACCTCCACGTCTCCACGAATTAACGGTATTTATGTTATAGTGTAGAAGCAAGTGTTATAACACAAATATTGGATGTTTCAGATACCGAGAATCAAGATTACCACGCCAACGGTAAGACATTCACTTGTATAGGACACCTAAGGATACGTTCATAAAGTACGTTAAGCAAAATGTGAGATGTTTTGAGATCCCATCTTAATGTATGTAAACATAACAATGACTAATAACACAAAATGTCCATGTTTATGTATTCTAATGACTTGGAGACCCCCTAAACAGGTCGTACTCTATGGATGACCTTCTACCCTTATCATGTCTTGTAGGACATCGATTTCACTCCAGTGAAGTGATGATTATGATGGATATATGTAGGAGACAAGGCATAACGCCTCCCATTAGTGTTAATAGTAGATATAAAAGATGTGGTTACGTGTAGTTCTAAATTTATACGCATTATTGCCGTAAGATTTACAAACATAAGACACTATAGTGTCAGCAAGCGCCCCGATCTCGACTCCCGATCCCTATCCCGATCGCTCGACGCGCTCAGTTCCATTGTTGGACAATTGAACTGGGCGTGATCGGGATAGGGAGTCAATATTGGAGGGCTTGCAGACACTCCAATGTCTCAACATGTGTGTGTGTGTGTGTGTGTGCGTGCGTGCGTGCGTGCGTGTGCGTGTGTGTGTGCCCGTGCGTATGTGTGTGCGCGTGTGTGCATGAGTGCGTGTGTATGTGCGGTGTTTGGTGTTTACATGCGTGTGTGCGTAGATGTGTGTTTGCGTCCGTCTCCCCTATCTAGGAATCAACAGCATCTACTTTACAACGTGGAAGCACCTCTTGTTGCCCGTACAAGTATGGTTGTTTCAGGGAACGCAAATCATCACCAAAACGGTATGTCGTGCATTTGAGTAAAACAAAACACGTCTTGTACATCTTCTACTTTACTCGTGTAGGGTATATATATAATAATTATATAGGAAAGCTCTTTCTCTGTAGCACGCTATCTATCCATCGTACTTTAATATGGTGAGGTCATAATAAAGCCCTTTTTAAGAAACTGAGTTCTTAAAGGCCAACATACGAGTTTATACATTTTATTATGTGAATAAATTAGACTTTTGTCATAAGTACATATTCTGATAAGATTGGCTAATTTCTTGTGTTGCTTCTGTGCGATTAATTCACACCCAATCTTCGCACACAATATACATATCTGGATATGTGATACCTTAAGGCATACATTATTGTCATTAGCTATGTACGAGGTTACGGTATCACCAGAAATGTCCTTACAAATTATATGAATGTGTCACCGACATCAAAGTGGACTGCAATCATATTAGTTAAACATGCATTTGCTTATGCACGGAGTTCCCCCGTTTGTATTGGATAACGTAGTCAATAAAACACTTGCATTTATTTAACAAGATTTAACAAGATTGCCACCCAGAGAATTAACTCTAGGTGGCAGGTGGACAAGGAAGCCCTTTGGCTTATCGAGAGTCCGACCCTTTTATCTGTGTGTATCCCGCCCTTCTGAGGTATGTGTCGATTTTATTGTTAAACATATTCACGCTACTAGCACCCACACAATCAGCAGATAATCTGTTCCATTCATTTACAGTCCTTTGTGAAAATGAGAACTTTCTTATATCGAATCTACACTGCTCATTTGCTAATGTAACTTCATGTCCTCTAGTCCTTTTATCTTTCTTAACTGAGAAAAAAATATTTCTATCGATATTTTCATAACCATTCATTATTTTTAACACTTCTATCTGATCTCCTCTCAATCTCCTGGTCTCTAGTGTTGTTAAGCCGCATTTTTTTAGGCGTATTTCGTAACTAAGATCCCTCAGTTTTGGTATCATTTTAGTAGCTCTCCTCTGTACTCTTTCTAGCATATCTATGTCCTTCCTGCGATTTGGCCTCCACGCTTGAATACAATATTCTAAATGAGGCCTAACTATTGTTTTGTACAGCAGTATTATTAGCTCTTTTTCCTTATACGTTATGTTTCGCCTAATTAATCCAAGGATTTGATTTCCCTTTGAAGCTACAATTCCGTACTGCTCAGAAACCTTCATATCAGCACTAATGGTTAACCCTAAGTCCTTTTATTTTACAGTGGTACTTAGTACAGTACCCCCCCCCATTGTATATTCTACATCTTCGTTCCCATGTCCTGAATGACTTCCACATCATTTGTTTATACTTCATTTTTCTAATGGTTTCTTTCGATAAGTGTTTCTTTTTGGACCTTTTCCCTTGTTTTTTGAAGGGTACAAATTTATCAACTATGCACTTAATTTCACTCTTTAATATATTCCAGCATTCTATTGCTGTCTTATTTTTCAGTGTGTTATTCCAGTCTATCTTTGTTAAATATTTCCTCATGTCCTTACACCTTCCTTTGTGGAAATTTCTCCTATACTGCTTTTTACTATTCCTTTCTGATTTTACTTTGATAGTAAAATATATCTGGTTGTGATCACTACTCCCCAGTGGCTCACATATCTTGACATTGTCAACTAATTCATTCTGTGAGGACAAAACTATGTTTAACACATTCTCACCCCTGGTTGGTTCTCGCACATGTTGAGAAAGGAAAGTATCTTGAACTAAAACTAAAAACTTGTAGTCCTCACTCCCCATACTCTGTAGAGATTTCCATTGTATATGCCCGTGGTTAAAATCCCCCATAATAATACAGTCCCGTTTGCTTACTTCCCTTATCTTCTTCTTCTTCCCCTTGCTCCCTTGCGGGATGGGGTCCACGTCACTTGGTAGCTTCTTCTACTTTTCTTATCAGTTCTATCCACCTCTCTCTCTCTCTCGTCCGCAATTGCCATCCATTCATGGCTGTTCACGCCAGCCCTCCCCAGGTCTCGTTTTATGCTGTCGTTCCATATCAGCCTTGGTCTTCCTCTCCTTCGTCTGCCACCCTCTTCTACTTTCCACGCTCTTTTCGCCAGTTTGCCTTCACCCATTCTATGTACATGTCCCGCCCATCTCATTCTGTTACCGGCTACTTTCATCTTTAGATGTTTTTTCATTCCAATCTCCTCTCTCAATTCCTTCATCTTCCTTCTATCCACTCGTGTTACTCTACATATTCTTCTGACCCAGTTGTTTTCTGCCACGTGTAGTTTCTCCTCCTGTCTCTCTGTCAGTGGCAGTGTTCCCAACCCATATATACAGGCTGGTACAACGCAGGCTTCTAACACTTTTCCTTTCAGTGGTTTCTTCAGTTTTCTGTCCCACATAATGCCTTCTACCCTCTTCCATGCTGCTGCTCCTGCTTGCACCCTCCTCTGTATTTCTTTACTACTCCTTCCATCCTCACACACTGTACCGCCCAGGTATACAAAGCTGTTCACTTGTTTAATGGTCTTTCCGTCAATAACTACATGCAGATCTACCTCCTGTTCTCCTATCCACATTACTTCAGTCTTCTCCAGATTCATTCGGAGGCCGTGTTTTCTGAAGGTATCCCTCCATTCTTGCAAAGCTTTCTGTAGTTCCTCTTTTTTTATCAGCCACCACTGCTAGGTCGTCTGCATACAGTATCTTCTTAAATTCTTCCTGCTCCGATATCTTTCCACTGATCAGGTTCATCACCATAATAAAAAGCAGGGGACACAAGGCACTTCCCTGTCTGAGTCCTACTTCCACTCCAAATTGTTTCGATGTTTCTCCTTCGACTCTCACTACTTGATTCCAACTAGTCTGTTTGCTTTTACCATTTCCACTGAGAGTTCATCCACTCCTACAGCCTTTCCAGTTTTCATCTTCGTTGTTTCGGAATGCATCCTTGTCTATCTCTATCTATCTCCGCCAAATATAGCCATAATGTTTGCAGTTATATGTAATCATGTACCGGCGCACGTACATGTGCATTTGAATCCTTTGAAACATTTGCATTTCAGTGCGCTGACTAGCATTTAAACCGAACCCTGAACTGTCAAATACGCAAACTCCCACGATCGCTCAATCGCACGTACGCACGCACGCACACACACACGCGCGCGCGCACATACAAATACAAATAAACGTTAGAGTATGATTAAAAATTGGCCAAAACTATGGTGCACATTCGTTAAAATTCATCACTCCTTTATAAATATGTATAACTGGACTATTACATACAATATTAATGTGATTAGTGAAGCGATTGTCATAATAATTCGCCTTTTACAGGAAAGCTCGGCAACTCTTGTAAGCCTGTCTGACATCCGGAAAGGTCGGTTGGAGTCTTAACCCCTGTTCTATATCTAGGATGTAGAAGCACACCTCACAAATAAAATAACAAGTCTACCCAATTGCCCATTTATAATATGAATACGCAACAGCTGTAGGTGCTGCAATTAGCAGCTACAATCAACAATATCACATCAGCAAAATCACGCAAGTTTTTACTCAGAATTTATTTTCAAAGTGCGAGATTCTTGTGTAATCTCACCGTTCCCGACGGCTGACATATCGAGACGCGCTCCAGATCCTTGACCAATGAGCGCTTAGAGAGCCTTTGACCTTGACACTGCAGTATCGCGTCGCATGTCCCGGTTTCCCCGACATGTATATAAATACACCAACTCATATGTTGGTTTCTTAAATTCCCTTCGATTCAGAGTTACATTTGTAACAACTGTTTTAAAGCCACTGTACATGCGGACATGACATTTTAGTAGTTACAACGCCAAAACAAATTCGGCGACGCAAACTAGAGTAATTATCTCGGTTTGGCGACTTACGAATTAGGAAGGCATTAGTCAGGCTTTATATCCCAATGGCGCTGTCCGTGCAGTTTTTGTCTTCAACAAGGATATTCTAGTAAACTGCTGGCATAATAATTTTGATCGTTGTTGCTGTTAGTTATTTCATTAACTCTGTTAGATGCATAGGCCCAAAAAGATGTCTTTTGTTTCCCTTTAAGATATTTTCTTACGAAGTTTTGTTCGCTTTTCAAACTGTCGGCGATTGAATGAATGAACGACTGTGTTTTACTTCGAAATTTAATAATACAGGGCATAAATGAAAAATACAAATAATGCAATATATACCTTTCCTACGCTGCCAATCGTACAAAATGGTAGACTGTTTGTTGTAACAGAGATATAGCGGGCAGTTAATAACTTTAAACGGACAACAAATACATTACCATAAATCGATCATTAGTAACCATTGTGACACGTTCAGTAGACGACAAAACGAACAACCATTTTCCCACCAACGCACCCACCCACCCACCACACATATACACATGCACGCACGCATTCACGCACGCACATACACACGCACACATGCACACACACGCACACTCGCACGCACACATGCACGCACACGCACGTTTACTCGTTTATAACTGTCTACTTGCTTGTCTGCAGCCACCACTGATGAAATTCCCGAGTGGTTTGACGAAGATTTTGGCGAGAACGGGATTGGAATCTTCAAGATAGTATGTCCAGTTGTTCGTAGATACAGACCTCATTCTTTCCGCCGTTTCTTCGTTTTCTATAATGTTATGTACGTGTGACGGCACACTCGATTATATATATATATATAATCGAGTTATATATATATATGTATACAAAATCATCTGTAACTGCTTTAACTTTCCCTTTGTTTTGGTATGTTGTCCTACAAGACCTACAATGTTATGCATCAGAACACAGAAACTATTACATAGGTTTATTGTACGAATAGTGGTGTGCATGTAACTATTATCTGACCAGATTGACGAGAACACTTTTTGTGCAAGTGAGTGAGTGAGTGAGTGAGTGAGTGAGTGAGTGAGGGAATGAGTGAGTGAGTGAGTGAGTGGGTGATGAGTGAGAGAGTGAGTGAGTGAGTGAATGAGTGAGAGAAAGATCGGGATACCGACAGATCAAGATACAGACAGTCAGACAGACATACAGACATACATACATACAGACCGCCAGACCGACAGACAGATAGACAGACAGACAGACAGACAGACAGACAGAACGAATGCGAGTGACTGATGCCACGACTTGGCGGAGTGACACCGTAGTGATACTGACGGAGTGCATATTATCGCACTAGCCCACCCACATGACTTGTTGTAGCTGTACGACCACCTTCACAAAAACAAGAACGTCGAAGTCGCCGACATCCACAATATTGTGAGGAGTTTGGACTACAGCATTAGTCTGCAAGACGTTCAACAGGCAATGGCAGCGCATCAAACAACGACTGACCGAGAGCAAATCACCGCTGACAAGTTGCTATACCACTTGGCCAATCTGACCAAGCCTAGAGGTATAGCGGCTGCATCTTCTAATGTCTTACAAGATGACCCACTTTTGTTGTGTGGTTGGTTGAGATTCTAGGAAAGGAACCGCACAAGATGCAAAGCAGGGTACAGTTGTATAATTTGTCTACGCATCTGCAATGTCACTTCATCTTTGGTTCTTCTTCTTCGTGTCTTCTTCTTCTTCGTTTCACACGCACCACATATCACAAAGTGGCGCCTCCCGTAGGAATGTGGCGCCGTGGCTGCAGACGCGAGGAATCGTGGATGGGGTTGCTTGTGATCAGTAATTACGTTAACGATTGAACGAAAATGTACTATTGATGGAATACGGCCCGTATTCAACGATTTTCACACACGTTTTAAAACGTTCTGTATTCATTTGACTATTCCTAAAGTATGCAAGTATAATACTCATGTTTTTGACAAACTTTTTATTTGTTTTAACGTGCTGCTACACTCCAAATGAATCGCTTCGGACAAGTAGCGATAACCTCACAACAGCGGTTCTTAACCTTTTTGGTCGGTGACCCAAATGTTGGTGGCGGAACATACTTTGCGATCCATGCTTACAAACAGTTAAATGAATAGGCATACATAAGACGTAAACACATTATGATTTACAGTATTAAATAAACTTGCTTACTGAATACAGAGGAATCACCAAATTAGCGCCTTTCATACACAGTTTTTCGACGTAGAAAGAGGACACTCTTTGCAAATTGAAAGAAAAGATGATGAATGGAGCCTTGCACATCGTACGATTTCGACATTTTTGAAGGACTACAATCATTTCCTTCTTTTTTGTTGATAGTAACGTAGCAAACAGTCCAACACACATAGGCAGAAATTGTGCCTGATATGCCGATGAAAGCGATACTCATCTGTGAAAGTGTATTTAGAAGGCTTTTCAAAATATTGAGAGAATTGAAAAAGTGCATTTTTAACAGCATCAAACAATCTAACGAATCCTTTATGCCAAGTGTCATCTGAATTTGAAATTTATTGTGTGATGTTACGTCACATATCATTTTGAATTTATGTAGGATTTGGCCCACATTATTCGTCTAGCATGTATTTGGTATTGGCTGTTAAACATTAAGCATAATGGATAATTCGGAGAGTCACTGGAGACTCTTGGAGACCCACTCAAAATGCCTTGGCGACCCATTTTTGAATCGCGATCTAGGGGTTAAGAATCTCTGCCTTACAAACTAGTAATTTTTCACGTTCGGTATATAGTATACATGTATGGTTTTGTTCTGGCAGTGCCCTTTAAGACAGGTTTAGCTATATTTGTATATTTACTTGTAGACGCTGGATACTCTTGGCGACAGCGTAATTTCTATTCAATCATAGCGGTCTCCGCGACCGTTCACCAGATGGCGAAACCAGTCAGATGTCGCGTGACGAAGAATTCCTACACGACCATGCAGCGATTGACCTGTCTCAGCCTCGGCAAGATCGAACGAGTATACAAACAGTTCGACCAGTATGCGGCGAAAAAGGAGAATGCGTGGTCGCCGCTCAGCAAGCCGCTGAGGATGTACGAACCCAGGCCTCCTCGCCCAAACCCGATCCCATGGGTCCCCACGTCGATCACGATGCTGGACAAGCCGTGTTTTCGGCGACGACACGAGGAACACCGTCTTGTGCCGCCGCGCCTCACGCGAAATCGACGCGATACCGAGCTTACTCCGCCACCGAACGGCTCTGCTAAAGTGAAGGAGGAAGAGAGCAGCAGCCTTGGGAAAGGGAAGGCCAAGAGTAGCCGCGACACAGAGCTAAGCTCGTTGCCGGACAGCCTCGGGAAAGAGGAGGTGGATGCCCGCCACCAACGGCGAAGCAGTCACGAGAGCCGTAAGATGCACACGAAGAAGACGCGGGCTAAACGTCATTTGACCCTCAGACAGCTGTTGGTGTGTAGTGGTGATTCAGTGTGACATGCAATAGTACGACAGATCCATGTATGAATTTTAAAATACTGCTCATTTAAAAAAGAATCCGGTAGTATTTTCAACTTAATTTTAAAACACTAGAGTGTTTTCAAACTAGGTAGAGATTTGCAGTTCCTACAGAAATTCATTTCTAGGAGTTTCAAAGTACACTCTACGATAGTGTTTTTTAACTTAACTACGGTAGTGTTTTTTAAAATTAATTTTAAAACACTCTACAGTGTTTTCAAAAAAAGTTGAAAACACTACCGGAGTGTTTTCTACGGTGAGTGTTTTGAAATTGCTACACCGTAACTAAGTTTTGTTATGGGACTTCGTTTGGGATGTGTTGATGTCAAAAACGCACATTCAGATAATACATGAGCAACTAGAAGTTACTAGAAGTTACTAGATGTTAAGAAGCACTGTTATATTCACATATGTGTATATGTGTGAGCGTTACGTGCGTGCGTGCGTGCGTGCGTACGTGCGTGCGTACGTGCGTGCGTGCGTGCGTGCATGTGTGTGTTCCCCAAGAAAGTTGTCTTTGTAATGGAGTTGAACCGATTAGTTTGAATATAGGTGTTCTGCTTTTGTTGTTGTGTATCACTGATCTGTATAACTTCTTCTTTTCTGAGCTTGGTTTCCAATGATTTAGGCGCAATAGAAATTATATCTTATTATTATTATTCTCACGTTCCATGTCCGTGCATCTCAAAGACATTCTTGCACTCCTCAAAACACTTCCTTCATGTTTATTTTTCGCTTATGCCTTAAGGCTAGATCGTCTTCTCACATTATCGTCCTAAATACATATTCCGTGCTGAGTAATTCCATCACCATGTCGAACAATAGTGGATAAAGTAATGATGTGTTATTAATGACTTTCAGTGATATGCATATAAGTCGAGACGCACATGAGTTGTTGTAATTAAGTTAGGTTGCCTGACTTTGTGTTACCGCAATTAAATGTGCATGTGTCTAAGGTATTATTGTTGTGAATGCTGCAGAAACAAGAACAAGCAAGAGAAAGCGAGGAGACGAGATTAACCGATAATGACAAACGTGATCACATAATCGATAAACTCTGTTGTAAGTAAAAATCTACCAACCACACTGCTTAAATGTTGTCTTAATGCTCTACGTGGCCCAATAACAAATATCATAAATATAGCAGACAATTCGTGCATATTTCCAGATGATTTTAAACACGCACATATACACACGCGCACACTCGCCCGCACACACATAGTGTACACACACGATACGCTATTTGACGTCCTTTCTGAATTGGAACTCGTCAGTTGTATAGTAACCCTGGTCTCTTGCAGTGAATAATCCGAAGCACCCACTTGTCAAATGTCTGCGCCACGGCCGGCCCTCGGAAGATGAACCTGCTCATGCCTTCACCCTGCACGACCTACAAGCAAGTGAGTGTGTCTCTCCAAAACACTTTCTTTCTAGTTAGCTACCAATCTGCAATACAGCATGCCTGTATATTGAATTGACCTGTCCTTCACCCGACCTAGTGCCTAGCAATGTGTTCTGGCAAACTTCCAAGGTGGCGGCGGAGTATGTGCAGCTGTACTCATCCAACTGTTTGCTTACGTCACAATAACAATTTTGCGTTTGACCTCCGTCATGATTTGCCTTTGCCGAAAATGTTGATAACGGTTATATTAGTGTATTGCATTACTATTGCAGCATGTCATCTCATAAATCAAACATTCCTGCTTACCGTTGTCACTATAAAAACTGCCTTCTATTTTTGTCATAAGCACTTTTGTGACCAGAATTTCAACAAAATATACGACGGAATGTCCGAACCCACCACGTGTTTTCTGACAATTTGACAGAGGTTTTGTTAGGCAACAGGCCACGTGACGGATAGGTCAATTGTATATCTTGTTGAAATTCTGGCCTCAAACGTTTTTTGTGTGAAGAAAGCATTGTTTAAGCGAGACCTGTAGGCGAGAATGATTCGTTTGGCAGATGTCGTGCTGCCCAAGTAACGTGCGATTGTAACGTAGGCAAACATTGACAAAGTGGATCCAGTAATTATTGATGTCTTACTCCGTCTAAACGCCAGTACACAGTACCGTAACTACACTCGGTACGATTGTTTGCATGCCTACTTTTCTTGTCGACGTTCGCCTTTGTTCGCTCTCGTATTAGAAGTCAATTCAGTTCATGTCACATACCCCGCTCTAAGTAGGCCTACGTATCTGGCAACGTAGGCTACACAGCTCCGCGTATCAAACTGAATAAGATAAATAACCAACATTGTATGCTATGTAAAACGATTCGTGTAATTAAATTGTTTATTGATACGCAAAGTGGAGTTAACTTCACTTTAGCAATCCATATGTATATTATTTAGTTACTGAAGTTATACGAAACACTTATGTTTACTGTTAATATGATGCACACATTATATTGATGTTTGGAGGAACGTGCTATTAAGCAATTTGCTTCAAATCGCTCCCTTTCCATTTGAACTTCAGACATTTATTATATATACGTATGTTACATACATCTACTTTTTTCTTTGTTCAATTGGAAAAAAACAATTGAATTGAATTGATAAGGCATAGCCTATGGATACGCGTTAATTGTCAAAACGTATGTCCTATTGGACGAATGTTGGCAACATATAAGAACCGTTGTAATGTTCCGCTTCCCAGAAGCTCTCGAGGGGCGCCAGAAATTGACAGTGTGGAAACCACTTGGCGACCGGCGTACCGGGGTGACACTTCCCAAGTTCGTGTACAACAAGAAAAGTAAGATCAAGCCACCATTCACCTACGAAAATGTGACACAAGTGAGGAAACTGGTAAGGTTTGAGGATACTGCACGGAATCTTAATATATATATATATATATCATATATTTATATAATATATAAAACTAATGATAATGAGCAATGTGACGGTTACACCTCTTACGTGTTGAACACTCCTATCCACTTTTTGTCACCTGCATACGTCATCCGCAAGATTGTGAGGCGGCCATCTTGAAATCTATAATGGCGGCTATAAAATTATTTTATTTTGTCATAATCCAATTCTATGTCGTCAACTGTGTGGGTCTAGATACAAAAACCACCTTGATGTAGAACAAGACAAATGAAGAAAAGTTTGACATTTTGCATGGCGACCATTTTGAAATCTACGATGGCGGCCATAAAGTAATTTTATTTGTTATAATCTAATTTCTTGTCCCCATATATGTGGGACTAGCCAGCGTATTATGATTTTGGCAGTCATTTTAATTCAAGATGGCTGCCAAAATAGCATGACAAAAAATGCCACAAATCGAATTTTTTTACAGGATAAAGTGAAAAATACGGTACTTTTGGTTTAATATAACACAAAAGGATCCAAATGTATACAGTGATCCAAACTAATGGTTGTTCTGGCACCTGCGTTACGATTACTCACTTATGTCTCCCTTGTGCAGGCCGACGAAATTTTAGAGAACTACCTGGCGGACATGCGCCGCTTGTTCGTGCGTCGCGCCTGGCGGCAATGGGACTACTTGCAAGCAAACCAGATCCTCTCGCCTCTCCTCGCCCAGAAGTTCAAGCGTAGCTTCCGCAGCTACATGCCCTACACGGAGGAGTGCGTCTTCGCACGGACGGACTTCTTTCCGGCTCCGCTCTCGATGTCGTTCAGGTCGGCGGGCAAGATACCCGTCACCGATCTCCGATACCTGCTCAGCACGCCGAAGACATTACCAACGCTCGGTCCGCGACCGCGGCTCTGTCCTCCAGTGCAGCCGTTGGCAACACCGATTTCTGAACTGGCGTCGTCGTCGTCTTCGATTCGCCTCCCGCAAATGACGACGAAGAGCTCGTGTTATCGAAATGAGAATTGATAATTTGAAATTGAAAAACAGGTGTTTATCTTAATTATGAGCACCAATAAAATGAGATATAACTACAGCTGGTGAAAAGGTGTAAAAAGCACACCCGTCCATATACGCATACATGCATAGGCCTATGCATACGCATACGCAAACATTCTTTCTCCCACGGTATTTTCTTCCTCTTCGTTCGTTCGTTCGTGCGTGCGTGCGTGCGTGCGTGCGTGCGTGCGTGCGTTCATTCGTTTCGTCGGTCCCTAGATTTAATAGCGCATAGCATAATATAAAACAACAATCCCCAGATGACATATGCACTAGGCAACAATTAACTTACAAAGCTGAAGTTCACAATTTACACGTACTCCGTTCCGTCACAACTGAACTGCAGAGTGGGGAAAGCGTCAACAGCCTTTAAACAGCTGAGGAAAATTTTGAACAACAATAAATTTACCTTAAAATCTAAACTCCGCTTTTATGCTCCCACCTACTAGACCTGCCCAACAAGCGCTATGGTGGATACCAGCTGGCCAGAGAAAGAGGGGACGACCAAGAATGAACTGGCGCCAAACAACCGACCGTGACCTACAGCTGGTCAACAAAAGTTGGAGCGACGTCAGAACACTAGCTAGCGACAGATCTGGATGACGTGTTTTGACTGCCTCAGGCATATATAGACACACATGTGTCAATTCGGGTTTTATCCCCATTGCTTGTATTCACGAGGTCAGTACGGAGTTTGTTCAATCAGTAATAATCCCTGTTAGAATTTAGAACATGAAAACTTAGAACACTTAAACCCGAAAAGGCTGCAATTTTGTGACAAGCGATAACGAAACATGTGTTATCGAGGAGCAACCATCTAGCGAGCCTGCGTTGTTGAACAAAGTAGGCCTAACGCCCAACTACATGTCATTATCCGTATACAGCATTTCTCAAACATGGTACCAATAGTAAGTTATTATTTAGCGCGGTATTCAATCCCTAGGACTGCTCAAAGTTCTTTACACTATACTCCCTGGCAGATCTGTTCAATCGAACACCGTCTCGACTTATCTGGGAAGTATTCAGGCACGCTATAATTAATGGCTATGTGTACACAAATATCCACCATTGTCTATAACCAGGTACTCATTCATACATTGCAGTGAACTGGAACAGCGTAGAGTGGACGAACTTGCACAGGTTTCGAAGCGGTAGCACAGGATTCGAACACGGGTTCTCTCGATTGAGAGTCCGACGCTGAAGCCACAGCTCCACTGCTCTCCACACTCATTAATCACTTATTGCTGCCGTTGTTGGATATGGTTATAACTAGTGTTTCCCTTTACCATTGTAAGATTGGATCGAAGAGGCATTGTTTCGTGTGCATTATTTCGATAACAACGAGTCTATCTATGCGCAATATTCGTCGTGCAATAGCCTATCCTAATACTGCTATATGTTAGTCTATAGTGACGTTACGAAAGACCGTCGCTAGAAAACACGAATACATCTTTCTTGCAACACCATTCCTTAAAACATTACCTATTTTGGCGAACCATCTGAGCCAAAAGAAAAATATATTTTTACAGAGGGGCGTGTCCACAAATCATAGAAGACCTCACCTTGTCGTTACATGAGGTTGGAAACAGTGCATCTGGTGCAGGTACTATAGTTTGTCACTTGGCAAGCCGGCGGACATTGTCATCAGTCATTGCGCGAATTATACAGGCTGTATTATGACAACATCAATAGTTTGATACCTTTTTACGTGTAGTGTCTAATCCATATCAATGTTCCTTGTTTAAACTGCTCAACGCTAACACATCCGAATAAAGGTAACGGTACAACAGCCACTAAATACCTGCTAACTCTCCCAGAATATCAGGGAGTCTACCAGATTTTAGGTGTATCTGTCGGTCTCCCGGATTACAGGCAAATCACCAGGATTTTCGCAGAACATCGCAGACAGCACACCCCCGTCTTCGAGACAGTATAAATATTAATATGCGGTTAATATTCCGATGTCAAGATCTGAGACAGCGCGACGAGACAGCGTAATACGAGGAGCGTGCTGAACCGCTGATGAATCTCCTGGATTTCAACGAAAAAAGGCATATCACTGTAGTCCTTCAACGATATCCGTTTTTAAAAACGTCCTACCATTAGAAAGCTACTATTGTCGCAGACTCATTAATGAAAATTAAGTCCGTCGTTACCATATGTGTGACAAAGTTCCATGTATTTCATTGGGTGGAAACTAACCAATGCAACCGTGTTTCCGTTGCCGCCCGATATTATCTTTGTGTTCAAAGATTATATCGGGTGGAAGCAGAAACAAAACATAACTATTATCTATCAAGTCGTTTCATCGCCATATTAACCGCATTGTATGGGGATTTCCTTCTTTTGTACTGTGCATTATAATACCTATGTTAAAAACCACCATGTTGTTACGTCATTTCCTTTGTTTGGGTGACGACGGGATAGCCAGCAGGAGGGTGCAGTCGAGTATCGAGTCTCTGTTGGGTAACCTCGTTGCAGGTAGGAAGCAGGACTGACGACTGTCTAGGTCCGCCAGCATCAACACCATATTGCCGACATTTACACGCATGTAACAGCGACGGTGGTCGCCTAGTTGAAGATGTCCGATTCGAGTGATGATGATCGTCTTCTGGCAGCCATCGCCGCTGCCCGTGCCCGACGGTTGGTGCATCGTAACACCGTGGAGAACACTCCTGGCAGAATCGACTTGGGTGAGAGCCTGCCCAGCGACACTCGGCCAAAGGACAATCTGCCGGGGGAGAATATGTCGAGTGACCATCAACCGAGCGAAAGAGACCCAGACGAAGTTGTCTCTTTCAACACACACTGGCAGTCGGGATCTGGAGACGACGACGACGCAGTAAAGTCCTCGGCGAACATAGACCGACTCGAAACGGGCGAATTTATACGGGAGTTGCTCGTGACGGACTTAGACAGTGAGCAGCCCGGTCCGGCAAAGGTGGCGACTGACAACGAAGCCGACTCGTGGCTCTGGCTAACAGCGCTAGAAGACAGACTGGCAGACATCTGCGACGACGCACTGTCTTTGCCTGACCAACAGGGCGGCGAGGACAAGGAAGGACAAGGCGACGAGGCGTACCAGTTGGACGGCGATGAGGGTGGAGCGTCTGCGGGGAAAGAAGCTGACGTCCAAGAGAACAGCCAGCGCAGTGTAAACAACGGCGACGGCGGCGTAACAAAGTTGGCATTAGAACATCCTGTACGAACTGTTTTCTGTGTGTCTATGTACTCGTTTTTCAGCGGATACGCACAACCCCGCCAACAAGCTTACAAATAACGCAAGGCAATAAATGAATCACGCACAGTAGCTAACTCATAATCATGCACGTTAACACACAAACCATGCACGGCAACACACAAATCAGGCACGGCAACATATAAATCAGGCACGGCAACACACAAGTCGGGTTTGGAATCACACAAATCGTGCATAGCAGTCACGCAAGGCATCGCGCGCGCGCGCGCACACACACACACACACACACACACACACACACACACACACACACACACACACACACACACACACACACACACACACACACACACACACAAACAAACAATAATGCACGGAAACACTCTGCTTCTTCTGCTTAGGAGTGACACGATGGTGATATTCAACCAGCTCTTCGACCACAGCACAGCTGCAGAAAGAACAGCTATTGCTGTATTAGTCGAGTTGCCGCCCTACTATGTTCAATATGGAACCGGGAAATGATTAGTAGTGTAAGTTTTTTTTGCTGATTCATGTAGGTTATGGGTCCCTCAACTCAAATCACCGGGATGGCAACGCGCCATCCTTGGGCAATTTGTGGGAGCCAGGGAAATCCAAGATGGCTACGGTGAAACTTGGTCATATTAGAAAATGTGTTACATCTTTATACTGGAGCATGCTAGGAACATGATTTTGGTGTGTATACACATGTTTTGGCATATGAGGAATTCAATGGAACCATTTCCAATGATGTCCGATTATGTTCACATAAAAAAATTCAAAATGGCCACCATTTTAACCGAAAATAACCAAAATCGAGCATAACTTTTGATTGGTTTAAGCTAGAGAAACGATTTTGGTGTCCATCCATATGTTTTGTCATATCAAGAAATCAATGGAACTATTTCCAATAATGCCTGACTATGAACACCTGACCAAAATTCAAAATGGTCGCCAAATACGCCAGAGACACAATTTTGGTGTCTATATCTGTTTTAGCATATGGGCAAGAAAACAGTACTATTACATACTTGTACTGCCTTAATTAAAAGTGAAATATTGTACAATAAAAAACATGTTTTATTTTACTTGGCATTGCCACTAATTAATCTGGGAAGTTATTGTTTAAGAAGTATAAATTACAAGGTTTTGACGCAGACCTAACGAAAATTTACTTTTGTCGTGTCCATTTATGAGTTACGTACCTCCAATGAATTTGTTCCCATAAAATAAAATGGTACACCATTATACAACATCATGGATACCAGGATGTAACGCGAACTCATTTACGGCAACGAGAACCCATCTAGCCAACAGTATGAAGGACAGAATCAGCTCATTGAAAGTTCTTTCCTCCTTGGTCCGAAATCCCTCCAACTGCTTGGTATGCATGCACTGTCAGGCAAAGCGATGGCACTAAAGGTTTTGAAGTCTGCTGACCACTCTGCCCTCTACACTGTCTACGGTGAAGAGGATGCTACTCCCGAATAGTTAATGGAGACTGGACGGAAATTCATCTGCTCGCTCTATGGTGTTGCTGAAGGCACAAGCATGGCTTCTGCCAGGTATGCGCTCTACTCCAAAAGGACCAGAGGGAAAGCTGTATGTATCAAGACTCTTCCTTCGACAGACACTAATCTGGCCTACCACATCCTGCGAGCTCACTACCAAGTCACCAAGTCATGCTCTGGAAAGCAGCAGATCAGCAGACTCCGCCCGTGGATGATATCGCTGATTATGGATGGGAGTTTGTTACTGGTGCAAGGGGTATGCCATCCCGCTGATTTCAGTTGAGGGACCCATAACCTACATGATTCAGCAAAAACATCTTACACTACCAACAATTTCCAGGTTCCAAAAATGGCAACTCGACTATATTACGAACACTGAATTCAGATATGTGTATGATGTCTATAATGATGATAATGATAGCGGTGCAATATGATTATGACAACGACTGGGAGGAAGGTGCTGAACACTTCGGTGGTGCATGCTCCATAACATTACTAGATTACTAGACATTACTCTGTTACTCTATATGTCGTGGGGCTTCGCCTGACAACTACGTGTGCATGTGTGTGTCTAGATCGCGCCTGTGGTGTGGCAGGAGTTAGCGGAGAACCCCGCCCAAGGCGACCAACCGCTTCCCGAGGTATAGTAGAGTGTCTAATTAAGAGGACGTATTTAATTGGTAAAGGCTTTACAACGAGTATGTTAATATGTGTCAGGGAGACTCCAAGTAACACTAGGCCTGGTCACTAACACAGGAGCCACCCCGATATTTAAATTATTAACACAGCATTTAAAATTCAACAATATACCGGCTAAGTTTTTATATTAAATGATCTACCAGTGCTGGGCAGTTGACGAAGACGACGGAGATGGAACGGAGAATGGCGAAGACGGCGACGACGAGGACGAGGAGCAATGGGAGAACGACGGGGAGAAACAAGCTGTAGGCGAGCAACCCGCATACGTCCCGTACAACTTTCTGTGTGACTCCAGCACGCAGTCTGAACAGGTCGGTTGTGTGTGTGTGTGTGTGTGTGTGTGTGTGTGTGTGTGTGTGTGTGTGTGTGTGTGTGTGTGTACATGCGTGTGTGTGTATGTGCGTGTGTGTGTGCTCATGTGTGTTCGTGCGTGCGCGTGTGCGCGTATGTGTTGCAGTCTTACAGTTAACAGACGATCTTTCTTTTCAGTCAATCGTCAACTGACTGATCATATTATGATAATTTTAACCGTGTGTGTGTGCGTGCGTGTGTGTGTGTGTGTCTGTGTGTGTGCATGCGAACATGCGTATGTGTGTGCTCGTGTATGTGTATGTGCGTGTGTGCTCGTATGTGTTCGTCCGTGCGCGTGTGCGGGTGTGTTGCAGTCTTACAGTTAACAGACGATCTTTCTTTTCAGTCAATCGTCAACTCACTGATCATATTATGATAATTTTAACCGTATGTATGTGTGTGTGTTTGTGTGTGTTTGTGCGTGCGTAGCGTGCGTGTGTGCATGTATATGAGTGCGCACGTGTTTATATGTACGAGCGCATGTAAATGCGCATTTGTTGCGTATTTGTACATCATAGTCGAGTATAATATCATAACATGTTGTCTGATTCGTGAGGATCTTGAATGGACAAGTAATCACAATGTTTACCTTAATCTATAGATACAGCCAACCTACTTCCACATGGAAGAAACTAACCCCAACGACAACGAATTGGTGGGTATGCTTTACAGTTACGAAGTGAGATGTTCATCTAATAGGGTAGTAATCAACAGGGGGTAACTACAACGACAGCTAATTAAACGTTTTAAAAAAATATGGTCAATGCGAATGTTATCTTTTACCTTCTCAGTGGCATGTCTCGTTTGTTATCATGCATGTACGCTGAGTACAATAGTATATAATTGCTTGGTTGTGTCGTATTGGTGACATCCAGCAAAAAGACAAAGACAGCAGCAACAACAAAGCAACTGTTGAAAGAAAAGAAGATAAGCAAACTGAAGAACGAAACCAAGAAAACACTGAACAATCAAACCAAAAGCCACTGGATAAAAAGAACACGGATAAAGCGAAAGGTAAGTTTTCCGAAAAGAAATAAGAACATATTTTGTTAATCAACACCTTGTCTGAATTGGGTTATCTTATAGTTTCTTCTGATCTTGAACGCTGCAGAATACCGTTGAGTAAGTAAAACGTAGAATTAATTGCTTACGGATGGTTTCATGAGTTCGCAAAGTACAAAACAATGTTATGCTTTCAGCACTGGTTCAACCCCACCCGTCAATACGTCTAAGCACTAAGAGTAATAATCACAAATGTCACACATAAAAGAACAACAAATTGGTTAAACCCACGTACAATACACTTTAAAAGTTGGCTTTCTTGGGAAAATCGCAAACAAGTATGGAACCCATATCACCAGAAGGACATATACAAGCTAGACAAAATACATTGAAGAACAATTTGCAAATTCCAATACTATGAGATCATGGTTATTGAAAATACTGAGTCGAATGTGGCTTGACAATATTAACGTATTCAATTGTGTTTAAAATATTGATAGAAATACCCTCTTTGCACTTAAGAAGGCTGTAGAGCCAGAAAGGACACTAAACAACATTACTTAAGGAAAGGTTTGACACATCACGTAACCTAATGCATACCAATAAGGTCCGTCAAACTTTCAATATAGCTGCCGAACACACGAACATCCGCAACTGGGCAAGTAGAGTATAGTTGTTTAAGCAAGACCCGTATGCGGGGAAGATAGCTCCGGAAGAACTCATGCTGCCTAAATAATGCAATGCACACATGTAAGTCGTGTTGACAAAACTCCGGATCCGTGAATTATCTAATGATAATGTGTGTGTGAATGTTAAAAGGGAAACTGACAGATAACTTTGGATGCCATAAGCCCGCACACGCCCGCACGCACGTACGCACATACCCACGGGTAATTCTATGTAAATCGTGTTGACAAGACTCCGGATCCGTGAATTATCTAATGATAATGTGTATGTGAATGTTAAAAGGGAAATTGATAGATATCTTTGGATGCCATACGCCCGCAAACGCGCACACGCACGCACACGCACGCACACACGAGTAATTCTGTTTAAAATTATTTCACAATAAGACACTAAGATTTTGCACCTGTTAGAAAAAAACAGAGCTGTTGTCTTAATTTGTAGGGCTTGTTCTATTAAGCGCTCTTATTATACATGTACATTAACTATTCATCAGATTCATAATAAAAACAAACTATTGCAGCAGCCACTCTACGACCACTGCCAAAATGGTATAAGGAAGACGTATCTGACGAAGACATGGACACATTTCAAGAGGTATTATACGTCTAAATAAAATGCGTATACCTCTACCTTGCTTAACACAACACCAGTTATTCGTTGCCATAAACAAATCGAGCAGTTGTCCCGTACCAGTTAAACACGCTCAAGTACGCAGCGCGGGCAAACACGCGCACATACCCACGCACGCGCACACACCCTCCCCCCTTCCTCTATCGGCCGACTTCCCTAAGATGAAGACAGTATCCGACCAATGTATGCCTGCATCGGCTGCAGCTGTTCACACTATTCCACAAGCAGCGGAAGATATGTCTGGATGTTCGTCGAATCTTCTTTATCGTGTGCCACATTGACAATCGCTTAAAGTTGTCACACGTACAATTCGCCGTCGATCATCTGCAGAGGACAGGTCGCACATATGACGACTTCAACAAGTTCCTCTATCTCTTGGCTGTTGTCTCCACTTCAGGTGCGTCTTGACGGTGCAGCACGGCACATGTAGCTACTGCTGCTGCTACAACTACTGCTACTACTATTATCACTACTACTACTACTGCTATCACCACTACTACTACTATTACCACTACTACTGCTATTACTACTACTATTACTACTGCTACTACTATTACTACTAATGCTAATACTACTAATACCACTACTATTACTACTGCTGCTACTACTATTACCACTACTATTACTACTGCTACTACTACTATTACCACTACTACTACTGCTACTACTATTACCACTACTACTACTGCTACTACTATTACTGCTAATACTACTACTAATAATAATAAGGTAATTTCCATAGCGCCTAAATAATTGGAAACCAAGCTCAGGGGTGCATCAAGACAAAAGGGTTGGTATATCTCAACATATATAAGCAGTATTCAAGTTGTCGACATATGGATAGGCCAGGGAGCTACAGTGGATAAGCAATGTTGTAAAGATAAGTTTTTTTTAAATGTGCCGCACAGCACATTATGCAGCACACTTCATAATGTAGCACAGCACATTGTGCAGCACAGTGCATAGTGTTATACCAGTGGTTCTCAAACTAGAGGTCACGACACCTGGCGGGTCGTTTGACATTACCAGGGGGTCCTCTTATGACCCTGGGTAATTTTATGTTGCATACACTAAAACGTAAATTAGTCGCACGCGATGTGTAAGCAATGGTGGAGGTATCGTTATTTTTGTTGTTTATTTGGAAATAGAAAAGAAAAGAAACTTCACAGTATTGTGAATCAGCTTATTGTACTTTGCGCCTAGACCACGATCAATCATGTTTGTGGGTGGGGGGGGGGGAGAAAAGTGCTGAAAAAGTTGTAACATTTCTATTGTGAAGGATACTGCCCACCACAGAATGTGATAACAAGATTTAACAAGATTGCCATCCAGAAAATTACTCTGGATGGCAGGTGGACAAGGAAGCCTTTTGGCTTATCGAGAGTCCAATACTTTTTATCTACATGTATCCCGCCTTTTTAAGGTGTGTGTCGATTTTATTTTTAAACATATTCACGCTACTAGCACCAACACAATCAGGAGGTAATCTGTTCCATTCATTTACAGTCCTTTGTGAGAATGAGAACTTTCTTATATCTAATCTACACTGCTCCTTTACTAATGTAGCTTCATGTCCTCTGGTCCTTCTATTTTTCTTAACTGAGAAAAAAATGTTTCTATCAATATTTTCATAACCATTCAATATTTTAAACACTTCTATGTGATCTTAAACCTTCTTTGATGTCAAAGAACAGGCAATACAAGAAATATAAGTGGCTGGTTTGTTCAGCATCCAACTGGGTCAATCCATCGATATTCAGTCCTGCTATCAATTTATGATGTTCGACGGATACGTTCACAGAGGTGCTTTAAACGAAGACATCGAGCTAACAACCAAAGATATATTGAAGAAACCCTCTGTATTCCTGAAGTTGAATGTTGGGAGTATGGAAACAAGCGCCCTCAATTCTTGCCTTTTTAAGTACGTCTGTCTGGACATGAACTCTGTGTATGAAAGATTTCTATTCAACACGCAAGTCCATTAACTATCCAAAGGCAGTTTAGCAATCAGAGAGGAAATCTAGCCTTTACAGATATCCCAAGCAAAATGGTCTGCTTTCAACTTGGCCAGAAGATGGATGAGAATTACAACAACCCTACCTCATGGATATTTTTGGCTCAACTATCTGAACTTTGAACTCCAATAGAAAACTTGATCTTCGATTTGTTTTGTAGAAATTCAAAACCATTCTTCATAACATTGGAGGCGCAACATTTATGTGGACATCTTTGTTATGTTGGAAACAATATTAGAACTGGATAGTTGTAGAGGCATGCGATGGGCAATACAGACTTTAAGCATGCATTTGGAACAGGATTTTGTAAGAGTTTAGCATACTAGCAACTAACTGACCCGTTCACTGTTCCACTGACACCTTGAGCTGATGATAATGCTGCTGCTCAGACAGAGATTCAGGCACCATGGTGAAATTTAACTCTCACAGTCTTTCTGGACAACACCTGAGGCTATCTACCCTAACTTGTGTGATATGTCCTTCCGTAACCTCCTACTATTCGCCTCAATTATCGTGAGGCTATGCTATCCAAACTCCTGCACATCAAAGCAACATTTTGAAACAAGCCGCGAGTGGCGCATGACCTTCGATACGCTCTCGCTGTACATACATACCCAAAATAAAGAGGCCTGTCGATGCTATGCCATTTAATTGAACTTATAATATACTCCTATGTGCATCTACTATAAAATGAACTTCAAATAAACTGTGTATCCTCTCGAACTTCCGCTTTTAAAGTATCTAGTAATTATTTTGGAATGACTAGAGTTGGGGGTCATTATGAAGAAATGGAGTGAAAAGGGGGTAGTTGCACAAACAAGTTTGAGAACCACTGAGTAAACTGGTTTAGCATTCGGCAGGAGTTGAAGCATTGCAGTGTAAACATTGTAGCCTAGGGTACGCCGCGCTACAGCAAATACGGTGTAGTACAGTGTTTGTGCTGTAGTACCGTGAACACAGTTTGTCGTTGAGCCATATAACAATATAAGACAGCCAGGCAGCCAGACAGACAGACAGACAGACTGACAGACCGACCGAGTGACTGACTGACAGACAGACAGACAGACAGGCAGGCAGGCAGGCAGGCAGGCAGGCAGGCAGGCAGGCAGGCAGGCAGGCAGGCAGGCAGGCAGGCAGGCAGGCAGGCAGGCAGGCAGGCAGGCAGGCAGGCAGGCAGGCAGGCAGGCAGGCAGGCAGGCAGGCAGGCAGGCAGGCAGGCAGGCAGGCAGGCAGGCAGGCAGGCGCTGATTTAATTATCGTGATAAAAACAACTGACAACGAAATATCCGCCATTTTCAGGTCGGGATGCGATGCTGTCCATTCGTCAGAAGAAAGACCACATACAGTACACGAAATATGTGATCAACAACACCCGACCAGAAGTAGAGGGATACTATGAAAGAATGTTGCAACACCCGCCCTTCACCAACATCTACCCCATATTGGCTAAGCTGCAGGGGCTGACGGAGAAAACCCAGATGGAATTGTTCACGAAAATCACGGAGAACACAAAGACGGAGGTGAAGAGCCCCTACACGACACTCATGTGGGTGCCGGACAAGGACGACTTCTCGAGCCGAACCTCACACAACCAGCCTTGGGACTACACCTTCAAGTGTGACATGCACGACCGCGAAACGTCCTACTATCCACAGGCGGCCGTAGTCTGTCAGCAGCGCTGCGTGAAACATGCACGACACGTCCGACGCCTGGAGAACGAATCGATGGCACGCTTCAAGCAGACGCCCATCATAGAGAAACGCAATCAACCAACGCCTGCCCAGGTGAAGGCGCTTCTTCGGAAGCCGAAGAAGGTCATCCGCAATAAGTACATACCGGAGGACCAACAGCTCGTGGTAACTACCGTTTACTTGCACACCAAATAGTAATTAATTATACCAGCATGTTATCGAATGTTTAATACTGGGTTTAATTACTAATAGTATACATATAAAACGTCAATAGAAAATTAATGCAGTTGCAAAATCGTCTTCTGCTTCCCCTGGGTGCCTTGTGTGGTGGTTGCCAAATCATTCGATCCGTTTCACACCCTCTCGACATTATTTTTTACATATTCCGATTTTTTTGCAATGTTGCGCCGATTCTCGTCTTTCCCAAACCCTCTTCAGTGTGATCACCCTCTTCTCATTTTAACACACTCTTCCGGTTTCCATGTCAATCGCTCCTCGTCCGTCCTCTACACATAATGGTTTACCAGTCACAGTCTGCTTTCGTCTCGACTACCGTCATTGTCAAGTACTTCTTCACATCTTCAAATGCAGTTGCAAAATATGAAACAAAATTGTTTAAATATACGCCACAACTTGCCAGTTGGCTGACTTCCTCATAGCTATTCGCTTGTTCCAAGGTCGCTGTCTCTGTCTCTTGCAGGATGCTTTGAAGGGCATACGCAAAGCTGAAATCGGTGTTGACGCTGAACTCGGCATTTGTGCAGCTCCAAAACGTAAACGAAAGTTGTGTAAGTCACACTGATAACTTACTCAAGCAGAATTCAAATCGGAAACTGTTTAGGCACTTCTGTGGTTGACGAATAAATGTGGGTTAAATAACAGGTACCTGTTAAGCATCAATTACGTCGGCCATTTGATTTCGGTTATCGCCAATTTCGGCAGCTGTATTGCGAACGTAACATCGCAATGCCGCCCTCCGGCCATTCAAATCGCCCACTGTTTCTGTGTTTCTCCGAGAGATAGAAAACGTTTTGCAAACGCGTAAGCAAATAACTCTAAATAAGTATACCTTCGTGTTTTTAAGACATCACCAATTAGTAGAATAGAGACCAGTGGTCCAAGGTCACAAATTAGTTTAGAAAGAAGCTGGGGGACTTTTATACCTAAGAGGAGATAGCCTACAGCCATACCAACGTTGATGTATTAATATTATGAACCAATATCATCAAAGTTATTATATTACTATATAAGTATTAATTACTAAAAAGGCTATGATACCCCCCTGATAAACCTGTCCGTTCCAAGACCAATTAGACTTCTACGGAAAGCAGTAAATCACACTTCGGTTACCGAGCGAAGACTATTCGTTCACCAAAAAACTTTACACACACGCGCACACCGCACACACACTCATGCACGCACGCACACTCACACATGTACGCGCGCACGCACGCACACGCACGCACAGAGCAAAGTAAGCTGGTATGATGGGTGAACTAGCAACCATTACCTCTAACTAGTTCGAAATAATGTAGTATCCATATCCTTAATTTTACCTGTATCGATGAAAAGCGACTGTCGTCTTTGGATTAAACCGCCATCAACAATAAACTTCCGGTGTCGGTTTTTAACTTTTAATTTAATAAAGAATATTTAATATCAGAAACTCCTCATCATGCTTGTTCGTTGCAGGGTTTGGAAATGGCCACCCACTGAGCGAGATTATACAACTAGAGGCGAATAAACTTATGGAGAAACCTCACAACTTCACCTTGAAACAGCGTAATGAAAGTTAGTACCAGCGATTTATAAATGATCGTTTTTTTTTCTAAAGGTGTACAATTAATTGCGTTAACTTCTTAAGGACCAGAAGGAATGAACCGCTTGAGGAAGTAAGATAGCATGACACCGTCGCGGGAAGATGTTAAATGTGGGGAGGGGACTGAGACTTGTGGAAAAACTCCAACTGCTTCCCCTGAGACTCACAAAAAGCTTCAACTGCACCCGCTCCCCGCCTTTGAGGCTCACCAGATATCGGGGGTCACGTACATGTGACTGTCTTCCCCCCGGGAGACGCCGGGTGACTCAGCTAGTACTACACAGCGGGGTGCACTAGGCTGACCGTTAGAAGCCGTGTAACAAGATTTAACAAGATTTAACAAGATTGCCATCCAGAAAATTACTCTGGATGGCAGGTGGACAAGGAAGCCTTTTGGCTTATCGAGAGTCCAATACTTTTTATCTACATGTATCCCGCCTTTTTAAGGTGTGTGTCGATTTTATTTTTAAACATATTCACGCTACTAGCACCAACACAATCAGGAGATAATCTGTTCCATTCATTTACAGTCCTTTGTGAGAATGAGAACTTTCTTATATCTAATCTACACTGCTCCTTTACTAATGTAGCTTCATGTTCTCTGGTCCTTCTATTTTTCTTAACTGAGAAAAAAATGTTTCTATCAATATTTTCATAACCATTCAATATTTTAAACACTTCTATGTGATCTCCTCTCAATCTCCTGGTCTCTAATGTTGTTAAACCACATTCTTTTAGGCGTATTTCGTAACTAAGATCCCTCAGATTTGGTATCATTTTAGTCGCTCTCCTCTGTACTCTTTCTAGCATATCTATGTCCTTCTTGCGATATGGCCTCCATGCTTGTATACAATATTCTAAATGAGGCCTCACTATTGTTTTGTACAGCGGTACTATTAATTCTTTTTTCTTATACGCTATATTTCGCCTAATTAATCCAAGGATTTGATTTCCCTTTGACGCTGCAATTCCGCACTGCTCTGAAACCTTCATATCAGCACTAATGGTTAACCCCAAGTCCTTTTCTTTTACAGTAGTACTTAGAACAGTACCCCCCATTTTATATTTTACCTCTTCATTCCCATGACCTGTGTGGAGGCATTTACATTTCCCAAAATTGAACAGCATTTGCCACTTTTCAGACCATTTGATCAACCTATCAAGATCATCTTGTAAATGCTGTCTGTCTCCATCACTTTTAATCCTTCTAAACACTTTTGTATCATCCGCAAATTTTAACACCTTGCTTGTTATATCATCGTCCAAATCGTTGATATATATTAAGAATAATATAGGTCCTAGTACTGATCCCTGTGGTACCCCACTCAATACCGATTTCCAGTTTGAAGCCACCCCATCAACTACTACACGTTGTCTTCTGTCATTCAGCCATTTTTCTATCCAGTTTATTATACCATTTCCTATGCCATGGGCCTTTAGCTTAAGGAGTAATCTTTGATGTGGTACTTTGTCGAAAGCTTTTTGAAAATCTAAATAGATGATATCTACTGGTGATCCCTCATCTACCCACCTAGTGATGTCTTCCAAAAAACATAACATATTTGTTAAGCATGACCTCGCTTTTAAAAACCCATGTTGAGATGGGTTTATCAAGTTATGTTTAACAAGAAAATCCACCATGTGATCTTTAATTAGTCTTTCTAATAATTTGCAAATCACTGATGTTAAACTCACTGGTCTATAGTTCTCTGACTTGTTTCTCGAACCTTTTTTAAATAACGGTATAATGTTTGCCTCTTTCCATTCTAAAGGAACCACTCCCTCTTCTAATGACAAATTGAAAACTGTTGCAAGCGGTACGCTAATTTGTTCTACAATTTCCAATAGTAGTTTGGGCGGAATCCCGTCCACTCCAGGTGATTTATTATCCTTCATAGCCCTTATTTTCTTAGCTACCATTTCCGAGGTTACAACTAACTGTCCTAAATAGTCTGAATCTGCCCCTTGAACTTAGCCTCTGGTACTGGCAGTGAACTAATATCTTCCCTGGTAAACACTGAACTAAAATACTCATTCAGGTCTTCTGCCATTAAGAATCCCTCTGATATTGTATTTCCAGCACTATCTTCTAGAGAACCGACCTTATCCTGAACTGTCTGTTTGCTTCGAATATACGCATAAAAACTCTTACTGTCATGTTTTATATTACTAGCTAATTTTGTTTCATAGCTTCTCTTTGAATTTCTAATTTCAGCTGTAGCTTGATTAAGTGCTTCTTTATAAATGTTGTAGTCTTCATCATTTCCAGTACATCTATATGACTTCCACATCATTTGTTTATACTTAATTTTTCTAATGGCTTCTTTCGATAAGTGTTTCTTTTTAGACCGTTTCCCTTGTTTTTTGAAAGGTACAAATTTATCGACTATGCACTTAATTTCACTATTTAAGATAGTGAAATTATATGCAATACATTATCACAACTTACACACTGCCCTCCGATGTATATTATATTGTGTAAACCTTTGAAGTCGCTGCTTCAAGCCTCTGTAACCGACGAGTTCGCGTCATATAGTGTACAAACAAGTAGGCCTCAAGGCGACTATCATCGGTCCAGTTTCGGAGACGAACTTCTATCCCCTTGAGATCCTTCCGCACGCGAGCCGCATACACTATACTCTACGCAGAAGTGCAACTCAGATTCGAGTTGCTGATCTCAAACAAGTCAGCATTTTGTATTTTATGTGGTTATTGTCAGGCATCTTTACTGATATAGACATAACTATTTTACGAACGCATGTGGACACGACATTGACGCGTTAATTGACCTGCATATATGGCATTCTCATAACGTTTTCATGTCGGCTCAAATGGGTAGGAAGGATATCGAGGGGGTGGCGGTTCGTCTTAGAGTCAAAGCCCCGGTGTTAGGACTCGTAGTGTAGGCTACTTGTTTGCCTAACGATATGTGGCGGCGCTCCGTGAGTTATGCATCTCTTGTAGCCGTTGTAGATGCGACGCACACATTCCACCTGTTTTGGGGCCAACCTGCTTCTATTCATATCTTCACTTTATGTCGTACCTTGCCCAGAGCGCCACGCAACCTTGTATGTTTTCTGCGGTGCGCAGCGGGGTCGGTACGAGTAGTCTGGTCCACTCTATGTTGCCTGATTTTTTCTGGCGGCCGTCTCCTTATGGCATATGGCACCGTCCCAGATAACATTTCCAACTCGGGCAATATTGGCTCAATAATGTATGTTGCTATATTGAGCCATTGTTGGCATTGGCCCAATATTGGGATGTCCCCCGGGCCAATGTTGGCGCAACAATGGCAATCATGCATTGCTTGGCTTAGCACTGGTCTATCAACATTGGCCCAATACTGGAATTCCAAACTACTGCTATCCACCGGATGCCCACGTACAACCAAAACATTGGCCCAAGGCAGGCATTCCAAGCTATAACTACCATTCTTTGCCAACCTTGTCCCAAATGGAAATGCTACATGGTTTGTATGGAGGCTTTCGAAATGGTGTTATACCGGGAGACGCAGTTAGTGAGGGACGTTAAAGTAATAAATTTTCACATCTGAACAAAAGCATGAAATTTGGCACAAATGAACTTGATACCATACTATTTCAGAATTTTGATGGAAGCAACCTGATATTTTGATGCTTCTGCCATTTTGTGCAAAATTCAAAATGGCCGCAACCCGAAATCGAAAATTGCCAGATCTCTGGGACCTGTGCTCCGATTTGGATGATCTTAGTGTCGTTTCTATGGTTTTTGGGAGTGCTGAAGTGATATGTGAAGTTTTTTAATCGATTTAGGGTCAAGGTCACATGCTATGGGTCAATGTGAAGGTAAAATTTTCGCTAAAGCACTAATTTCTTAATATTTCCTCTTATTTATATCTGGTATCCTCCAGTACGATTATTATTATCTTGATGTCTTTCATGGGATCTTCATGTATCCTTATTCCATCGATGAGATCGTTCCATCTATATTGGGGTCATGATCCCATGTTCGGGATCAAGGTACGTCAGTATGATTTTATAGCTTTGCTGTTTATCAAAGCTACGTGTATGTGGCATTGGATCTTTCACGGAATATGATATAGGCAGTGGATATCACAGCATGATATTGGCTGTGGAATATATAAAGTTTAAATATAAATACATTATAGTAGAAAAGTGGATTTAAAATCAGTGAAAGGAATACCCTTAAGACCATGACATAGGGCTTAGGCACCACCAGTTACACGTTTACGTACTACTTACAGGCAATCAACTTGCAGGATCGCATCAAAATCCTTCTCGCCAGCAAGACGTTTTGCATACATGAGATCTCTTATTATTTACAGTCCGTCGTTGTTGATGCATCCACCTTCACAGTGACAACGAATAGTGCATTTAATACCTGCCCTGGCACATTTGCAGTTTCCTTTGCAGGTTTTTCTACACCTACAGTGGTGAAGGAGGGCACACGCTTTGCTTGCGTCGGCTTGCACTGTCCAGAATGGTGCCCAGACTTTCGTTTTCACGTCTTGCACCCAACCCCACGCGGAAGCATCTGGAACATCTTGGTGTCGTTGCCTTGCTTGTCTCCAGATATAACCCGCCTGGTGCAGAGCTCGTCTTGCATGCTGGAGCAGAGCTTCCTGTGTGGGGGATGTGGTCGAGCATCCGAGTACCATGCGTGAAGAGTTGACGTCTGGCATCATTCACTATTGAGCACCCGCTGCTCTTGCTGTACATGATAACAGTCCAGCGTTCAAGACGTGTAATACAGATGAAGTCGAATGTCAGGAGTCTAGGGTCGTCGGAAAAAAAACAAGTAGTTTTTCAGTAAGGTCTGGGTATGCCTGCCATGCTGCCCAGGTAGTTTTCGTACCGATACCAAGGAAAGATGACGTCGTATCACACCCGGTGAAGGAATGGAACAGTGGAAGCGTGAGCGACTTCTCAGGACCAAGTCTTTGGGTGATTGCATGAACGGGGATGTGCTGAAAGGCTTTTCCAGTTCCAAAGCCTATCCACAACTCCATCAAACCAAGGCTGCCAAAGTGGCCAACAGGAATGATGACAATATCGCTGTCGACTGTGCGGATGAAAGCCTTTGAGTGACCTTGTTGTGCGGCGTGAGAGAGATGCAGAAATAGCCTGCTATCGGCCTCCTGGTGATTGTACGGCATGATCGTGTCCAAGTCAGCTGCCGATTGGCTGTGAGAAGTATTCACCAGGCGAGATCGTCATACGTGGAGCAAACCATAACATTGGTGAGCTGAGACGATGCCTCGATAACAGCTTTTGAAAGGAACCTAAACAGCTGGACCTTGTTTTCCGAATTTGCCAGGAACTTGTTCCTGTCACGAGGGACAGATGTAGAGCCTTCGACGATGGTTGTCACGCCAAGGGTACCCCGTTTAGCTTGAGCCTGGGCTTTGAGGTTGTCATCGGGGTAGGTGTCCCGTATGATGTCGAGTCGCGATGTTGAACTTGAGAGAGAGCTGGTAATGAAGGACATGAAATGACGCACAACATATTGTTCGAAGTTAGCGGCGTTGGTTGGGCGGACCATGTGAACCACAGCTGGGGCATCCAACACCTTCACCGTAACATCATCTGGAGATGTATGTTTTGGGATAGTCAGACAGTGCAGAATATCAGATTTTGTGCCGGACCTGAGCTTTCCCTGATCAGACAAAGATTGTGACTCTCTTTGGTTTTCGAACTCGAAAGAAATTGTCCAAGTCGAAATCTGGCCGGGACTGTAGTGACAGGAAAAGATAAAGCACCAGTGAGATATCTGTTTTCAATGCACTGACTTGTTCCTGTTTTTTGTTTCATTTGTGCGTCTTGCAAACGTGTGGAGAGCTGACCTCTTGATGGTGTCTGTGAAAGAAACCTTACCTTTCTTCAGGCGCTCGCTAATGAAGGCTTCATGGAGATCCTTGCCTCTTTCGTATGCATTGCAGAACATTCGTATGCATTGCAGAGCATGACCTATCGAGTAAGGAGCGTGACCAAATATGGACCATTTTGTGGTAAGAAAGGATTTTTCGGTCGTAGAACATTGAGAACTGAGAGGACAACCTTGGTGAATGTCATTTGCAGGCTGTCACCCTCTTCATGATGATCGAGATGTTGCGCAGTTGCACCGATATCAGCAGCGTCCTCGAAGGCAGCGAGTGCTTGCAGCTTCTCATTTAGTGCCGTCACATGCTCATCCATTGTATCTGGCATATCAAAAAGGTTGGCAACTCCTGAAGCGCTTTTACAAAGCTTGGTTGTTTGTTCGTGGCTATGGTCCTTGGGGATGAGCAAAAACTTCTTCTCACTCTTTTATACAACAAAGTTGCCTTTGCGGAACTCTTCCGGGACATTAGGGTGCTTCTGCTCCAGCTCAACCATGTCCTTCACGTGAACTGGCAACCACCGTGAGTAACGGGTCTGGTCAAAGGTGAACAGCCACCCACAGATCACCCTCTCTGAGAGAACGTACGAAGCGACATTGCAGCATCTCCAGATCCAGCACCAGAGACCAGAAAGCGAGCTGCCGAGATGAACTCCTCATTGCAACATCCCAACTCTCCTTTTGACACGGACCGTCTGATGCTTGATGGGCCTCGAAAGCTTCAAGATGCTGCCAGCGAGCAAGAACACCTGGTGAACATACCTCGTCCGCTTGAGATGATGGTCGGGAGCTGGCGATGAGACAGCTTCTGAACGACCAGATGTCAAGACCCCGGCCTCACTGATGACATAGTGAAAATCCAGACCCATCCGTCAGTTTTCCTTCAACCGCCTCAATCACAAACTCAATATGAGGAGCTCCGAACATCAGTACGTACTTGTCCTCACCCAGGTCGTCGCTCCTCTTCCACTGAATCTGTTTTCCGATGGCATAGGTCGGCTGATCCATGCCTTGCACAGGTGTCTGTCCGGGATTGTGATGCTCAGTCACCGCCTTTCCGAGAAGATCAATTCTGCCGCCTTTGTGATCCGAGCTTCGTCCTTGACCACTGCACCCGAAATTCTCTCTTGACGAGGCCGCACAAGATGCTCAGTGCACGAAAGCAGGACATTCGCTTTTGCGTCAATTTGTGCAGGAGAAACGACTGAATAGGATGCAAGAAGTTCTGGCTTGGATGAAAGATCGATATCATCGATACTGATCGGTTCGCGTGCTTCATCCAGATTTTCTTGTAACACATGGTAGGTAACGGTGATCAGCGCTCCGTGAAGCTCCTCTTTGATAGGTTGGACCTCTTGTGCTGGTCGATGTTATCAAGATCAGTGGTCGTGAATACATTTTCCTCATGTTGGTAAGTCATAAATAACTCTGGGTACAAGAAAACCCAATGATACACTTAGAGATCACGATCGCCTTGCCAGTGGATACAACGGCGGCCATTTTGGATTTTGTACAAAATGGCAGAAGCATTAAAATCTCAGGTTGCTTCCATCAAAAGTCTGAAATAGTATGGTATCAAGGTCATCTGTGCCAAATTTCATGCTTTTGTCCAGATATGAAAATTTATGGCCCTTGCTGACATTAACGTCCCTCCCTAAGTCAACCTCCCGCCAATATTAAGGACTAACCAAACACCCCCTACTGCACCCTCCACAGTAACATGTCATGTCACCTACTGTACGAAGATGCTTGTTAGTGACGTATTCAGCACCATGCTTCGGTGTTGCCCTATTCAGTTGTGAAGAGTCACTTGGTGGAGGGAAACGTGATACGGTGGCGTAACCGCAAGGTGCCGCACCACGATGTAGAGATGCCTCGCGCGCATCTTCACGGCATTGTCCAGAAGCAGCCATACACATTCATGTATCACTCGTTCATCCGGAACCAGGTAGGAACAAGGGACACACGCACACTGGCTGGGATGCGGCACAAGCTGTATTCATTGTTAAACAATATTATAATCAGTGGGGCATTCCTACCAAAAGTAGTGCTTTCCGACAGGCCGTTGGAATATTTCGACTAGCTTTTTATGCATTCAGGTAGTGGTGCTTTCAGGGAGTGGGGCATTCCGATCACGATTCTAATTTAGTTGACGATAATTACTGAAGGTTTCAAATGTTGGCTATTGTTGTCAAAACTCTGTATATGTAGAACATTATGTACATATATATATAAAATTCGAATGCATATATTAAACTATTAGGCCTAGATATTAAATGTATAATTATTAGAGATAAAATGGTTCCTGGCATTTATATAATATTATATGCATAATTATATAAAAACTGGTGCATTGTAAGAAGGCTGTTGGAGCATTGCGACCAGGTCGTTATCACCATAGTGGGGCATTCCGACCAAAAGTGGTGCATTTTGACCAGGCGGCTGGGGCATTGCGACTGGTGCATCGTATTTTAAAACACGAAAAACCGTGCTAAAATTAGTCAATCGCACCAAGATAACGGATAAGTTTATGAAGTTGCCTCCGACGTGTTGCCGTCGGTTGCAGTCGAAGAAGGCGTTGGACAAGTACCACTTCCAGATCCAGCAGAACTCCGTAAAGCGAGCGTGGAAACACTGGTACCAACTGTACACGGACCACTTCTACTCGCCACTGCTCAAGTCGACGTTCAAACAGTGCTTCGCCTCCTACTCTCCGTGCACCATAGGCCAGGCGCACGTGCGTGGCATCTGGCTGAAGAAGCCGTCCAGCATGCAGCACAGCAGCGCCCGCGCTCGTCTCATCACCGACCCGTCGCTGATCCTTAGCAGGCCCCCAAGGGTGTCCAAGCCGCGGTCCACCACGCCGTGTCCCCTCTACCGCCCCACGAGCCCCATCACGGGGTTGGCTAACCAGTGTAAGGTCACGATGGGCTGCTGCCCTATGGGTTAACAGTTGATACCCTCTCATTACTGCCGAGGTGTCGCGACGTGTGTTATTTTCTGATACCACAACAAAAACTCGTGCTCTCTAAAGATAAAGAAAGAATACATGTTTTTGTGGTACGTTCCCGTATATTTCGCATGATAATATTCAACATGTTAAAAATTGTATATCAATAAATATGTATAAATATCATGAGTATAATTTATAGCCCTTTAAAGTAATAATTCACCCTCCCATTAAGTAACACAATAAACGTCAACAATGTCAACCGCAACCTTCTTTGTTGTTCTTTTAATATGGTTTGGTATCTGCGACGATTGTTTTAAATTAATTTTAGGTAAAGCTCAGTAAATCAGTGTAATAAAACAATAATATACAACGAGAATCACAGCCAACAATAAGTTTTATTACTGTATTAAGGAAAGCTGATATCTATGTACAGTTCTTTCCATGAAGATATCATGCACCCAAAGTAGTGGTGTGGTACTCCAACAATGTACTGGCAGACAATAAAACGTTCATAATATTAAAACAAAGTCAACATAAATGCAGCATCAACTTGGATTGTCTAATTGCATTCCCAGTGGCATTGTTTTTATCGTAGGTATTATTTAATTCCATGTAAAGTTTGTCAATTGTCATAGGATAATAATGACTTTGTTGGGAGAGTGCAGAAATAAATTATGCTTGTTATCACCATGCATACAATTTGCTGTTTATACGGTGGACAGAGTGATGATGTTGGGAACATTGAGTGATGATGATTTCTTGGTTCCATTTATAACGTGTTGATACAAAGTAATGGGACGTAGGATGTTTTGGACAAACAGAATTGTTCGTGAGAGCTGTATGAAGAAGTCATGTTAAAACTGTATCAAACTTAGGATTTGTACACTCACAATATGAGGCAAATAGCATGTCAGGCGAGAGTATCTGGTTTACGGCATCACTTCAATCTTCTTTTTGTGACTATTGTACAATTCATGCATAGTCAAAAACATAACTTTTCCCTCAACAGACAATTTACAGTTGGGCGTCTTTAGAACATTTTACAAACGTTTTATTCCATCACTTATCCTAATATCAACACAGAACCAGTTTCAACACAACAAATGGTTCAGACATATGCCAAACAGGGATGCTAAGTTCAATCCTCACATAGGACACTTCGGCTTGTCTCTCAATAACAGTGTGACAACTCATGTATATCTCTCAATAACACTGTGACAACTCATGGAAACACGTTGACAAATTATGGGTTCTGTGATCTTCAGTTCTGCGGGCCATCAGGATTCTCTTCAGTATTTTCTGTAAACAACAAGAGACAAACTTTACAGCAAAATCTAACCACTCATTAAGGACGGCAGAAGTAGGTGAGATTGACTTCACTGCAGCCAACACAAGGTACTGTACAGAAACATTGCAAGGAACTCGACACATTCAGTACAAGAACATTACTGATGATTCTCTGCCTAGTTATTATTGGAATGATCAAGTCAAAGTTGATCATAAGCAAAAACTTGGCACAGGTTTATGCAAACAATTTCGTTTTGACACATCCAATACGTGAGTTTACCTTGTAGTTGTAGTCTTTCGTCAGCGTAAGACCAATTTCTTCGGTATATGTATATGTCAAAAAGAAATCGTTTGCATAAAAATGAACTATCCTGAAGAATGTTCAGCAATCTTGGCACAGGTTGTGTAGTAATACCTGGTGCTAGTGGTTATGTAAACTATATATAGGATGTGGTACCTTCTCCTGTGTTGCTGGCTTGCATCTGTTGTCGTAACTGTTCCACCAGCTCAGGGTTCGTCTGCTGCATCTGCTGAGCCAACTGTTGTCCTCTGTATCAGCAACATCAGTTGTTCACCATCATCTCATATTGGCATCGATCATAGACACAATATCATCTCAACTATACACAGCTGTACACAATCATGTACAGAAGTAAACACTAACAACTACACACAACAATGTACAAGTATACAGAAGTAAAATCAAGTAAACACACAAGCATATACAATCATACTTATATTTCTTATCCATTATTCTTATTTGTTTTTAAACTCTAACCATCATAGAGCATGTATATGACAAAAATGCATAGTAAAATGTACCAAATTGATTAGTAGCATTAAGAATACCCTACGCTACCAGTACTCAAAACAGCTGAATATAAGACATGCACACAAAATGCTACTTATGCTAGAGCCTTGAACTATAACAGACACACTGCTTTCATTCCAATATCCACAACATAATACAGATCTTACAACATATCATGAGCGTCGATCTCAGAAATGACAACAATCACAAACAGTGGTAGCAGTGTTAATACGCTGAAACATTAGCTAGTCAGCTGCAGAAAGCAGTGTGTTGTTACCGAGTCGTACTTACACTTGTAGTAAGTTATCAAGCCCTACTGGTGCACCTGTCGCTCCAGCGTCTCCTGTCCCTTCACTCGGTGCCCCCACTCCTCCCCCGGACATCATCGCTGCCATCCTATAACATCCCAGCAACCAATGCTCTCAATAGTCTCTAACTAAACCTCCCCCTCATATCATCCAGTTCTAGTTGTTTCCAGCGCTCGGCAACATTACATTAACTGACTCGTCTGTATATATTGTGGTTACAATGTTTCGGTCTTATAAGGTCTCATTCAACTAGCCAGCCTTCTTCAGAACATTATCACCAAACCGACCTTTCTATGCTGGCACTGAGGGTGGTCACTGCCACGGTGCTCATCGTCCTCAGTAGTTTTTTGCATCCCAAATTGAAACGGGATCGACATTAACGTGATCTCCGATTCACATGGGATACACAGTCCCCAAAGTTGAGAGCCAGGTTTTTTTTATATCAAATATCACGCTTGCCCGGTCCAGATTTTGAACTCGGAGCATTGGCATGCTAGGAGGATGTCCTAACCACTATACTATCGCGCTGTCACTACATCACTGCCATCCTACACCATCCCAGCAACCAGTGCTCACTACAGTCTGTCTGGCTCTCTAATTCAAGCCACTTAGATGTTGTAGAGACATGAAGGTGCACCAAGTGGCAACTTATCTTACTCTAACATAGTCGTGACACTGTTGATTAGATCATCCAATGTCATTACTAGCAACAGTTAACTACATCAACAGAACATCTTGCTTTAGCTTGATTAGCAAATTAAACTCTTATATAGAGAGGAAATGTAAGAAACAAAAATAACTCTTAATACTGACACACTTGATTCCTGAGTAAAGGTGATTTAGGGGTACATAATTGTTATAAAGGTGAGCTTTATTGACAGTAAACATACAAAGCTATCATAATTTGGCAGAAACACATTTTAAGAATGTCTCATTAACTATTGTGCACCAATGTAATACCTCAACATACTTAACTTATTAGTTACCAAGTTAACAACTCGGAGATTCTACATCCTGACATGGTTCTTGCAATAAGGACATGTCAAAATTCAGATATCTTCTCTTCTTCTTCTATGTGCCATGTCTGTCACAGGCGTTGGCGATCATGGCCCTCCATACCGCACGGTCGTGTGTAGTTTGTAGCAGTTCTGTTGTGCTCCTTCCACACCATGTTGAGAGACTCTATTATTTTTATTCTCTGGCGTCCTCTGGATCTTTTTCCTTCTATCTTTCCTGTTGTTACTATTTGTTCTAACTTTTTCTTTCTCATGACATGGCCTATAAATCGTGCTTCTTGTGTTGTATATGGATTGAAAAATGCACAGCATGATTAGTGAGAAGGTTTACAGCACTAAGGTAATTAGGAGAATGACTCAAAACCACTTACATTTGTTGCATTTGTGGATTGGACATCATTGAGGTGGCCTGGAAAACATAACATCAGTGTCACATGTCATCAAACAAATTATAACTATAAGTTGAAACTGTTACTGGTTATGTAACAGTTTCAACAGAACAAAGCCAGATTATCATTCGATAAATATCACCAAATATCATTTTCAGTTGATACAAAGCTTCAAACATTACAAATGTTGATGTTGCAATACCTGTAATTTTATCCGTATAACAAAATAAACATCTGACTTTGATATGGCATCACACGGACTTACCATGTTCATAAGTGTGGGGTTATTAAGCATAGATCCTATATCCATGCCACCAAAGTTCATTCCTCCTCCAGGTGCAACTGGACCGGCTCCGGGATCACCCTGCGTCAAAGTGTAGGTCACATGACACATCAAAGTCAGGTCAAAGTTTAAAAGTGTGTAACTATCTTTAAATGTACAGAATATAATTAGATTTTCCCAGTCAGTCCACATCGAATTGTGAAATGTTATTATATTGAATCAGATGTGATTAAAAATCACTGTTGTTCATTTAAGTTGAGACACCCGTCTGGAATATTTTTTCTAAAAAGCTGATAACTCACCAGAAATGAATTGTAGGAAGTTAGCATATTGAAATTTGAAACTAAGGATGTTTTCATTCTTTTCTTCAAATATTTCAGTGCGGGGTGTTGTAAAATAGCAGGAGTTTAAATGAATAGAAAACTGAAACCCCTGTTACATTAGGTGAAAGTGTAACAGTTGAATGAATTTGTGCAGTTTTCCTTAATGAAGAATAAAAGGAATGCAAGATCTCACGTACTGTTTCCCTAAGCTGCTGCTCAGCCAGTTCGAGGTTGTTTTTGTAGCTGTCATTGCTTGGGTCCAGTTCAAGTGCCTTCGTATAGCAATGTATTGCGTCTCGGTGCTGGTTCAATGCTGTGTGTGCCAGGCTGAATATAAAACAATAACTTTAGGCAACAAATGTACATTTATCCTACATTAATTTTGCCTGGATTACTAGTTTTTAAACTGTGTACTAAAATTAGATTAACACGAGGGTTTAACTAATTATCTCCCACGCAATTAACTTGATAAGTTAAATTACAATCAACTAAGAAATTTCCCATTAACTTCACATATTTATCAGGTTAAAATCCATGTGTTCAATTTCTGCCAAATGTTATATTTTTCTTGGAGAACATCCGAAATGACACCGAGACTCACCCTTTGCGGCCGTATGCCTTGCTGTAGTTAGGGTCGATGCGTAGTGCCAACAGACAGTCATCAATCGCTTTCTCCTGCTCATTCAGCTTGCTGTAGGCAGCAGCTCTGAGAAACAACACATTACTGTATGTTATTTCTTGGATGAAGAAAACAAAACTGGGCAGTAAATACATTGGTATATATTACTATATAATGGCATGTACATGTAAAATATTCCAGGTTCTACTGCATGGTAAAATTAATGGTAAAAAATAGTTACTGTATTATAAAATACACTTTTAATGTTCTAACAGACTTCAACTCAGCTCTGGGGCAATTCTGATATTGATGGCCAGTTGGGGAACTGGTTGATGTGAAAGTGGAACTGAAAATCGGAACTGTTATAGATGGAATCTGGAAACAACATGTTTTTATTCCACTTCCATCAGTTTCTTCCGTGGTGTAAAACCATTGTGAAAAGGCATACGTCATGTAATAAATTCCAGGAATCCGTTATCACAACCATAGGTAATCCCAAGTGAGCAACTGATTGTTGAAAAACAATACGACATGATAATGTAATATATAAATGATGGGTTTACTGGAATTGCAATGATGGAATCTGAAGTGCTTCATTTACAGAAGTATTTTAATTTTTGTGTGGATTGTTCTCTTTGTGTTAGCCACCTGTTTGAGTAATAGACAGCATTTGTCTTGTTCTTTTGTATCGCGTGGCTGTAGCAGTCCAATGCCTCTTTGTACTGTTCTTTTCTCATCAAATCATTTCCTGCCAACAGAAGCAACAACGGATTAAAACTTTGGCTGATGAATGTTAACTAGAGACAGCTGGCAACGGCAATAATTCAAGTATTGGAAGTAACATTGTGCTTTGTATTGTTAAATAAAATGTTAATTAAAGACAGCTAGCAACAGCGATAATTCAAGTACTCGAGATATTAAATAACATTGTGCTTTGTATTGTTAAATAAAATGTTCACACAATATATCTTTTGCTGTGTTGTTAAATACAAATTCACATTTAGTTTTGTATTGTAAAATGAAATGTTGCTGCATGCTTGTTTTGTGTTGTAAAATAAAATGTTGCTGCATGCTTGTGTTTTGTGTTGTAAAATAAAATGTTGCTGCATGCTTGTTTTGTGTTATAAAATAAAATGTTGCTGCATGCTTGTTTTGTGTTGTAAAATAAAATGTTGCTGCATGCTTGTTTTGTGTTGTAAAATAAAATGTTGCTGCATGCTTGTTTTGTGTTATAAAATAAAATGTTGCTGCATGCTTGTGTTTTGTATTGTAAAATAAAATGTTGCTGCATGCTTGTGTTTTGTGTTGTAAAATAAAATGTTGCTGCATGCTTGTGTTTTATGTTGTAAAATAAAATGTTGCTGCATGCTTGTTTTGTAAAATAAAATGTTGCTGCATGCTTGTGTTTTGTGTTGTAAAATAAAATGTTGCTGCATGCTTGTTTTGTATTGTAAAATAAAATGTTGCTGCATGCTTGTGTTTTGTGTTGTAAAATAAAATGTTGCTGCATGCTTGTGTTTTGTAAAATAAAATGTTGCTGCATGCTTGTGTTGTAAAATAAAATGTTGCTGCATGCTTGTTTTGTGTTGTAAAATAAAATGTTGCTGCATGCTTGTTTTGTGTTATAAAATAAAATGTTGCTGCATGCTTGTTTTGTAAAATAAAATGTTGCTGCATGCTTGTGTTTTGTATTGTAAAATAAAATGTTGCTGCATGCTTGTTTTGTGTTGTAAAATAAAATGTTGCTGCATGCTTGTTTTGTGTTGTAAAATAAAATGTTGCTGCATGCTTGTGTTTTGTATTGTAAAATAAAATGTTGCTGCATGCTTGTGTTGTAAAATAAAATGTTGCTGCATGCTTGTGTTGTAAAATAAAATGTTGCTGCATGCTTGTTTTGTATTGTAAAATAAAATGTTGCTGCATGCTTGTGTTGTAAAATAAAATGTTGCTGCATGCTTGTTTTGTATTGTAAAATAAAATGTTGCTGCATGCTTGTGTTGTAAAATAAAATGTTGCTGCATGCTTGTGTTGTAAAATAAAATGTTGCTGCATGCTTGTGTTTTGTGTTGTAAAATAAAATGTTGCTGCATGCTTGTGTTTTGTGTTGTAAAATAAAATGTTGCTGCATGCTTGTTTTGTGTTGTAAAATAAAATGTTGCTGCATGCTTGTGTTTTGTGTTGTAAAATAAAATGTTGCTGCATGCTTGTGTTTTGTATTGTAAAATAAAATGTTGCTGCATGCTTGTTTTGTGTTATAAAAGAAAATGTTGCTGCATGCTTGTTTTGTGTTGTAAAATAAAATGTTGCTGCATGCTTGTGTTTTGTATTGTAAAATAAAATGTTGCTGCATGCTTGTGTTTTGTGTTGTAAAATAAAATGTTATTACATATATTGAGATTTGCATTGTTACATAAATGTACCATGTACCTTGTGCTTTGAATTCATCTGCTAACTTTTTATCTTCTTCACTTGGCTGTTGTATGCCTGGAGACTACAATGCAACAGGGTTAGGAATAATAACATATTCTAGTCTTCTTAGGATGCAGAGTATGTAATGTACACAGGGCCTCACCCAAGATAAAATTGTTGCCAGTCCAAATTGTTTTAGACATGTTACGAAGTGCGGTCAGGCACGCAATAAAAACGCGCGATTGGATGCACGATAGGACACACAACTATAAGTATATATTATATACAGTCGCGCCTCGTTATAACGCGGTAGTCGGGGTCCACGAAATGAATCCGCGTTATAAACGAGGCGCGTTCCCATATCTACCGTCAGGGGCGCTACGACGACGACCGACATCGCTGCTGCACGAAGAACGCCATCGAAGCCAACCAAAGTGTGCACGTCGCGCAGTCTATACGCAGTTTATGAAGCTTATTAAACTGCCAGCCAATGTCAGTGTGTAGTCTGTTTAAATGTCGTACACTGTTGAACTGAATAAAATACATGAATTGTGTACCGTTTTTAAATAAACAACGGACCAACAAGCCACGGTCAACTGAACGATAATATGGTACCGTTGACGTAATATCTAAAATAATGACCTGGCACTCGGCAGCCGAATACGCACATGATTTGAGAAACGCTGTGTTAGAGTTGATTAAGAATTTAAATCTATAAGTACGCTCACAATTGGCTTAACTTCATCTTTCAATCAATATCAAAATACCAATTTAGAAAGCACATTTACTGTGCCGAACAATATTACGATTCACCAATTCATATGCGGTTGACGAATTAATATTTTGGCGCACCAGTACAGGCAGTAGCTTTGCGTTCATCGCAGCGAAAAGCTAATATTTGTTACGCAATGTTAGCTTACTGATCTTGCCTACTAAGCTGTATTAAAACGTATTTAACCCATTCTTAAGCAAGGCGTATTTGTGAATTTCAATTACACTTTACAAGCCGCCCGGCGCCGAAACCAGGCGAACTGGCGATCCGCGGAAGCCATGAGCATGACTAGCAGATTGGAAACGATTCGTTTGATGTCGGCGCAAAACAAACAATACTTCGCTCCACATTTACTGTTCCTAAAGTTAAAACTGACCATAATTATAGTCAAAGAAACTTTGATAGCATTAATTGGCAGTGCAGAATAAACAACGGCAACGTAGTGACGCGCCTCACACTTGATTCGTTGCAGTTGTACGTCAACGTTAAATTTATTGTCCGCCAACTAGTCTTTCAACATACACATGCCGTGGACAAAGACGGGGATAACTTCACATAAAACAATTGACAGTTATTACCGTGTTAATATAGTTTGTCATAGCGCCCATTTCCCCCCTGGCAGCAGAAATTCGGGGTCCACGACCGACCGCGTTATAACCGAATCCGCGTTATAACGGGACGCGTTATAACGAGGCGTGACTGTATATACACACCAGCATGGTAAATTTTGGTAATCATACTTAGTGTGTCCAATCATAAAAATAAAGTAAAAGTACAGTGTACATATTACCATTTATGAAGGCAAGGCAGAGAACATGGCTGAATGCATATCTCACGTGTGATCAGAAATGTAAGTAGCATTTTTCGTGTCAAATGATGCATTTTCTGTTTAAAAGTGAAAAAAGAAGCCCATTTCTGTTCAGAAAGGTAATATTTTATTTCAAAGTTAACTTTAAAAAATACTACATTTTGTCAAATATTTAAAATATCACAACGTTATGATCTCTGCATCTAAATAATACTGTTTACTGTGTGGATAATTTTTCTAATAACATTTATTTGTGAAATATTTGCAACACAATAACAACCGTACATAATAAATTTAGATAATACAATAATTCCTGTCACACAATAACCTAAATGTCTGGTTGTTCCTTATGCAGCAGTGCTTAATACATACATTTATAAGTGTAATTTACACAAGCAATCATATTAAGAATTATGAATGTTCAAATCACTGATGCGGTTTCATTTTAGCTAGCGCTATATATGACGCCGTCCAACGGAATTTTTTAGAACTACAAAACGCGGGCTATATCACTTTGAGCCAGCGTAACCTAGGCTGTAGTTATTCCTTCGAGTTTTGTGTTCGAAACCGGAATATGTACACTTATGCGTGTTATAACGATGTAACAATTACATTTAATTAGCAACATGTCTTCAATGCGCTTAGTGGACAGCCAGACAACGATCACAAAATGGTTTATGTTAGCGCCTTCTGCCCGCGTCCCTGTTTACGTCGGTTGATACCAACGTCAAGGAGCCTATATTTAGACAAGAGGCGTCACTGAGCGAAATCACGGCAGTCTACAATTGGAGTTTTTATCCACCATTTGGGAGGCTACCACATGCGTCAATGCATGTGTTCTGGTTTGGCGTGGCTCCAGAATGGCGGACTAACCGCTCCACTTACGTACTTTGAACAATGGAAATAGCGCATGCTGCACCGTCTTGTATTGATACACGGTGTTTGCCTTTGGTTGACACGACTCACGAAGTCATCACACTCATAACGATTTGCCATGCGTGTTTTAAAAATCATAATAAATTCACCAAAAAAACGAATACCGTTGCATAGTAATCATGTTTGTTTCAAAATATCGCCAATAAACTCAGAATCATTTACGGTGTTGGTGATTCTACTCTGTTAGCGTTTACCGAGTTTCCATACAAAAACACAAATCCCGTTTCGAAATGTCGATTACGCGGAATTCCATTCATTTTCCAAGAACGCGTCGTAATAGGCAACTGCTTATTGTATCTTCCTTCCCCTCTCGTTGACCTCACATAGGATTATTTAGTCTACATAGACATAGACAAGTGTCGGCTGGCTTTCAAGGAGCGAAAAACGACACGGACGGACCCGTCCACAATCAATTTAAAACCGTCCAAAAAATAGACGTTTCATTGATGTGGATTTTTTTATAGTGAATGTAATAATGTACTACATGTCAACAGATAATGCCATAGATATATGCAATACAAATAAGTTGACAGGGAATAAAATTTGCACTGCAAAACATCCCCTAACATAAGAAAGTGAAGTCGGCCACTAAGATGGGATTAGAGTCCTGTTTGTGTTTATGTCCATTCAAAAGAAGAATACCATGTGCAGAAGCCCAGTCAAGAACAACTCAAGCAGTCCGGCTGGCATTGGGTATTTTGCAGCATCTTCTGTGCAGTTCACTTCAAATGCTGTCTGTAAACATTGGCTTGCAACTGTGGAAAACAAGATTTTAAGTAAGAACACAGTAGAACGAAAGCTTGCATGGTATTCCCCTACCAGCAGGGTTTTAATTATTCACCGAATAAGTGGTCTTGTTACACGTTGGCTACGGAAGGAAATCTCAACTGTCTGCATGATAAAATGGTAGTGCATATAATGTTCCATAATGGAAAGGCATCAAGGAAAATTTGTTATACTGGCAAACATTTTATAGCATTGCTAAAGACCATGGCTGCAGCGGTGGATCTTGTAATACAGCTGTGCCTTGGGCGGAACGAGAGCAAGTACTCTGGACAGCGTTCTCACATTGTCGCACACGGACGTGTCGTTTACATCTGCATCGGTCAACGCCAGTCACAATAATAACGTGATACACATTGTATCGGTGTTCAGATGCACATTTATCATGGTGTAATGTGCCTGATCCTGGCAATACCGGCCTAAACATTGAGCTTCAGGCACAGCCAAAACCAAGAAATGCTTTTGATGTGTGGAGGAAAGCCAGCTAAAGTATCAAGCCGTGAGATGAAAATAGGTTGGTGACGTCTCAGATTTTTTATTAATAGCAGACTGCAGAGTGATACTACGATAAAAAATCTTCATTTAACTTTGCGTTATCACTTCTTATAGTTGCTATCTTAATTTCGTAAACGATGTGCACAAATACAAACTTCGGAAAAGTCAGCATGACGTTGATCCAAATGAACCTTCGATTTTGTGGAATTGTGAAGCGACCGACAGGCACCATGGAATCAACACGTTTTTTTTATACAAAATCCGGGCCAGTAATGTGTTTGGGCGGGCCAGTAACTTTTCAAATCTACTGGCCCCCTGGGCCAGTGGATACAAAACCTTAATGTCAAGGCCTGTTGTTAATAGAAACAAACCAAAGAAACCATTTACAGAATTCAACACATAGCTACAACAATCGAGAAGTGATACACATGCATTACGCAATTTCTTCAAATGATGGCAGTACTTTTACAAGCACCACTCATATTTAATGAAACTATGTTTGGTGTAGAGATTGTATAGAATGCAATCTTTCATATGTACTTGTATAAGTTGTAGTATCTATTCATTTAGATTTTAGTCATTCATAATTAATAAAAACCAGTGTCAAGGGATACAGCTACATAAACCAAAATAATCGCACCATAGATATATATTACTCCCAGCTGCACTAACAGTATGTCAATTGAATTTGACATGATTTTGAGAATCACATCCTTTTAAAATATGTTAGACATTACCTTCTAAACTTTCAATGCCATCAGCCGAGAGGTTTCCAGAAAACTGTTGCTCGTCCAAGAACTTGCATATAGCAAACACCAAATGCTTTGTTTCGGCCATGTTCAGTTCTACAAAGATAAACAGCACATATGATCAGAGAGAAGGCAAAAGTGTAATCCAGGTATGCATAAGTACAGACAAATAAAACAAATACACCCCGCTGCACTTCACACACACGTCCAGGTTCAATGGCGAAAACTAAGAAACATGTCTTTCATACACACTCTGGAAGCAAATGGCATGTGTAGTTATTGTTTGTTAATTACACATGCATGTGCATGCGTATCTATAGCAACTGATTTGGCTTAATTAGCCTAATTAAATTGTATGCACATAAGGGCAGTCATTGCTTAAATCTAAACCTTAGGTATGTACATATAAATGTACCTGTAGTTCAAGATCATGCAACTATCCTACGCTTGTTATTTCAAGATGTTGGTGTCTTTTTAATGTGCAAGGTCTGTAAACTTGATAAATAATTAAATAATAATGTTAATAATAACAGTGACTTCTTATGCACCAATATCCTCAAGCTCAGTGGCGCAACACAACCAAAGGATTAAGCAATCTTGTTATCGTCATCAACAGATGGATGGAAGTGCTAGGAAGCTAAGGATAGGCAGTATTAAAAAGAAATGAAACTATATTTCCTGCTAATTTAATGCTGACATGCGAATTCCCCAGAGTTTGTGCGGCAGCCGAGAAGGCTAGAGTTCCAGCATTCGTCTTCACTCAGGGAATGAAAAGAAGATTACAACTGGTCAACCGTAGCTACCTGTGATTTCTTGCTGGAGTGAGCATCGAATGTAGATATGCAGGTTGTTTGGATGAAAGGGCGTGATAGGCAATTGTACACATCTTAAGAATAATTCGATATCGCACAGGGAGCCAATGCAGTGATTTTAGAAGTGGCACTGAGCAAGAAAAATGAGGAGAATGCGTACAATTTTGGACACATTGAAGTTTTGTTATATCCTTACTTCCAATATTATAAAGGAGGGAATTGCATTAGTCAAGTCTGCTGCTTACAAGAGCTGTTGTGATAGTGATGGAAAGTTAGATATACCGGCGAATACAGCAGCGACACGTTTTGGATGGGGTGTTTAAAATTTAAATTTTACGTTACTCCGAGATTCCGCACTTTGACTCAAGATATGTGTTTGGAAAAAGCCATCAAGTTTACCACGCTGCTTAGGAGTACCAATGATGAGAAATTCAGTTTTATTTGTATTTAACTTTAATTTGCTGTCATTCATCCAATAGAAGATATCTTGGAGACAATTGCTGAGCTGGTTTAGGGAGCGATTTGTATTTGGTGTAGCCAAAGAAATGTAGATCTGTGTCACCCGTGTAAAGGTGAGGTGTAGAGTGTGAAAAGCAAAGGCCCAAGAACAGAAAGGGACACGTTTTTTTTTTGGACGACAGCCTGTGCCTTCTAGACAGGGCGTTCATCTTCAGACTTTCTTACAGTTTCTTACAGGTCCTCTTCTGGCTTGACTAGGCATTACTGCCTCTTATGCCAGCTCTCGCTTTTGACATCTGTTCGGACTGTGCACATGCATTTGGCACAATCCAAGATAGGAGTGGGGCAGTGTATTTTTATAGGGTGGTTTTGCCATAAATTATCTATTTTTACCTCAAACGATTGGACCAATGGAGCGTCAACCACAAACTGTGGGAGATAGTTTCATATGCCTGTGCATTGGTGTATAAATGTTTTTTTTTATAATATTTAATCAGCATCTTTCTTTATTTTAGGTGGTGCCCTCTCGTATGTGATTCGTTATCCCTCAATGTAACAAAACTGGATGAGACTACTGGATCATATCAGATCAAATCTCCTCTGAAGCGACGGTATGATAGAGTTGGTAATTTCAGTCTCTGTAAATGTTCTTTGTTTTCAAGGTCTTGAAACCAGGAATTAATTTGGTTGCTCTACGCTGAACATTTTCAAGAGCTGTAATATGTTTCATTAAGAAAGGACTCCATACCTGATTGGCGTATTCAATATGTGGATGAACGAGAGACTTAAAAATGGTAGAAAAACACTTTTCATCCATGTGATCGAAAGTACGTGATTATCCCCATCATCGAATTGGCTTTATTTTTTCTGACATATGTGCCTCAAAGTTAAGTGATGAATCGAAAGTGACTCCAATATCTTTTATCTTATCTGTACCTGTAAGTATTGATTGTTTGCTTCCCAGTGTATAGCCTTCATTCCTTGCGGATGATGATCCTTATCTCGTACAGCTACAGTTATCTGGATGGAATTTCAAAAGTGATGTATCTGCCCAGCGTTCGGCAGAGATAAGATCTTGTTGCAGTTTTGTGCAGTCCTCTTCGGTATAAATAGAAACTGCTGCTAAATGAGAAAAATTACTTATTTGTGCCTACATAAAACCAACATCTCAATTCAATGATAGCAAACTCTTTCACATATATTTGGGTAGCTAAGAAAAGAGCTGTTTGTTTTGTGTATGACTCTGAAAAGAGCCGTTATTGTTGTGTTCGGATGGTTTAGAACCGATATATCAATAAAATATGGGCACAAATGTTGCTGAAGGCTGCAGTGACGTCTGCACCAAATCAATGTTTTAATATGTAAATATACCTAGAACTAGGATGATGTGGAGTGATCGAATTAACACACTGATGAATCAAATGTGGGCCAAAATATAGTTAGGGTCCGGATTCTACACAAGTCCTAAGTATGTGCTATTTTAAAAGAATGGGCTTATATAATATGTTAGAAGTTAACGACCATTTCTTTTATATACTATAGTTGTACAAATCTGTACCAGAATTGTACAATTCTGGTACATTCCAGAAATGGGCTACGCTAAACTAACATTACGTTTATGAATTAAGACCATATCTCGTATACCAGAATTGTAAATTCTGGTACAATCCAGAAATGGACTGCGCTAACACTGGTCTACCAGACCTAGACACTAACAGTGAGAGCATTTGGACTGAAACCCAGATAACAGGAATTAAACCAATAATCATGTGTACCCTCTATCGTGCCCCAAATGACTCTCATGGAACTCAAATCGAAGAACTAGACCTAGCCCTTTCTAAGTTAGGTAACAAGATCAACACACATAATGTCATCATTTCGGGCAATTTCAACCTCCCTAACATCAATTGGGAAATTCACCAAGTCACACCTAACAATGGATACAGTACAACTGCCGCCAATAAATTACTCTCTCTTACAGAGAAACATGGACTGATCCAACATGTCAAGGAACCCACGCACAGACAATATTTTAGATCTTGTCTTCACCAATAGACATGGGTTAATAAAGAAGATAAATGTACTAGACGGAATAGCAGATCATAGTACAGTCAGCATTGATGTAAACATCTCGCCCAAATGCAAACATCGTCCGAAACGTACGTAGTCTTCATTTGAAATAAAGTTGACAACATTAACATCCAGAAATCTCTTGAAAACTTCACACATGAATACTTCTCTCAAAACCAAAATATGACAGTCACTGACAAGTGGAATCTTGTTACCACGAAAATCATCAACATTATGAACCAATATGTACATTGTTCTTCTGCATCTAAAATTTCTGAAGTAAAGATATCCCAATGGCAATGGGCTTGCACATTGCCAGACCTCAACCATCATTCATGCCAATCATGGTTAGGTCAAACCGTTCTTTCGCGTTTAATTATTTTAATATCGTCTAGAATCTAGATATTGTATTTATGATGAGTAACTACAAATTAAACAGATCAATAATTTGGTACATTCCTTGGTTTCCATCTATTTAGATTAGTATAAACTAGCATGCCATGCTCGGAATAATTCAACTAACCTCTCTAATTTCGAAGTCCGACTCCGTGTGACTTGAATCTAAGTGTGGACGCTACTTCAATTTAGCGACAGTGTCAAGTAGCCAAGACAAATTACATCTGCTCAGAAGGAAGTAGGTGACATGTACATTTAGCCTTTTGAAAAGCGACCAAATGTATTATAAAAATTATGGTAAAATCGTATCAAACACCAACACGTAACTCTACCACGAATGGCTAAACCTCGTGAATCATTCACCGCAGTCCAGTCTGTCAGGTTACCGGAAGTAGGCTCCGGAGGGCTGGTAAGCCATTGCATTGCGGCGGACGACCATGTGTAACTTCAGATTATGTCCATATTTCAGGATTATAATAATCTCTATAAATTCAAGTACGTACACATCTATAACAACAAAAACGAATCACGCATAAGACAAAGTTCTCCAATAAATATGTTACCTCAACAAGAAGCTTGTTTTTCATCCGAATATAATGTCATTGATATGTAAAGTTACCAAACAAAAACAAAAAGTAATTACAGTAATATTGCATTTTTATGTATTATTTACATTATACGTCACTTAAGCATTTGATGTCTTCTTCGGCGTCGTCGAACGTTCTGATTGCAGGGACACCGGTTCCTCGGACGAAGATCGCTGTGCGCCGCAGATCCTCCAGAAGACCAATGATCTTTTCTTTACTTATTCTAATTACTGACGTTACAACAAAGTCGATGTAGCTAGACTACATATGCCAGTTGTTATGATGATTAATGATCTTGTGGTATTTATTGCTTTTATGATATTCGTGGTCAAAGCGCCGGAACCGAGGGGGCTTGGGGGCTCAACCCCCAATATTTGAGGATGGGTGGATATATTAATATAGCCCCCCAATATTATAATGTTAGGGCTCTGTACATTTTCTAGTGTATATAATGTGTTGGTGGCCCGAAGGGGCTGGATATAAGATTAGCTCCCCAATATTTCGTGAAGAGGGTGCAAATCAAGGCTTCCAGATAGCAGAAGTTGAAGTTAAGGCGCCGCGGCGGCGAAATATTTTCAACCGCGCACCCCCATATCTCATCTCCACCTCCCCCCACCCCCATGTCTTCCAATGTCATGTTCGAGTCGATCGAGCGGAGTGGTGCTCAAAATCTTGTTTAGCCCCTCCAGTATTTATTTCGTTCCGGCTCCTATCGTAATATTGTCATCTTTATGTTGGTTGCCTTAATCTCGATTATTTTTGTGTGTATACGACAATCTTGCAAAAGGTGTCCCATTATCATTGGAGCCGTGCCACAAGGACACATGTCGTTTTCTCCGATGTGATGTTAATTTGTGGTGCAAATGGTGCATGAGTCTGCAGTGTCCAGTCCTCAGGCGCATCATTATCGATCATAGGTCTTCTCTGGACAGCTGATAAAAGTTATTTTCACTGTTGCCTGTTGATTTTCTATACATTTCTGTAGAATTGTTTGCGGTCAAGGCCGCAAACTAATTACAAAAATGTTGGTCACGTCACTCGTATGTGAATTATATATATATAACCACTAAAGAACACTATAATTGAATGAAGTGTTTGCATGTGTGTGTGTGTGTGTGTGTGTGAGTGTGTGTACGTGTGCGCGCGTGTGTACGTGTGCGCGCGTGTGTGCGTGCGTGTTGTTGTGGAACGCAGTGGCGTAGTGTTTAGAGCTTTAGACTCTCAATAAAAAAACCCGGGGTTCGAATCCTAGCTCTAGCTTGCTGTCGTTTCGAACTTAGGCAAGTTATTTCACTGCATACATGAGTATACAGGTCTGGCAGTGGCGAATATTTCGTATTTGTATATGAATCGTTTTCGCACATTGTTAATTCTCAGCGTAGCTGAATACTTCACAGAGAAGTCGAAATGGTGTTCGATTGAACAGGTTTGCTAGGGGAGGAAATGTAAATTAAGCGCTATGGGCAGTAGGCCTATATACGTCTTATGTTAGGACCGGCTCGAATATTTTTTTACTCGTCAATTTCTTAGGACTTTCTTTAGCTGTTTATACAGTCTAAATTTACTTAACCAAAACGTGATCATTTTATTCAATGTTCATTGAATGTTAATTATATATATAAGTACTTATTTGAAATATTCACTCATGCTCGAGCATTGCGTCATGCAGTATAGCCAAAATGTACACGTTGTCGCGCTTACATTTATCCGGGCATTAATTTTATGCGGGTGATGTTTATGTAAGGCATAATACAGTCATTTGCAAAAGTTTAAGACCAGGCACGATTTTTTTAAGAAATTTAACAAAACTATGATTTTTTGGCCTTCACATAACATTATATCAGTTTATTTCGCCAAATAAACGTAGTAAAACATAATATGAAACTTTACGTCGTCCAAAAGTGTCAATGTCTCTACTTTTCAGTATTAAGTGTGGCCTCCTTTGCTGTCAATGACCGCCTGGATGCGATATGGCATGCTAGAAACCAGAGATTCGCAGTACTCCTGGGTGATTTCGGTAACCCAATCGTCCTTGATAGCTTGTTTCAAGTTTTGAGCGCTTGGTGGTTGTTTGTCTGCCACCTTATCCTTCATTATATAAGTCCACAGGTTCTCAATGGGATTTAGATCTGGGCTGTTCCCAGGCCATTCCAGCACGGGGATTTTGTTCTTGTTGAGGAAATCAGTGGCTACCTTGGATCGGTGACAAGGAGCACCATCTTGCATGGAAATCGTACATTTGTGGATGTCCATATGCAGTTTCAGCTTCTCCTTCAGCAACTCCACGTACCTAGGTCCATTCATAGTGGTGTTAGGTGGAATAAAATACAGACCAGAAGGGCCAAAACATGATATGGCACTCCAAATCATCTGACTTGGCGGGTGTTTCATTGCGGCTGCTGTATATTTCTCATCAAATCGCTTACCTACTGGCCGCCTAACGTGCCTCTTGCGATGTATAAACTGTTGCATGGTCGATTCATCTGAGAACAACACTTTCTTCCACTGCGCGAGAGTCCAGTGGCGATGTCGTCTGGCAAAATCCAGTCTCTTTTTTTCATCACAGGTGTCAGGCTTGGCTTCCGGGCCGGCTTGCGGGACTTGAACCCAAATTCCTTGTTGAGACGTCTCGAAACAGTACTGAGACTTATTCCCGTACCTTTTAAGCGTAAAGCAGCCTGAATCTTCTTGCACGAGCTCATTTGCGAGCACATCACGATGCGTCTCATTGCGTGGTCATCCCTGAGCGTAGTTTTCCGTGGACGACCACTCCTTTTACTGTCACGAAAAGTGCCATCAGTATTGAATTTGACGATGGCGTTGTGCACGGCTGTCTTGGAATAACATAATTTAGCACTAATGTCTCTTTCCGTATATCCTTCTCCATGTAGAATCACTATTTGTGCCCTTAGAACCTCTGTCAAAGACGATTTTTTGCCCATTTCAGGGATGAAGACAAAACTGAAAAACACCTAATCGATATTGACAGCAGCAAACAAATGACCTGGAAGTACTGACTAGGCGTATTGCTTCAAGTCCCAAATAGGATGATGCAATCCAGACATTATCTGATGCAATCTGATGCCATACCATAAAATGCTTAAAAACGTGCCTGGTCTTAAACTTTTGCAAATGACTGTATTTGGCACCAGTAGATCACGTATAGTGATAAATAATATCCAGTAGTTAAATATGTCTCGTTTGTTGTTGTAATACGAGCGATATAGTTAGAGTACATAATTATAATTTACTGTTTCAGATTTGTGACCAAGTATAAGAGTAAGTCACGTGAAGCGTGCGTGGAGAAGAAACTGTTTTACGACAGAAATTGTTTATGTCTGTGGGAAGCAAACATTTTATAATTGATGTATATATATATATACATATCAATTATAAAATGTTTGCTTCCCACAGAGATAAACAATTTCTGTCGTAAAACAGTTTCTTCTCCACGCACGCTTCACGTGACTTACATATATATATATACATATATATATATATATATATAAATATATATGTATATATAAACATACATAACGCCCGGATAAATGAAAGCGCGATAGTCGAAGCTGGTGCTAATTCCATTCCCATAGATACGAGCACGCGCAGAAACGTCACCCGGATATTATTTAACGCTCGGATAAATGTAAGCGCGACAACGTTACAAACGCGATACTGCAGCTAAGCTTGTCTAGTGACGTTGAAAATGGTGCGCGTGTTGCACGACAAATAACGACGTCTGAATCTGATTTAGCTGATTAATCGTACATTTTAAATCGTGGCGTAACGCGAAGAAAGAAACATTAGTACTTTCCCTTTAAGCGCAAAATACCAAGTACTTCAAATATGGCTGGAGAAATGAAAACTAAGATAATCCAAGTTACTAACATTGCCCCATCTGCGACAAAGGAGCAGATGAAAACGCTCTTTAGTTTCTTGGGAAAGATTGATGAAGCCAAACTATTTCCAGAAGAGTAAGTATATTTGTGTTTGCATTATGCGAATCTTATAACCGATGAGTGAGACATTTGGACAGTTATGAAAAAGAAGTACTGAAATTTCAAAGGCTCCAAATTGAAATTGGTAGTGAGCGATAATCGGACATTATTCTCAATAATAATTGAAGAATTTATAAAAACTTAATGTCTTAATTGGATATTAAAAACAAATGACAAATCACTATTATTTATATGTGACCCATCTTAACAAAATTAGTCATATGATTTTCATATGATGTACGAAGTGGCTAGCGCTCCGGATCCGTAAGCGTAATTTCTCAGCTATTGGTCCGGCACTTTTTTGCAATGTATGCGCAGTAAGCGGTAATGGTAACGGCAATGTCTTGTAAGGTTGCTGTCGGGGAAGCATTTAGTAGTCATTGTGATTTAGAACTTTTGGCCTATAATATACAACGTTTATTTTACGAATGTTATACCGTTATAATATACGATGATGTTGCTTTACTACTTGTTACCTACTGGTTTTGTAGTCGCTGCGAGGCCTCGTGAGATGTGTCTTAACTTGGAGTGATTTTGTTCAAATTTTGGATTCTTGCTTTTCTTACCAAAGACTTTCACCAAAATGATTTATTCAAAAATCTAAGAGATGAGGGGAACAAATTTCAGGAACTTTTGTTGCGTTCACATGGAATCACCCATGTAGCGAATTATCTTACGGTGTCCTCTTAGACTTAGTAGTAGCAGAGCCACTGTTTCTGTTAATTATATTATAGTCATCGCCGGAGCTATAGCCAAACCATACGGCGTCCGGCAGGCAGTGCCTGAACTGTACTAGCGTCCTGTACTGTATAGTAGATACGTCCGGCAGTCAGTCAGTGCCGGACCTATAGTAGATTCGCACGGCGTCCGGCAGTCAATTAGTGCCTGAGCTATAGCAGGTTCGTACAGCGTCCGATATTCAGTGTTGGAGCTGTAGTCGATTTATACGTTTTCCGGCAGTCTGCCGGAGCTACAATCACTGTCCGGTAGTCGGCACTGTTGCTATTGTTTACCGGTAGTTTCGCATTGCGCATGCGCAAATGAAGTGCCGGAGCTATAGCTACTTTACAGTATGTCCGGGTCCGGACCAATAGCAACGGCCTATGATGTATCATACAAGAAGATATCTCAAATTCAATTATAACTGAAATTACGGCTCGCCAAACATATGTGGGGTTGAAGTCTTCAAACCCAGAAAACGGCCTTCAAAGTTTAAGCAACATATTTGTTGTGTTTCAGGTAATGTACCTTAGTTACCGTGGACAAATCATGCTGAAATTTGGACTACTCCGAGATAATGGCATTCTGAAGACATTTTGTTAATATGAAGATAATATCTTTGTTAGAAATAAAATAGCAGCATAATTAATTGTTTCTGTAATTACCACTATTGTTAGAAAAGCTAAAATGCTGCTGCACTATTATACATTATGCCTTAGTTAGCATTGTCATATATGGATGATATTTGGAACACTTGACGATAATGGCATCCTCATGACACTACATTAATATACAAATAAAACCTTGGTCAGAAATAAATTACAAACAAATTAATTGAGTGAAGAGGTTCATCAGACTGGGTGGTTCAAATGAGTGATATTTTAATTTATTTCACAACCAGTTTACCTTTTGTTCTCGTGACGTTTCGACTGCTTTCAGCAGTCTTCAGACGATTACTGCTAGATGCTGAGATGGTAATCCTTCAACGCAGAGTCGCAAACGTAGTCACTCTTGAAGAACCACCCAGGACGCAGTCGAGGGGGGCACACACCTGAGTGACTACGTCTGCGTTGAAGGACCACCGTGTCGCCATCTAGCGGTAGTCGTCTGAAGAAGACTGCTGAAAGCAGTTGAAACATCACGAGAACAAAAGGTAAACTGACTGTGAAATAAGTAAAACTATCACCAGACGGTCCAACAACAGGGTCAGTCTCCGGCGACGACTCTTACTAACCAGGCTGTCCAGTAATAGAGGCAACCTCCTCGGCTGGGCTTGGACAGAGCACATCTTTGAAGCCACGCCGAACGCCATTGTTTATTCGTTATAAACAACTATCTGGGTCACAAGTGAGCGCTGACGTGGTGGAAATACAGAGTACGCCTGCGTGCATAGAGACTTATTCAAGTTACCTCTTCACTGAACCAATGCGTGAAACTGCTTGGGTCATGTGGTTGTGTTGCTACCACGTGATCCGAACTTGTTTCCACATCTGGCATTAGAGGGGGTTTGTTCCTTGCCTTTTGTAGGTCACAGTTCGCAATTATTAGCATATATGTGCCCGCATTTGGAAAGACGACGTGTCAAGCTTCGCGTGGATATCCAATTTGTTAGGATCATCCAAAAAATGGCGGCATTCGACTTTGTTTTATGGAAACCAAGCGGGACACTTCGCACAGCTCCTCAGAAATGACATTAAAATACATAAAACAGAAGTAATTAGACAGTTGCAGTAGTGGCAATCGATAAAACGAATATTAAGGAATAATTTTAAGGGGAAATATAAAAAACTAGATTAATGATTTTGCTTACATAAACAGCATTTACAGACATCCAACTCATTTTGTTAAGATGGGTCACATATATTATAGTAAAACCAGTAGAGGTTGGTAGAGTACTGTTGCTGTAGCTGGCTTGTTTTGCAGCCTGGCCCCAGTTTAAGTGCATTTGTTTGAATTCTTTCTTTACAGTTTTTCTCCAGGTATTTTGGGCAGTCCTCATTTTCTTTTATCTTCAGGTGTCCATGTTAGTGCTATTTATCTTTTGTATTTTGTCACTGTCCTTCCTCAGGATATGGCTGATCCATCTCCATCTTGTGGCAAGTATGTCGTTCATATTGCACAATGTGCATACATGTTTTATATCAGTGTATTCAGTATTAGACGGTGTACATGTAATGGACATTTTGTTTCAGTGAATCGGTGCCTGTCAACTCAAAGGTGTGCTTCATCAAGTTCGAGGAAGCGGCCAATGTGGGCGTTGCACTCCACTTGACCAACACCGTCTTCATTGACCGAGCACTTATTGTTGTACCTGCATCTTTCAGTAGGTTCACCTTTCTCCATGTATTTCATTGTGGCAGGTGTATTAAGGAAGATATCTACTATGACATGTCGGCCAGTGTTAAGACATCAAAAAATAACTGGTACTATGCTTCATTAGTTCATACCTATCAACATACCCAAATGGGTGAAAGGTTGACAAATTACAAGCTGCAAACAGCTTGTAATTTGAAATTTTGTATGATATTTTCTGTGAAACATTCACAACATTTGTAAATTGTTCATAACATGTTTGGTAATGGCGTAAGGAATGTTCATTGAGACTACATTTCATTGTAGCTAAGATCCCAGATGAAGTGTCAGCAATGCAGTACGCTGCTCCAGCTAACGCTGTGGCAGGCATGCTGCCGGCCAAGAGCTGTTGGCCGACCAATGTCGTCAATCAGGTGGGTATTAACTTATAGTACTTTTGCGTTGTAACATACTTAACATAACGATTAGAGCATTGATTGAGACCTTCCACGTTTTAATCCTCTTGCTGCCAATTTGAAAGATGGTCAAGCTCATTCATTCCATGTTGCTCCATTTTATATGAATTAAAAAAATAATTGGTTCTATAGAAGGAATGTCAAATCACCCGTGTACACGACAGAGGGCTCTTGACAACTTGAATCCATTACCACATCTGGTGAGGCTATCGGTGCATGTCAATTAAAAATGGTACAATATTTTAAAATCATTATCAATATTCCAACTGATTCTCATATTTTACAAGACCAGTTTCAAAAAGATAATATTGCGAATATCATAAAATCAATAAATGATATATCACTATCATAAGTACTAAATCATTATAACAGTTACAAAGTCTACATCAACTGTACTAAATCATCATTTAGAATCAGTCAAATTGTTATTTCTGTTGTCTTACAGGTGACTGGAGTAGGCTCCAACCAGATGATCCAGACCATTGACCCACGTCTTGCCTCACTGGGCCTGCCCCCGTACCCGCCTCTACCTGCCACCCTTGACTCTACGAAGGTTGATGAGATCCGCCGCACCATCTACATGATGAACCTCGATGCCAGCGTCACAGCGGAGCAACTTATGCAGTTCTTTCTGCAAGTTGGCGAGGTAAGAATAATGTTTAATGATGTTCAGGTTGTTTTGGTGGGTCTTTGTTAATATATTAACTTTTCTGCGTAGGCTGCTAATTTGCAGCAGCAAATAAAATTGAAGTAATGAGTTATTGTATTAAAATCTGGGTCCAACAAAGAATTCGCAGTTACTTAATCGCAGTGTGCTTCTCATGAAAAATGCTTCTCTTTGGAAAATCTGCAGTTTGTTATGTGTTTACAAGGCATCCAACTTTTGCTGTTGAAGATATTTGTGGATTCCACGGATAACAGAATCAATCATTTGGTAAAATAAAATTTATTGGCCTGGACAATATAATTCCCTATTTACGCTGCTTAAGTGAATCAGCTAGATAATTGAATCAAATTGCTCTGGGGGGACGAAGGGATACAATCTAAAGTGATGTTTTTTTTACAAAAATACTCACAACACGTTAAAAATGTGCATTTACAAAACGGGTAGTTTTGCAAAATCAAAATAAAATATAGAAAAAATCAACATATTTTTCACCCAGTAAGCCCCAGCCTGTACAGCTTGGGCACACAGAAATAATGTATCGGTTTACAACTTCTGTACTGCGATACTGGTAAACAAATTTATTATGACTGGCAGTGCTTTCTGACTGTTGGTGAATGCTGTGTGACGTGGTTTGTAGGTGAAGTACATCCGCATGGCGAGTGATGAGAAGATGCCAAACACGCACTGTGCTTATGTAGAGTTCTCTGACCAGTCGTCCGTGCCAACAGCTCTCACCTACAACGGCGTCATGTTCAATGGTCGCCCCCTCAAGTAAGTTACTGCTGCTGTTTCATCACATTCTTATGTAATATGCAACACAGTCAGACTTAAATTACTCATGTGTGTCAGTGAATTAGAACATGTTCTAATTCTACAGTGAGTGGGTGTGATTTTGGAAGCAGTAGCCAATCGGTGACTACTGTGATTGACGGGTACGAACTTAACATGAACTTTGATCAAATCTCAAGTGGAGATTGATCGAAAATCAATTATTTCTACACCACTTAAGCAAATGTATGCACTTTTTCTTATTAAACTATTTAAAATACTTAAAACACTATTAAACTTTTCACACACTTCATATTTGGACATCAAAGAACTGCATTTGTGATGGGCTAAACTAGTTGAGGAAGCTTTATAATGACAACCATTGAACCAAGCTTGTGAGGTCACCATTCATGATTGGTGCTCACTTGAAACTTAGAGCTCATTTCTCTCCGGTGTGAAACATCAGTACGTTACCTCCCGTTATTCTTAGGAAACTGGCTAATACAATTATAGCCTTTCTCTGTAGTATTTAATGTATTCTAGAGACTTGGTCAGCTGTTTACGGTAAGTTTTACGTGCAGGGTGTGCCACTCAACCACTGCCATTGTGAAGCCACCGCAGCCGAATGCGACCGTGAACTCTCGCGAGATGGAGGAAGCAATGAGGAAAGTGAAGGAGGCTCATTCATTGATTGCAGCTGCTGTTGAACCTGGTGAGCCAAATGCATGGCGTGGGACAGGGTTACTAATGTACCTGTTTACTCAACTTTTAAGAAATGCTTGTATGCAACTCACTAAAATGAAAACTTGTATTTTTTGTGCTCATTTAGTAGGTCATTTAGTAGGTCATGTGTTTTCTAAGAAACTTGGAAGTGTGGTTGTGAATTGGCCACTACCTTGAAATTTGTATGAATTGAGAATATGCATTTTTTGTGTTTATGAATCGGAGAGATGTGTTGAATATACTGTTTTCATTTAATTATGACATATAAAGACACAATATTGTACTTGGGGTGTAACTGAAGTTAACTATACATATGTGTGCGTGTATGTTAAATTAAGAAATGTCTAGGAAATATGTAATGATTGTAACTTGTAAAATAATGTACAGTTGTACTGAATTAAGTGCTTGTATTTCTCTACCCTGCTTGTCTAGAAGTGTAATTAGTCTGTCTCGGCCTAGTGCCTGTGTTCTTCTCGCTTTATTCAGGCTCTTTGATGCCATAATCGTTTCTTGTTTGTACTTCCTGATGTCCCTTCACTTTCTTTTTGGTGGTTTTCATATTTCTGCATACCGTATTTGTTTTTTTACGATCGCTGTCCACCATTTCTCGTCGTTTCTTCATCCATGCTCGTGTCTGTGATGATATTCTCGTCTTTACGTGCCTGTTGATTGCTTTGGCTACACTTGTCGCACTTAGGTGGATCATCTCAGTGATGTTTTCGCTCATGGTGTCGATGTTGTCTAGTTTTTGTAGTGTCTTGAATCGATTTCACAGTTCGAGTTGGAATTTGATCTTGTTTTCCTATTTGTGTGGTATCTACACTTGGTGGTCTCTTGTTTATCAACTTCTTCCTTTCAGCCTTGACGTCCAGTTTGATGTTGCTCATTACCATTCTGTGGTCACTTCCAATGTTGACTTGGTTGACGACAGTTACATCAGTGACCATGTCTGGCCTGTTTGTCAGGATGTAGTCAATTTCATTCTTCGTTTCTCCATTTGGGCTTTTCCATGTCCATCTCCTCCCTGCTTTCTTCTGGAACATGGTATTCATGATTTTGTATTTTCTTGATGTTGCCCATTCTACCAAGGTGTCACCTCTTTTGTTTCTCACACCTAGGCCAAATTTGCCTGTTGCTGTTTCCAAAATGTTTGTTCGTTTCTCTACCTGCGCATTAAAGTCTCCCATCACTATTGTGTAGTGGGTTGGCTTTTCTAAGGTCTCATCCATGTTGTTGTAGAAGTTGTTTGTGTCTTCTACTAAATATGATGTTGTTGGTGCATATACTTGTACTTGTACTATCTTCAGTTTGTAGCGCTTTGTTATGCATAGAACAAATTCTGTTACTCTGGGGCTGATGCTGTTAACCCTCACTATATTGTCTTTCCATTTCTTGTTTATGAGAAAGCCTACTCCTGCTTAGCCGTTGTTCGCTGTGGAATGGTACAGTAGGTAGCCACTTAGTAAGGTAGTGAAGCATTCCTCTTTTCTTCTGAATTCTCCAATCACATTCTATACCAACCTGATTTCCCTAAGTTCTTCCTCCAGTTCTTGTATCTGTTCATTTTTTAGTAGTGTTCTTATGTTATATGTAGCTATCTTCAGTCTACTTACCTTCTCTCTGCGGCTCTTCTTGACCCAGAGATTCTTAGCACCCCCCTGCACCTAGCCCTAGTTGACTCGAACCGCCTCCTTGGTCATGGACTCTTTCGATGCTGCTGGGGACTGAGGGCCTTGGCTTCATTGTACTTTGCATGCTGGTGTTGCTGGCCTACCCTTCCACGCTGACTGGTGCGGGTTGGTAAGGGGGCAACGTAGGGTGAACAAATTGCCCAAGTTTCGACACGGCCGAACGAGTACCGAATCACCACCCGGCTGACGCCAGGATTCGTACCCCGGTCCCTCCAGTCGGTCACTGCACCCCCCAATATATATATATATATTTTGAAAGATACTTTTCAAAATAGATATAGTACAGTTCTGGTATTCGAGCACAGAAAGAGATTTTGAGAGTCAGCAATAATGTAGTTTCAATTAAGTCCAGTATAAGTAGTCATTCATGTTTGCATAATAATTCAGTGTCTTTATGTTTGCCGATATCTGGTGAATGCTAGAATTTGCGCATCTAGAGTTGGAGAAACAGCGTTTGCGATCAAGGTCGAGGTCACATCACAGGCGGTCATCACGTTCGCGATCTCGCAAGCGATCCCGTTCCAGACGGAGATCACGCTCTCGCAAGCGATCAAGGTCACGACGTTCCCGGTCACGTTCGAAGAGGCGATCGTGTTCAAGGTCACGTCGGTCAAGGTGTGTATAGTATTGTGTATATCTTTGCTGATAAGAAGGAAGATGTTGAAGGAATTGTCATCTAACAGAAGAATTGACTGTATTGCGGCATACATTGGTATATGTTGTATTTGTCTCTTCCACAGTTTTGTTGATGTCTTACTTTTGGAAGAAACTTCCACTTTGGAAGGGAATGCTGTTGTTACTGAAATTGGGTCACATGTTAAAACTCTTTTTAAATCTGGCGCAACATTTCAAAGAATTTACAGGAACTAACAATGCATGGGAAGTCAAGTATAAAATCAGTATCTTTTTTAATGTTCCTAGAGTTAGTGGACTACATTGTGGAGCAAAAGGATCCAAACTGTACTGCTGTAGTGCTACCGTTCTCGTAGTAATAAGCCAATTTGTTTTTAAATGCAGCACATTTTGGTTTATAACTTTATATTCTGTTTGTTTCTGTAATGTTTTAGTTTGTTATATCAATGTTGGCCAGGTCACGTAAGCACTCTCGCTCTCGTTCCCGTCGTGTGTCTAGGCGCTCACGGTCCCGTTCGAGGTAAGAATCGATGTCAACATATCCTGTACACGAAGAAATGTCTTCAGGCTATGTGGTGACGTTGTCAGATTAACCCTATCGACCTAAACCTAACTGCGGACAGGTGCCTGAAATCATCAAACCAAAAAACTTATTTACAATGCTATATATGTGGTGGTGTGCCGTCTTGCAGATAATTTTGAAAACATTAGAAATTATGTTTAAACATACTGACCTCAAATGTGTGTTTTTAGTCAAATAGGTGGGGAAAGGTGGACTTTAAATAAATCACAACTAAATCTAAACGGTTTTAATGGGTATTATGGGATTGATAGATCTAATAAAAGGTTGTTAATGAACTTTAGATTTTTAGTTCTGCATTAACCCTAGAAGTGACCACTGAAAATCCGCTGTAGCGTACTGTTCCTATAAAAATCATAACTGTTAATATTTGTCATAAAAATATGAATGAGGTACCATTATATTGCTAAAGGAATGCTTTATTATAATACAATTATAATAACTGTATCACGTACTAAAATCATGGGGATATTACTATCTGAACTTCATCCAAAAAAATATTTTAAAAACAAACATTTCATCGTGTGCCAGAAAATTTCTGAGTGGCTGTACACCCTACATCCAGTGAGACATGTAGCCATGTATGATAGCTGCCAAATAACACAAAAATGAAACAAATTCGTTGAGAACTTTTATTTTTATGATTTTTTCCGACATAAAATAGGCCGATTCAAACAGGCCGATCACTGCCGTGCTCGTTATCATTGCAACCCAAGTGCTCGCCTGGAAAAACATTGCACTGCTAATTTGTTTAATTTTTACATAGAAAAACACCCCAAAGTTGTTCTAACTATCTGACCTAGTAAAATAATCTTATACTATCTGTCGGACATTTTTTCAAAATATTGACTCAGAAACTTGAAATAATCCGAAGTAAACTTTCGAAAATTGTAGAGTAGATTGTAAGTAGCTGTTAATGAATCTGCTCATGAATAAATATACACAATCTCAAAAAATCTGTCTGCTATCCATAGATACCAAATGTTCACGTGTCAGTTACATGTGAAGGAAATGAAAATTGTAACAACAAAGGCATGTGCGGTTGGGCTGAAATTCGGCCCAAGACACTCCGAGGGTTAAGAACAATGCTATGACACTGATTTATTAGGTGAAGTTTATATTTGACTAATCCAAGCTTTGACTCTAGTTGCTTGTTGCACAGATTATGATGTCTGGAGGCAGTTAGGGGCAGTTCAGTTATGAGTGTCCTTAACCTGGAACTGCCTTTTCAGGGAGAGACGTCGCAAAGAACATCGTAGGTCAAGGTCGCGACATAAGTCAAGGTCTCGCACCCCAAAGTCGTACCGGTCGTCCCGTCGCTCCAGGTCTCGAAGCAGGTAATTTACTGTTCTGTTTGCTACATGATGTGTATTATTTGCTTGTTTTGTTGTCTGACATGATGCCGTCTGTATTACCTTTGCTTGTGTACTAATGTATGATCTTTTGTGTGAGACTTGTCATGTTTATGCTGTATGATGTGATGTGGAGGTTACAGGGAGATGTAGAAATGTCTCTTGCAGTAAACCCATTAAGCCAGCTCACATGTGATGGCTTGTGAGTCAAGCAAGACATCTTACACAGTTTCTGTCATGTCAGAGACATGTTTCTTCTAGTTCTCATAGCCACGCCTGATGCCTCTGGATGGATGTCGTTCAAGCGTGACATGAATGTATTTATTGTACAGAAAAAGTGCCAATTATTGTTTAAGATTTCATTTTGCTATAATACTCAACCATAAATTATGCAGTGCTCACTAAATGCCATTTTATGTTCTATGTTTTCCTACGTTACAGTAACAGATAAAGACTTTCACAATGTTTTAAAACATTGATAGTATCTATATCTGTAACTGTACCCATCTTGTTGCTTGTATACAGCTGTGACTCTGAGCTCAGGTTTTTGAGAAGTGCAATGTAAGTTATATTGTTACATTCATAATAACATAATCAGTTAATGTTTTTTATGATTTTGTCTAATATCAGTTGGTATTCAGCATAGAAGCACCGTACTGTTGGTGTGCAAAGGAAATATATCATGATTGTGTTTATTTGTTAATTTTTGAGAATCCAATTTGGTCAGATTAAAGAGTGCAAATTCCCCATGGTTGGAATACCAAGTACCATTCTGTTCCCCCACATACATATTAACCAGTAGTGGCTGATTAAAAATAAATTGCCGAGGATGGTATGTATAATTTTTATCACTATTAAACTTGAATACTCGACTCTTTGACACATTAGGCTGGAGATGGGTTATGTTATGTAAACTGAACAACTTATGTGTTTCTCTCTGTGTCAAGTCCAAGGTGGCAGTATCCTTCCAGTAATATGGCTACACCATCAGTGATAGTTTGCTTGTCAATTGCTGACGGTCCCTGTACAACAGGTTACTACAAAACACCTCCCGAAAGCGCAAGTCAAAGAGTCCCAATCGGAAGAAGGATGCAAAATCCCCATCCCCGTCGTCGGATAAGGGATGCTCCCCATCTCCCACTGAGGAGAAGTCCAAATCAAGGTGGCGAATTGATTTATTTAGTCACCTTACTGAAGTTTTGGCATGTTTTAGCGTTGTATATAAAACAATTATTGGCATCTGCCATTACACAAATCTTTGGCTTTTATTCCCTATTTATTGATATATACAATATTATTGGTTGTTGGAATGTAATTAGTGAAATATTATGTTGTCTCACAAAGTATGAACAAAAGTTGGTGGAGTTACAAAACTAACAAATGTGGAGGTGTCTTATCCAAATGTTAACGTCTTGGTGACAATTGCACACATGTGGCTCTAAACTGTTCCTGTTAGCTGCGCCTTTGAAGGTAGTCTGTTTGAAACTTTGAGGGTCCGTGTACAGGTTACGACAAAGCGCTTCCCGAAAGCGCAAGTCAAAGAGTCCCGATCGGAAGAAGGATGCAAAATCCCCATCCCCGTCGTCGGAAAAGGATCGATCCCCATCCCCCGCCAAGTCACCCGTTAAGGAGAAGTCAAGATCCAGGTGGCCTATTGATTTATTTGCGGTTGCTTTTGCCGCGTTTGCCCAAGTTAATTCCGTGCACTTTTTCAAAGCTGTCATACGTCAGTTTGCAATCATTCAGAGCACAGGCTGCATGACCTGGCATGACCTTGTTATGTTGGTACATTTACAGCTTTTATTCTGGTCACCTATGATATCTGAACGTCACATTGCAGGGTGTATCAAAATTGCCTTCTCAATTCAATTTTTGCTTGTCTCATTTGAAATAAATTTTGCAAAAAACCATTACTCTACCCGGTATCCACTGATAGTATAGCTCATTTGTACAAATTTTTATAGTTTTGGTATCATCATCAGACAAACTATTATTAGCTCAATTTCTTAATTCCAGTAATTCTAAAAATTAGTATCTTCATGTGAACGTACAATATTATTATACACATATTTCTGTTTTGAGGTTGTCGACTTTCCTTGCTCTCTTTCTTAAAAACTGGGTCTCCAACAAATTCAGTGAATTGAAAGCTAAATGTTGGCACATCAATGCTTTCAACCATTTAAACAATTGTAAGCACTTCTTGCTTAAACTGACTGCAGATATTGTCTAAACATATACATTTTGACATGAAAGAAAGGGATTCGTGATTGGCTAAACCAGTTTAGAATGCCGTTTTAAGTGTAAGCAATGTATGTCATTTTTTTTCTATAAGCACATTTTTTATAAGCATAATGATATGGGTTAATATTGACTGCATATCAACTGTGTGTGTGGCAAGTTAATAACCCCGGTTACCTTGATTACCATTCTGTTCTCCCCACCCTGTTGGCTCACTGCCATCTCATGCATACCGTTTCAATTCGATTGTAGATCGGATACAATCAAAAAGGACAGCTTGAGGTAAGCTAACAGTGGACGTATAAATGCGTGTTGTTCGTGAAAGCTTGCACATGGCCGCTGTTTCAGGGGAGAGTTTGTGGTGGTAGAATCTTTCGTCTGTATCTTTCATCAAATCTGTATCTTTATTTCAGGTGATCGCACAATTTTGGGTGTCAGCTGGCAGGCTTGTGTTGCATGTTGAGTAAAGCACTATCCCTCTTAAAGTTTCAGCATTTTGTATATTACAGGTGGCAGACCTATAGTCGGCAAATACACATTTCAGAACTCTTTTTGAGTACATCCAATACTTCTTTTTGTTATGTTAATATCCCAAATAAGTTAAATATTGTTATGAAGAAACAACGAGTCTGACAGTCCTCTCCAGAATGGGATTGTGCCCTTAGATGGAAGAAGAAAACAAGTGATGTTTTCTGTTAAATTGTTTCCCCGTAAAAATGTAATAAAGTAATAAAAACATACGTTCATAATAGTACTTGCAGGTAAGATAGTGGGCTGTGGCTGTCGGTAGTACACAGGATGTGCTGCTGCTTTATTCCATTGTTGTTGTTTTGTACCAAATACACTACTAAGTTCATATAAAGTAAAATTAGTTTGCTCGTACATTACGCGATGTTGCAACTTTTTACACCATCGTCGTATTTCTGTCTGTTGTTGTTTTGCTTCAGCGATAGCAGTTTTTCAATTCTTGGTCACTCTGACGTGAAGAGTTGTTACAAAATGTTTGCAGGTCAAGACGGAGATCAAAGAGCCGTTCTCCTCGCAAGTCGCGCTCCTCTCGCACCAGAAGCAGGTCGGCACGCAGGTGAGGGCGTCTCTTGGCATCACTTCTTATTGAGAACTTGTGAGAAAATCGTGCGTGTGTCGAACCAAGCATAACATGGTAGTAGGGTATAGTGCTGTGCGATTGATACCAGAATTATGCAGGTATGGGCAGTACTGCTATCAAATACAGTATATTTATATATATATATATGCTGTAATGGCCGTATGTTTTGGGACACTAAAAATCTAGAAAAATGATTATTTTTCTGAACCGTATGTTTTGGGACACCTTTGTAAATGTAATTATTTTTGTCCCTGTGTATTGGGACACCAATTAGTCGTATTTTTGATGAGCGCGTGCCCATTTTTTTCTCAATGCAGACGCGTAAATAAAAAACAGTATATCAATATAATGTTTTACAATCGCAGCTGCTCTGATGTAAACAACACAAACTTGGGTGATGTAAATTACTGTAGCACCAGCAACGATGTGTCGCCTTCTCTCGGCTACCAGCTGGCCTTTATACATTTAGGAAGTGTCACAGTACGCATCTAAAATCCTACCAGGCCACCCACAGTGTGTCCCCAACCGACTCGGGCAGTCTTTCAGCAGGTTGATGGAGGCCTCATTGGCACCATCTTCTCGACTACATTATGAGCGTGCATGGAAAAAGTTGGTTGCATTCCATGAGTCGTTATTTCTCACAACTTGTCTGCCTGTTTCTATACCTATGATGTTGCTATTTGGGGTCATGTTCTAGTTAGACTTCCTGTCAGTTGCACACGAAAAAAATGCAGTGTATTTTTTAGAAATGATTTTTGACAAAATTCACATGCTGTGACATAAGTGCATTTGAGTAGGGAGATTTTCATGTGTGATTGTAGAAGGTGTTGACTGTAAAATGGTGGATTTCTAGATGATTTGAATAAGTGGAAGGATATTTGGCAGCAATTTGCCTGTGTGACCTGTTTGTGGAGTAATTCTTGCCGGCGTTTGTAAATATTGACGGGTGTCACACATACAGGCATTTTACGAGAGCTGTAAGTATGCAATTTTTTTTAAAATCTATCGGCATGTCAATGAGATGATGATAACAGCAGGTGAGAAGACATTTTATAGGTCATGTTTTCTTATAATCAGACAAAACATTAACATGGTCGCCTATGGGAAAACCAACAGTGGGCTGACCCCATTTATTGCCCACCTCCATGCTACTGGCTCTGCTCCGGCATCCATTGTTTCAACCGTGTCAGCTATCGCTTATTTCCATAAGATTAATGGTTTTGCCGACCCATCCAATTGTTTCCTGGTAGCTAAGTTGTTAGCAGGTGCACGTAATCTCGGGTCAGTGCCTGATGTCCGTCTGCCTGTCACCCTAGCAGTGCTTGCACGCTTGGTACAGGCATTACCCATGGTGTTTTCATTGCATTACAAGTGTCTCATGCTCCGGGCAATGATGGTACTTGCCTTCAAAGCGTATCTGCGCATTGGGGAAATGGTGCCTCGGGCCCGGAATATGGTACACGGATGTTTGCATGTGGGCGACATTTTACTGTCTGGAGATTTGATTATGCTTTCCTTCCGGAGCTTTAAACACAGCACTCGGCAGGGTCCGCAATCTCTCCAGGTCAGAGGCGAATGCATACATGGGTCAGCTATCCATCCGGCTGCTTTCCTCCGGGAATTTCAGAAGTCTAGAGGTGCACTTTCAGGTTTGCTCTTAGCGCACCCCGATGGCTCCCCCATGTTGCGTAGGGAATTTGATGGGTCCCTAAAGAAACTGCTGGTTTTCTGCGGTTAGGAGACTAGTGCCTTTAAGGGGCACAGCTTCCGCATCGGGGCAGCCACTACTGCGGCTCTGAGAGGCGAGTCAGATGCACAGATCAGGGCGGCAGGTAGATGGACATCGGATGTGTTTAAGAAATACATTAGGATTGCTTGAATGAGAGTGTTAGTGTTGTCGTCCTTTTACAATTTTATATTCGTGGGGTGGTCACAGGTTGAGGTGACCGGTGGCATAATCGACCCCACTTTTAAGGTTTAGCCTCAGTTATATATAGTGTAATGCGTCAGCGGGTAGTGTTGGTTTTAGATTTGGTGTGGTTGACTGGTGTGCTTGGCTAGTATTATACTGTGCAGTAGGTCTATGGTGATTTTAGCAGTAATGACATTGTTTGATATATGATATCATGTATACCAATACTGCTTGTGTTATGTGCCGAAATGTGGGCTCTGTCAACCTGAGGTACAGGAGACTAGTATGGGCTCAGTCACAGGCCTGGCCTTGGGATGTCGAGCCCACATTTCTCTCTTATCATGTTAATAAATAAACGTCATTCATTTGGTCTTTTTTCATCACTATATTGGACTTTGTGTTGTTGCTTGCATAAAATAATATATGGGTTTTTGAGGTTCGAGAACATTGGCTCTGTGATAATGACCTACTCCAAAAGCCAAGTGTTGGTATTGGTAATAGAACTGCATTGGTAATAGAACTCTATCCAGAAGATCCTGGTCTCTCATTTTGCATAGAATTGTCTCTCAGGAACTGTCCCTCACTCCCTCCGTTATTTTGTTCCAGAGGTAAGCGCAGGTCACGAAGTCCCCGTCGTTCTCGCACGCCAAAACGCTCAAGGTCACGCAGTCGCTCCCCTCGCAGGTAAGAACTTCTCTGAAAACCATTTTTTGCGTTAATGATGGGTGGCTCCAGCAGCATTTGCAACAGATATTGCATAGATACTATTTTTTAGTCCTTTGGCCGAAGGTCCAAGGGACTATTGCCATCACTCTGTGTCCGCCGTTAGCTGCCGTATCTCAGAAACCGTTCAGCAACTTTTTCTCTAATTTTGCATAGACATATCTTGGGGCACTGCCACTATGCACGAGAAATCTGTATTTGATTTAATCATTTTAAGGGCTCCCTAGGGCCTCCAAGGACCCCAAAACTGGTAAAAATGTAATATTTGGCCTATTTTTTCAAAAACTGTTCAGCCACTTTTTTTCTAATTTTGCATAGATGTATCTTAGGGTGCTGCCACTATATACAAGAAATCTGTATTTGATTGAATCATTCTAAGGGCGCCTAAGGGGTCCCCAAAGTGCAAAAGGTTTACATTATCTAGTGATGTGGTTTTGAGAAGGGCCCTTGAGACCACCCCCAACATTAGATGTTGTGTATTGTGCCACAAAGTCAACAGCTGTGACTAATCTCTACAGCACAGTCCATTGAGACCTTGACTAATCTTTAATTTGTCACAGCACCCAGGCAGAGCACTTGACCCCTGTTAGACTGAACACAATTAAATAATTGCTTGGTGTATTGCTTGGACTTTGGTATGTTGTGTTAGGCAAGTGACAGAGGCAAGTGATACATGTGATCATCGAGGCATGACTTTGACTGATTGGGAAGAGGGCAGAGAGGCATACCTTTATCTGTATTGTCACCTGCCAAGGACTAACTGACTGCAGCTAATTGCATGCTTTGATTTAATCAGCTACCCCAGGGTACCTAAGATGAATAAGATCAATGTGAGATGGGTTCCAAAGTATAGATAAGGTGTATCCTCAATTTGGAATTAAAACCAGCTTAGTCAAAATCTGATTATTTGAACTACTCTGATCAGTATTATTTTGTCAGCTTGCCTGTCAGGAACATATTATAACAAGCCAGGCTATAACAAGCATTTGGTTGATATGTGGCTTCACGGTGAAGCCACATATTTCTTGAGGGAAGGGACTGCCAATCCTACTGAGAAGCCAGGGAATAAGGGCAGCAAGGCATGACGCAGGGCAGTCTGGTATCTAGGCTTAGTAGGCAGAACATTCTGATGGTCATTGCGATTGCACATTGTGGTTGACTGGTTGTGTCACCATGCCACGTCAACTAGATTCTGTGTGGAATTATTTTGAGAAAGTTGTACAAATTGGTAAAACGGGTTGCCGAGCAAAGTGTAAAAGATGCTCCAAGGACATCCAAGGAATTGTTGCCAGGATGAAGTGTCACGTGGATATATGCGGACTGCAACTAGAACAAGGTCTAGAAGCAAACACACCTGAAGACGTGACAGACGAAATGCCACGACGTGTGGCCATGCCGTCATCCAACCCCATGCAGTCACCGATGAGAAAGAGACCGAGATTGATCGAGTCGTATGTACAAAAAACGTCTTCCTCTGAGAAAGAAAAACTAGATATTCAAGTTGCCAGATTCTTCTTTGCCAACAACATTCCTTTCCGTACTGCTGATCATGAAGAGTTCCATAAACTACTTCATATGCTTCGACCTGGGTACAAACCTCCATCACGAAAAGACATATCTGACAAAATGATTGAAAAGGTACACGACTCGCTACAAGATGACTGCCGGACAAAGTTGCGCAATTCGACCGTCAGCATGGCTCTCGATGGCTGGAGTAATATCCACAATGAGCCGATAGTGTGTGCGACTATCACCACTGCTGAAGGGGAAGTATACATCACCGACACAATCAACACATCCGGTAACAGTCACACAGCAGAATACTTGGCTGGAATCACAAAAACTGCTATCCAGTCGACAGAACTCAAATATGGCTGTAAAGTGGGCAGCTTTGTTACTGACAATGCTGCAAATATGGCTAAAATGCGAAAAATGCTGGGGTACGATGATGAAGTATCTTCAGTGGTAACATATGGATGTGGTGCTCATCAGATGAATCTGCTGTCAAAGGACATTGAAATCAGTGGCGTGAAAGAACATGTGGTGAAGATAGTGAAGTACTTTAGAAACACGCATCTTCCAGCTGCGTGGTATAAAGCAGCCGGTGGACGTAAACTTGTCGTGCCACAAGAAGTACGGTGGAACAGCCTTGTCGATACTCTGCAAAGTTATTTGGACAATTGGGCAGTGCTACTTCTCGTGTGTGAAAATCACAGAGAAGGTATTGATAAAAAGATCGCAGCGAAGGTGAAAGATTTTGCGCTAAAGCGTAATGCTGAAGATTATCTGGAAAGAATGGTCCCGATAGCCGTTGCTTTGGACAAGCTACAACAATCTAGATGCACACTGAGTCAGGCAGTAGACATCTGGTCAGAACTCGAGACAAAACTCACTCCACTACTATCTACAGCAGATCGTAAAAAATTAATTGCACGCAAATCCACTGGTCTCACTGATGCACACTACCTGGCCTACATTCTGGATTCAAAGGTAAACGGGGACACTTTGGATGCAGAACATGTTGACAGTGCTATGCTTTATTGCCGCGAGTATTATCCAGACTGCATCTCTACAGTTGTTAAGTTTCGAGCTCGAAGTGCCCCGTTCAAAGCTTACATGTTTGAGGACAGTTACTTGGTTGAAGTGAGTTCAGTGGAATGGTGGATGGCAATGGAAGGACGCTTTAATGAAGACTTCATTCAGTTAATTAAATGCTTGCTGTGCTCAGTTGCATCAAGCTCCGATGTGGAACGAGCCTTTTCAACATTTGGACTAGTACACAGTAAACTGCGTAACAGGCTTGGAGTAGCAAAAGCGGCCAAACTAGTGTTTATATACAGAGTTCTAAATGTGAACATTGCTTCGGACTCTGACAATTGATATGAAAATGAAGATGACAATAATCAGGCTAACAATAATGAATAATCACATACTCCACAAATTGATTGTCTGTGTCGTTGCGGGCTACTGCCAGTTGATTTAACTGTACATATTTTTAAATAAAGTTTAAATTTGTACATAATAACTTTGTTTTAATTCTTTAGAAAGGCTAGGAATAAAATGTTCAGCCCATTGGGTATATTATGATATTCCACATATTTATTTATTTTCAGAACTACATATTATTTCTTATAAGATTTGTCGAGAATGTTGAAAAAATCCAATAAATCGATTTAATCGAGAAAATCCGATTTATTCGATTTTTTCCAACCCTGCTGAACAGTTGTTGCCTTACACTTTTAAACTGTATCTTCAAAACTATTGATTTTCTATAATTGCAAGTTGTGTTTATTTTGATGTTCATTTAATTATTATAAAATGGTGTGACTGTGATGTCTATTGGTTAAAGATGTATTGTCTGTAGAAACCTGTAGGCGACAAACATAGAAAATTAATATTCTGGACAACTATAGAGTGAAATATCCTACACTTTATTTATATCAAATGCATTCTACTGTTCTGTTTACGCTTGCCATGCCTTGTGTAGACATGGTACTGTGTAAATCAATTGTATCAATATAGACTAATAATTACAGATTCACAATATAGTTGACACCTGAAACAACCAAATGTCAACCATTAGAAGAGTTGACATAGTTCCGCTATACACAAGCAAGAAATCTGTATTTGATTGAATCATTCTAGTGTCATCAGTATATAGTAGAACATACATTTTCTACATCATCATCACTAAGGTTGTTGTAAATTTAACCAGATGCCATGTCAAGTCCGTTATAATTGTGACTAACAGTGTTCAAAATTATTCAGGTAAATAGCAAATAACAAAGGACACAAGTTTTCTCCTTGCCATACCTCTACACATGAGAAGAAGGCTGACACAGCCTGGTCCTCATTTATACATGATTTAGCATTTTTGTACATGTTGTATACAACTTTCAACACAATACCATTAATACCGCATGAAATTATCTTAGACCACAGGGAGGACCGGTCTACCAAATCAAATGCTTTCTTATAATCGATGAAGGCACAATAAAGCCTTTTGCGTCGAGACAAATACAACTCAACCAATACCCCTATTTGAACACTGCCTGTTCTTCACCTATTACATTCGCTTTGTTTAGGTATGTGGTCAGTCTGGTGTTCTGAACAATCACTAAGGATTAATGAACACTTGTGCAGAATGTCACCCACTTGGCAGGTTTAATTGATCTATTCAGCAATGATGACACTGCTTAGGCCTCACTCTGGACACTCACTCACAGTGTTGTGTATTGTCTCAGTTGGTGCATTGAGCTAATCTACTTGACCATGAATCAGTGGTGGCTCTGGTTGTGTATTACACCCAGCTGTGGAGCTAAGATTCTCTGCCTGCTATTGTTTGATGGAAACTGTGACTAATGTGTAATTGGTCACTGGCAGTAGCTTGTGTCAACATACAGCATTAAGCCACTAGACCCCTGTTAAACTGGACAGTTGCCTGTAGGTTTTAAACTGTGTCAAACAGTGAGTCTACCTTTTGCTCTCAGATAATCTGTCCTCTTAGTTTTACACATGAAGACATAATCTGACATAACTTGATAAGTCTTTGTAGCAGCACATTTGTACTTCCAGTGTATCATTGCAACATAACATACATATTACATACTGTGTGACACATTTGAATGTTGTGCATGTCATATTTCCATGCAATCCATTTGCATATATAATGTAAAACTTCAACAGCCGTTTTCTTCATTTGTGACCCATCTTAACGAAATGAGTCGCATGTTGGACATTTTTAATATTGAGTTATTAGTAGCATTGGAAAGAGCAGAATCTCTGCTTTCACATGTAATATCACGTAAAAAGATATCATAATCCTAACTGAAGTTATGGCTTAACAAACACGTGGTGTATCACGTAAGAAGATATCATAATCCTAACTGAAGTTATGGCTTAACAAACACATGGTGTATCATGTAAGAAGATATCTTAATTCTAACTGAAGTTATGGCTTAACAAACACGTGGTGTATCATGTAAGAAGATATCTTAATTCTAACTGAAGTTATGGCTTAACAAACACGTGGTGTATCATGTAAGAAGATATCTTAATTCTAACTGAAGTTATGGCTTAACAAACACGTGGGGTAGAAACCTTCAAACTCAGAAAACGGCCGTCAAAGTTGATGCAAAATATTCGTTATGTTTCATGAAATGTACCTTAGTTAACATGGACAGATATTGCTAAAATTTTGTCCTAGTCCGCCTCACTTCCATCCGTCAAGTCTTCAAAAAAATACTCCGATCAAACTGTAAATCTGTGCGCAATCACTTCCATCCGAATTTAACAGCTTCGCCACATTAAACACCATTTTTTGTGTCTTCTTAATCGCTATCTGGGTCAGCAGTGACCCAGTGAAAATACATGGTGCGCATGCGTGTGTTTACAGATTATGTAAATGACCCATCACTGAACCAATGAGAACAGCTGCCTGGCTCACGCAGTTGCATTTGCTACCACATGATCCGAATTCTTTACACAGCTGGCCTAACAGGGGGCGTCTTCCAAGCTCTCTGGAGGTCGCAGAATGTAGTTATTAGCATATTTATGCCCATATATGGGAAGATGACGCGTCAAGCATCGTGGTGATATCTCATGTTAGGAGCGTCCCAAAATTAGCAGTTCGAACACGTGCCATTACTGGCATTTTCGGCATTATTTTAAGGAAATTGAGCGGAACACTTTGCACAGCTCTACAAAAATCGCTTTAACCCTTTCAAGGCCAGATTAATGCAAATATGTGCCTGTTATTGAATCCTATTAAATCAAGAGAATGTGCTGTGAGTGAATCGTGATATACTCGGGTTGCATGAATGCAAATAAATAAATAATTTTTGATCCGATTCAAATAAAATTTTCACTACATCTGAAGAACTAATTCCTGGTGTAACTAGCCAAGTATGTGACATATTTGTCAATTTATTACCCAAATATGAATTGCTAAAGTTTGACAAAAATAAAATACTTAAATAATTTACAATTAATTTTTTTTTTATATTTTTCATTACTAATTAGCGGTTACATGCTGCGTATGAAATGTTCATAAATTATTATGCTACAGAATGGAAAACTAATTAAATGTCTATGGTAAATAAAACTGAAATAATTTAAGTTTTTCAGAGTGCATGTATTTTCAAGATTTTATACAAAATGGCGTTCTTTGTGATCATAGCCGTCATCTCGTCTGAACTATTAAGTTGGTGTTATGTTTAAAATGCGTAATCATAGTGCAAAACATTCCCCTTCGATGGCAGCGTTCGTTATAAACTCGATTCGAAAATCCCATCAAAGTCCGAATTACTGGAGTTCGACATAATGACAATGTCGAGAATTACACCAAAGCTAAAAACACCACCGGCTTCGTTGCGCGGCGCATTAATACTCCTTTACAACAAAATAGACCGCTCAAAAGTTAGCATTTAATCGTAGAAATCGCCTGCGGACGCGTGTTTTGGAATAATTCCTGGGTGCTTCCATGTTTATGCCCGCAGCAAATGTTAAACTTTAATCTCATTGGCTGAAAATCACCATTAAAATATTCACTGCGTGGCGTAAAAGAGGGACCGGAAATTGTTTGTCGCTGCGTTCGACTACAAAACCGCGTGGTGGTTGGCGCTATTTAGTCACGGAAATCGCCATCATTTCATCATTTGACGCTTCCCAGTGAAACTTCAATATTATTATATGTTAACTGCCGAAATAAATTGCCGTTATTGCATGACACTGTTTCGCGGTACCAGTTTAAATGTGCCCCTGTATTCGGGCGCATTCAGGCGTTCTGGCCGTGAGTGGGAGTCGGGTTGATTCGGGCGTTCTGACCACGAGAGGGTTAAAATACACAAAACAGAGTTAATTAGAGGGTAGCTAGAGTAGCAATCGATAAAACGAATACCAAAGAATAATTTTCAAGGGAAATCTCAAAATCGGTGGATTCGCGATTTGTTCACATAAACAGCATTTACGCAAAATCAGATTTGCCGACATCCGACTCATTTCGTTAAGATGGGTCACATTTTCACTTTTTGATCCCTACCCTGTTCAATGTCCATAACTTTGCCAATTTTTGTAGCAGTCATATTTTTTGAAACCGTGTAAAGCACCCTACCAAACCTTTACAAGGACGTAAGAAAACAATGTTAAAATGTTTCCGACTTATCACTCATTTGGTCAGCCGGGGTCACATATAGACGTATTAGTCCAAAGGACTTCAGGGCCACTTGGCCCATTTTTTCAGGTTCCAACTGTTTGCTCGGTGTATGGCAACTGGAAAAACTACAGTGCTAAACAATGTCAGTTTTGTGTTTCTTTTCCTCTTTTTTTTACTGTTATGCGGTCGAGTGGCATTGCGTTCAGCAACCATATTTATGTTACTAAGACATTGGAGAGCGTGGTAGTGCAGTGGTTAACACATCTGTTTGGCCTGCCAGTGCTCTGAGTTCAATACCCGGATCAGGCAGGCATGGTATATTGGTATAAACAACCTGGCTCTCAACATTTGGGACTGTGTGTCCCTTGTGACTTGGAGATCACGTTAATGTTGGTCCCGTCTCCAGTTGGGACGTAAAAGAACTACTGAGGAAGACACGACAAGCACGCTGGCAATGACCACCTTCTTGGTGATAATGTTCTAAAAAAGACTGATTGCTTGAATAAGACCTCATAAGACCCTAACATTCTAACCACAATATATGTACAGACTAGTCAGTTAATAGAACGTTGCCAAGTGCTGAACAGAACTAGAACGAGACATCCTAAGTCTGCCAAATCAACCTTTCCCACATGCATTTCCTGCTTGAACAGCTTTATGTTTTTGTCATAAAGAAACAAATTGGGGGCCAGCATTTCAACAAAATACACAATGGGTTCAGCATCAGCTTTTGATGGCTTGATGGACTTCGTTGCTAGGCAACAGGTCAGGTGGTGGTTAGGTGAATAGTGTGGCATGGAATGGTCTGACCGAGTGTTGTTTGATTGCACAGGTCTAAGAAGAGGAGGGACCGTGACCGGAGTCGCGACCGGAGTCGTGACAGGAGTCGCGATCGTGACATGAAGCACAGGCGGCGCGACCGCAGCAAGGAGCGCGGGGAGAAGTCCGGGAAGCAGGCCAAGGTGAAGCGTGACTACGATGAGGAGGAGAAGGGATACGACAGCGATGCGGACGACAAGGAGCGGCGGCAGCAGGAGAGGGAGGGCAGCGAAGGAGAGATGGTGGTGAAGGACGAGTTAAAGGAGGAGGATCTGAGGGACGACAGTCGTGAGGAGACAGAGGAGGAGAAGAGGGAGGAGGAGGAGGTAACCAATAGCAATGCTGTGGAGGAGGAGGTCAAGTCGGAGGGGTCGATGTCGCCCCCTCCCCCGCCACCCCCTGCCCCCACTGACAGCAACACACAGGCCATGGACATGGAGACAGACAGCGACTAGACATGTGACACATGTATTGCCAATGTGCTGATGTATGTTACCGATGGTTCAGCATAAGAAGTGTGTACAGTTGTCTATACACGAGGATGTGTTATTGTTATTTGTGTTAGTTCATTGCTTCTCTGGATGTGCACCTGGTTGTGGTGGTATTATAGACACAAAGAACTGTCTGTCAGTCGACACTAGCACTTAATTTGAATATCAGAACTGTGAGGTCATTTCTTGGTAGCCGACATATTTCTGCTAAAATTGTGGTTGTTAGTTAAGGTACATTTGCCTTTTTGAGCGAACTGCTAACTTTGTTTATTGACTGCTATAAAGCCATTGAGTAGGTAGTTGAATTAATTTTATTCCACACTGATGTAATCCCAAAATTTGTTTGTCTGATTAGTATTTCCGAATAAAACTTGTATCAGTGGGAAGTTTGTGTTTTCTAAGATTTTATTGTATAATTAAGTAGTTGCTTAGGCGTAGCTGACAATGTCTGCAAAGTCCAAAAACAGTATTCCATATGGATGAGTGGCAGGTTGGTCGTCAGGGAAAGCAATTCAATTCCATGGCACCAGCTATTGAGTGAATGCAGACTGATGCTATTATGGGATGATAGTGTGGTTATGCTAGTATGGGATGCTAGTGTGGTATGCTATTATGGGATGATAGTGTGGGATGCTATTATGGGATGCTAGTGTGATATGCTAGTGTGGGATGCTATTATGGAATGATAGTGTGGGATGCTATTATGGGATGATAGTGTGGTATGATAGTGTGGGATGCTAGTGTGATATGCTAGTGTGGGATGATAGTGTGGGATGCTATTATGGGATGATAGTGTGGTATGCTATTATGGGATGATAGTGTGGTATGCTATTATGGGATGCTAGTGTGGTATGCTATTATGGGATGATAGTGTGGTATGCTATTATGGGATGATAGTGTGGTATGCTATTATGGGATGATAGTGTGGGATGCTATTATGAGATGCTAGTGTGGTATGCTATTATGGGATGATAGTGTGGTTATGCTATTATGGGATGATAGTGTGGGATGCTATTATGAGATGCTAGTGTGGTATGCTATTATGGGATGCTATTGTGGGATGCTAGTGTGGTATGCTAGTGTGGGATGCTATTATGGGATGATAGTGTGGGATGCTAGTGTGGGATGATAGTGTGGTATGCTATTATGGGATGATAGTGTGGGATGCTATTATGGTATGATAGTGTGGAATGCTATTATGGGATGATAGTGTGGTATGCTATTATGGGATGATAGTGTGGTATGCTAGTATGGAATGATAGTGTGGTATGCTATTATGGGATGATAGTGTGGTATGCTAGTATGGGATGATAGTGTGGTATGCTATTATGGGATGATAGTGTGGGATGCTATTATGGGATAATAGTGTGTGATGCTAGTATGGGATGATAGTGTGGTTATGCTAGTATGGGATGCTATTATGGGATGATAGTGTGGTATGCTATTATGGGATGCTAGTGTGGTATGCTAGTATGGGATGATAGTGTGGGATGCTATTATGGGATGCTAGTGTGGGATGCTATTATGGGATGATAGTGTGGGATGCTATTATGGGATGATAGTGTGGGATGCTATTATGGGATAATAGTGTGGGATGATAGTGTGGTTATGCTAGTATGGGATGCTAGTGTGGTATGCTATTATGGGATGATAGTGTGGTATTATGGGATGATAGTATGCGATGCTAGTGTGGTATGCTAGTATGGGATGCTAGTGTGGTATGCTATTATGGGATGATAGTGTGGGATGCTATTATGGGATGATAGTGTGGTATGCTAGTATGGGATGAGTGTGGTATGCTATTTTGGGATGATAGTGTGGTATGCTATTATGGGATAATAGTGTGGGATGCTATTATGGGATGATAGTGTGGTTATGCTAGTATGGGATGCTAGTGTGGTATGCTATTATGGGATGATAGTGTGGGATGCTAGTGTGGTATGCTAGTATGGGATGCTAGTGTGGTATGCTATTATGGGATGCTAGTGTGGTATGTTATTATGGGATGCTAGTGTGGTATGCTAGTATGGGATGCTAGTGTGGTATGCTATTATGGGATGCTAGTGTGGTATGCTATTATGGGATGATAGTGTGGTATGCTATTATGGGATGCTAGTGTGGTATGCTATTATGGTATGCTAGTATGGGATGATAGTGTGGTATGCTATTATGGGATGCTAGTGTGGTATGCTATTATGGGATGCTAGTGTGGTATGCTATTATGGGATGATAGTGTGGTATGCTATTATGGGATGCTATTATGGGATGCTAGTGTGGTATGCTATTATGGGATGCTAGTGTGGACATCAGAATCTGACAGTTTGGTGGGTAATGATGTCTTGGCAACAATGTCACATCAGTTGGAACCTGGTTGTGGTTTTTGGAGCCTTTTTGGATCGCTCCAAATTGTGCCACACCACGTATGGATTGATGGAGATTTGAATCAATACAAAACATTTCTGGACTTTGCCACTCCTTACCAGTGACCTAAAGCAGCAACACAAAACCAAATATAAAATACAAGACATTTATTTCCTTGCAACCACAAGAGAATACTGTCTGCTCTGTAGAACATAGGATGCTACTCTGTTTCCTAAACTCTGAAACTACACCTGTACTTAGTCAAATGAACACAACTTAAAATCCAACAGTAGTATATACACGGAATAACTGGGCCAAACTGTTGGAGATGAACACCCATCTAAAGTATCGGTACATCAATAAACTGGATCAAATGAACGTTCTTATGTAACATACTTCATTAATTCATGTTGGCCACATAACAGAACAACAGATAAAACACGTTATGAGAATATCGACGTAAAAGGTAACTTATATTTGACCATTAATGCTAAACCTACTACCTAACTGAGCCAAGTTGTTGTGAGGCTGCATCTCGTTCATTGGTGGAGTTTATTCTGTTGCTGCTGCATAAACATTTCATACGCATCGGTCATTTCGTCATCCATGCCATGAGAATTTGTTTCCACTTCATAATAATCATCTTCGTCATCACTGAAACAAGAACTCACATCGTTACCCTCAATGCATTCCTCTGTCCAAAATACTTCACTAGTTAACTAAAGCCCGGCACACCTGAGAGCTATCTGCTGAGCAAATGGTCACGCGCGGCTGTTGGCTCGGCTGATAGCTCTCGCCGGGTTTCACAGTACATGTTGAATAAAGTGCTGAGCTAACCACTACATATCAAGTCACATGACCACTACATATCAAGTCACATGACTACGTTTTAATCACGTAATTTGTAAAAAAATGGCGTGTTCGGATGATGAGCAGATCTTCTGTTCCTTTTGATATAATAATAACTATATACATATTATATATAATATTATTATATCATTTATATATATATATATCACATCTTTCAATAATTATATATATTATGTAATTTATAAATATTAAACAAGATTTAACAAGACTGACACCCAGATAATTTATTCCAGATGGCAAGTGGACAAGTAAGCCTCTGGTTTATTGAGAGTCCAAATATAGATATTGGTACATGAATACAATAATATAAGAATACACTGGGCCCCATCACACATTATATTAATAATATATGTGCCTCTCGCCCTGCCTCCCTCCAATCTGAAATAGCCCAATTATGAAAATAAGTTGAAAATACAATGAACGTGTATTTAGCTAATAATGTATACGGTCATATGAGTGTTGAGTTAGTTGTGACAATGTTTAGTAAGCAATCATGTACCATCATAACAAAACGCTTGATCATGTGACATGTCTGTTTTGAATATTAATTATGGTAATTAACATTAATTAATTATAAAATTAGATATCAATTAACAGTGACCACACGTGCATACAGTGTACAATGAGTATACTCTGCCAAATTTGATGGCACTGTGTTAAGCATTTTATGAATAATGAATAAAAAATACCAATTTCATTGCCATTTGCTCCTGGCATTGAGCTTATAGAACCTGTCCAACAAAAACACAACATATTTGAGTACTCAAATGATCATAACTTTCACTTCTGTAAAAGCAATATTCAAACTTCCAAAAGCATATATTACTATATTAAACGAGCTATCCAATGATATATGCTAGAAGTTTGTACGTCAACACCGTTGGAGAGCGGCATGCCGAACGATGTGGGCCCGGGATTGGATTCACGTCGGGGACAAGGTGTATATTCAAATCCGATTAGAGAACTAAACACTGCAAGGATCCCGAAACGTTTCAGCAGTTTCACCAACTAGACGTCGATTTGTTTAGCATCATATAGGCATTGGTGGGTCTGGTTATCAAAGAAGAGGAGACGAACATGCAAGCATTAGCCCCGGGGAGAGGCTCACAGCAACTTTACATTTCCTTGCAACAGGCCCTTATAGTTATAACTATAATGTAAATAGACGTGAATATATACGAGGGCGGGACGGGACAATGATGATAGGATAATAAATTGATTACAAACTATGAAATGTAAACAGCTGTCATTATAATTTCATCATTTTCATGAGGTATATAATTATTTCAAATCATGTTATAGAAACACTAATAAATATAATTATAAATTGCACGGGTAATCCAGCCACATTTGAACAAGTTTATCCTCCAAAGGGACGTCGTTCACGATTTCGCTGGTAGTCGCCATTTCTGAAATGACGTAAACGCTACGGTTTTTCATTGACCAGTTCAGTTTGCAGCTCAGCACGTAGCTTATGCCCTGCAGAGCTGAGCGAACAGCCACACTTGGCTGCTGGCTCAGCTGATAGCTCTCGTGTGCGCTGGCCTTAACTGGTTCCACTATCTCAAGTTCTTCACCTGATTTATTAGATAATAAAAAACTTCAACATTCCTCATCCCATATCTCTCTTCGCAGGAATGAATAGTGCTTTGTGAGGTACATGATGAAAGATGTGATTTGCTGGTCTTCTTTTGGTTTCTTCTATAATGCAAGCTGTAGTAAACAGTCACTTGCTTCAAACATAATTATTATTACTGGGAATACACCCAGATTGACTGCACCTAAAGTCAGTGGTTTGCAAGCAATACATATTCAGCAATACCATCCTTATTACACAGCATTGCTACTAAACCCCAACAGACAGTTTTCTTCAATGGCATAAACTGAAATTAGTTTGATTAAGTATATTACACCAATAAGTAGTACTGGAAAGCTACTAGTCGGTAGTTGTTCCTGCAGTGACTCTTGCAGAACATTTTTAACAGTCTATTGAGAACTACAGAAATATACACACATTATCTGCAGCCACTAACGTACAATCATACAAAACACATTATTTATAATTACAACTAAGAAGCTGTGACGGGATCTACGCCAAGACCGTGTGTCAACACAGTACCAATGCAACACAAAGAAGCACATCAGCGACAGCATTTGATACAACAGCTCCACAGCTGTGAACTGCCAGCAAACATTTGATACAACAGCTCCACAACTGTGAACTGCCAGCAAACATTTGATACAACAGCTCCACAACTGTGAACTGCCAGCAAACATTTGATACAACAGCTCCACAACTGTGAACTGCCAGCAAACATTTGATACAACAGCTCCACACTGTGAACTGCCAGCAAACATTTGATACAACAGCTCCACAACTGTGAACTGCCAGCAAACATTTGATACAACAGCTCCACAACTGTGAACTGCCAGCAAACATTTGATACAACAGCTCCACAACTGTGAACTGCCAGCAAACATTTGATACAACAGCTCCACAACTGTGAACTGCCAGCAAACATTTGATACAACAGCTCCACAACTGTGAACTGCCAGCAAACATTTGATACAACAGCTCCACAACTGTGAACTGCCAGCAAACATTTGATACAACAGCTCCACAACTGTGAACTGCCAGCAAACATTTGATACAACAGCTCCACAACTGTGAACTGCCAGCAAACATTTGATACAACAGCTCCACAACTGTGAACTGCCAGCAAACATTTGATACAACAGCTCCACAACTGTGAACTGCCAGCAAACATTTGATACAACAGCTCCACAACTGTGAACTGCCAGCAAATACTGATTCATCCAGAACAATGACAATACAATAATAATAAGGTAACTTCTATTGCACCTAAATCCTTGGAAACCAAGCTCAGAAGCACATCAAGACAAGAGGGTTGGTCAACCTCAAAATCGATCCGCAGCATCCAAGTTGTCAACAGATGGATGGACATGTCAAGGAGTATAAGTGCCACATCGAAGGTAATTTTTAAAGAAGATGTTGTTTATAGTACCCTTGGGAATTATCTCTGTGTTTACATTCGTAAACAACAGTGCTATATGTATTAATGTAAAGGGTTAATACAATAAGATATTTACATACTGCGGAAATGAATTAAAAAATATTCATTTACAAATACAATGCCTTACATAAAATATTGAACTACGCAATTGCAGGACGTAAAGACTGGAATAAGTGAACACTTACTACACAAATACACCATCTGCCATTTCGACGAGGCCATCCAGTGGTTCCGTGTCCCCTGTGTACCACTCGGGGTAGCTGTCTATGGGCAGCACAGGGTTGTACATAGGCTCCATCACCTGTCAATGCAGACATGTGAACATGAGAAGCCCTCCAGCATCGAGCGCCATTATCTCGTAACACCCGCTCACAGTGAAATAGGTTCTCACGAATTGTGCAATAGACTCCAAAATATGAAAGCAAGTTAGTTGATTGCAAAAGTTCAGTATAAATTGCTGATGATGTAGATGCAGTATAACTTTTTATTATGGGTAGTACCCAGAATTCATGCACTTTTTTTATAGTTCAATACACACACATTTAGTTCTGGAAACCTTCGATTTTTAGCCCAATATCTGATGTTTATGTTGCAGTGGCATGTTGACATGCAAGACCAAGAACTATAACGTTGTAACACCCACAACATTATATAATTGTCTTAACAGTGCAAACAAGGTGGAAATTATGAGTAACATTTTATTTACCTGACTCGAATATGACAGAGCGTCGTTTGCTGTTTGAGTGCTGCCACCTGGTGGATCGTCTGGTTCCCGTCCCCAATCACTCGCTCTCAGTTCAATCACGCTAAGCAGCATGGCTTTCATGTTTCTGAAGTGGATCAGGCAGAACAGACTAAACCTCCTATCATGTGCCACTTTCGCCACAGGAATCTTGCCATTTTCTTATGTTACGTAGAGTGTACACCCCTTCCACCTCTCCCATATGGAAGATCTTCGAGTTTCTTCTAATACCATGCTTTCGAATGAAAACTGCATTGTCTTTTTTCATTTTTTCTCCAGGTTTTTCATTTATTTATATATACAATTGTACAATCGCTTCACTTGCAGATGTTTCGTGTGCAGAAACAGATGAGAGCAGTTATTTGTTGTACTTGGATATCCTACCTGCTGCATTGTGACTGGACAACGACTTGTTTCACCAACTGGAATATTGCATCAAGTGGGGGCGTGGTGCCCCCTGACAGTTGCAACTCGATGTCATGTAAGATGCCCCCAGACAGCTGAATGCACAACATGTACACTCGTTAAACATCACCCTGTAAGTCCTCATTCAACGACATTTCTTCCAGTACATCCACGCTAAAGCCCAACACATCTGTCCATCGGAAATGTTATACTTATTATTAAAGAGCTGGCTATATATGCCCTTTGTGTGACAAAGCGTTATTGCAAAAACCAGAGGGCCCTCGGAGAAGAGGTCCCCCAAATAATTCTTTGTGAGATCTCTGAGAAGGGCACCATGTTTAATCGGGCTGTCTATCAACAACCATGACAGACTGTAACCTCTGGAGGAAATTCATCACATCACCGTGTCAAGTGAATTACATAAGTAAATAAGTATGACTGTTTTCTTTAAGTAAATACTGTTAAAAGTAATTTACTATTGATTGTACAGCTCGTAACATCATCTCCAAACATGGGCTGAAGCAAACATTTCTATTTACAAAAACATACGACTCAGGGTTAACAATGGGCTTCTAGGATGACTTGATACCAGCTAGACTGTTACCCTAAATGCAGGTGTTCAAACACAACTATTTGTGGAGCAGTATATGCTGCACTTTTATTCAGTGTCACATATCAATGTATTCATGTTTCGACAAGCTCACCTACCTTTAGTACCTGCACCACACACCGGAGGGCAGTGTCACTCGAATGGGCCAACAACGATGTCAATATCTTTTGCAAGGCATTTGCTAAGATCTTCAGTCTTTCATTGCTAGAGTCCTAATGAAACAATAAAAAGCACTGTTACGACTCCAATTTTTTAAGGCCTTTATTCGGGTACTTCTAACAAGAACAGGATTCCAGCTTATTACTTGGACGAACAGTGACAGAAAACTACCTACATGCACGGGAAACTACTGAAATATTGTTTATAGCCTGTTACTCACACAGCTGAGTGAACAGAGGCAACAAAGAATTAACAAAATTGCCAAAATTTCAAGCAGCAGAAAGATGATTTGAACAGAATTCTCTCGTACCACACAAATATCGGACACATCAGAAGCTATTTGGCAAACAATTACACAAGTATTTCTATTCAGCTATGCAATGTTTTGGAAGGTATTCAAGCCTATTATGTTTTCAAGGCATATTATCTGTTCCAAGTCTTTTCATCGAAAACAAGAAATAGCAAATTAAAAATATATTTTATATTTTTTGAGCAAAACATACCGATACAATTTTTACAAAAATTATGAGCGATTTTTGCCTCAAACAACTGTTTGCTATTGTTAGATGATCAACAAATATTGCTATTCAGCAGGTTCACACCACTAACGTTATACAGGTTCATTCGAGAAACACTTGCCATGACGTTTGACAAGAGTTCTGCCAGGAATAATGCGAATCCAATGACTTCAGCATCGACGTTGTTGTTGGCAATAAGCTTCATGCTCTTCTCAAATTCCTCATGACACCTGTATCAATAAAACATGTCATTGCATCTATTCACTGTTTTATTTATAGCTTCTTAGCTTGCAACTACCCAGAACACAACAGTATTTCCTGTAGTTTATCCTTTGGTACAAAAAACCATTATAATATACATCACATGACAGATATTATGACATACCCTCGTAATTTCTGGACAACATTGTAAACCTAAGCAAATGGTGTTAGGACTACCACTCTAAACAAACAAATAGACATTGCCTGATCATTATTACATATTTGATTTTACACCAGTAAGACTGGCATGCATTTTATGTGCTAACTAAACTAAAAACCTCATGTTATCTACACTAACAAAATTAAATCAATTTTACCTGTTTTATACTAATTATCATTATGTCTAGTATAACAAAGGAGCAATATACTGAAAAACTCTTGCAACCAGAAACAGATAATAATTGACGCTACAAATAGACTGGTGTTGGGATGATTACCGTTTTAAGAGTTGTTGCCTGAAGTTGCCAGCCCCAAGTGCGGTTGTGAGATTCTGTGACAGGAAGTTGCACATCCGTGCTCCAGTATACCGAAAGTTTGCTTCACTAATTGCCTGCAAGATGAAACAACACAGCAGAAGATATTAATCAGGCTGGTGAATTTAATTTGTTAATAGTTTATTCGTTTCTTTCCCAGGCAGTTTTACCTTTGTTCATTATGATGCTTCAACAGCTGCCAGTCTCGTTCATCAGACTGACAGACACTAGATGGGCTAAGGTAAACAGATGATGTCACTGGTGTGGGCTCCGGCTACCATCTAACAATCTAACAGTGGTTAGTTGGATGAATACAGCTGAAAGCCATCAGTGTCACAATGAACAAAGGAAAAACCTACTGGGAGAAATTACGAAAATAATAATACACAGATAACTGTTATTGTTTCACAAAAATTAACATCTACTGTACCTCATTACTCTTGATACTTTTGTCCCTAGGGCATGTGTTTGGGTTAACATGTTTCCTGGATATATGAATCATCCAACAACACGGTTTACTAGAAATTGGATATTCTATTCTTGTGAAATCATGTCCGGACAGCAATTTTTTAATTAACAGCAGGGCTCCATTTTAAACCATTCCGCTAATCTAAACACACTAGATTTTGCTACAGGATAGCGTATACTTTCTTGTATACAGTTCACTAATCCATTGAGATTACCTCCATATTTGGTGCCGTTCTGACTTTCGGCAAATCATTGTTTTAATTAATAATCCTTCACTGTAAATATACAGTAGAAAATCAGCCGACTTGTGACAAGAAAACCATGTGACAAGACAACCACGTGACAAGACAACCATATGACAACACGACCACTTGTTATGTGCAAGGGCTTACTCAAAGACCATTCTGCCTGTCTTCAAGACTGGCAGATTACTGGCCAAGACTGGTAATTACAACTAATAAGACTGGTGGAATTCTGAGGGTGGCAGCTGGCCACTAGATTAACTAATAGTTCTAGATCTAGTGGACCACATTAACAACTATCATTGGCAAAACTGGTAGAAAAACATATCAAATAGATCAGTATTAATTAAATAAATGGCTCAAATGATACTAAACAGGCCAATAATGGCTGTGACTGACGTGAATAACTTCCACACAAGCCGTTCATGTGCTAAAAGGCAGTTTTGATTAATTCAAGACTGGCAACAAATTATTTCTGGCTAAGGGCCTGGACATGTGATGGAGACCTACCTGTACGAGGATCATTTCAATGATTTCCAGCATGGTAGACTCATCATACATGGACATTGAGAGTGAGTCTACGAGTGGATCCATCATCAGATCAAAGTGACCCGGCCGATCTGTCAGGTATGTGATGGCCTGCTGCATCTCGTCGAGTGGGTGCAAAATGCAGGGTGTGTTCACATCCTGGACTGGTGCAGCTACCTGCATCCACACACAGTTCATGTAGCATGACTGTTGACATTTCCACCAGCATTCTGCATCATACGTCTGACAATCAGACACATCGGCTTCAGATCTGGTTAAATAGTTGGATTTATGTGTTATTTGTATGCCGTAGATGTTGAATCATACCTCTGCTGTAGCCCATTCATATATTTCCTTGTAGGTAACCAAAGTTTGTCCACAGTCAAGTTATACATGTTATGCTAGCAGCATGGGTTTGTTTGCTAGGCAGTAGTATAGGATGTTGTTTTAACAATTCACCAGGTGGCAGTAGTATAGGATGTTGTTTTAACAATTCAGCAGGTGGCAGTAGTATAGGATGTTGTTTTAACAATTCAGCAGGTGGCAGTAGTATAGGATGTTGTTTTAACAATTCACCAGGTGGCAGTAGTATAGGATGTTGTTTTAACAATTCAGCAGGTGGCAGTAGTATAGGATGTTGTTTTAACAATTCAGCAGGTGGCAGTAGTATAGGATGTTGTTTTAACAATTCAGCAGGTGGCAGTAGTATAGGATGTTGTTTTAACAATTCAGCAGGTGGCAGTAGTATAGGATGTTGTTTTAACAATTCAGCAGGTGGCAGTACCAGTCACAGCCAATGCCAAACTGGATTATTACACGTACACGGAATCCCTCATTGTTGATACCCTCATCAAATTCTAATTTTTATGCTTCAGATTCTCAATACAAGAGTTATGTAGGTAAATGTGTGTGTGTGTGTGCATGTGTGCATGCATGTGTGCACGTGTGCACGCATACTTGCATGCATTATTTTGACTCAGGAAATACAAATTACAATACAAAAAATGTGACAAGGCTCAAAATTAGTGATAGCAACTCCAGCAAAAACTAGCAAATGTTACTGATTTAAAAAGCTACCTAATCACTCAATTTGTCGGCAAGATTCTGCTAATGGTTAGAGTAGTCTAACAGGAAATAACCTGAAACTTGTTAACTAACTTAACAAAAACAGTTTAAAACACATACCTGAACGGTAAACCTTGGTACAAACTCCTGAGCTTCCACATTAAGACTACTCTTTGCTGCTAAATCTGAAAGAGAACAATTGTATTAGTTTAAAGTTAAATACAATGGAATACTGTAAAATAGTACTGGATTGATTGTTTCTGTTATGTTAGTACTAGTTTATGAACGTTTTATGGAACCATAAACACCATGCAAAATAAAACCATTAAAGGGAATAAAAACATTTATTGCTTGAATTCATATTATATCACATCCTGTTATCTATTTCCATGTCCACCAAGCCAAAAAAAATAAAAAATTCAATGAATTAGAAATTCCACATTTTATGCTGTGCAGCCGGACATTTTCGAATATGGATATTTTTGGCACACTTTTCGGGATGCTGAGATGTGACGTCATACATGACCCATACTCACATCAGGCCGACCCTTTCCATGCATTCAGAGCATGTTTATAAGGATAGCTTTCGGGTCAAAACGAGCATCAAAATGAGTTATTGTGCGATATTCCAATGTTATACAAACACTAGTCATCACAGAGGAACAAGCAGTTATCTTACGGTTCCACACAAATCAAATTTTATTCAAAACAATGAATGCGAATGGACCTACAAGTCGACTAGGTTTCGCCGAGCTTGGGCTCGTTTTCAGAATAATTATATTGAATGCAACCAACGGGAGATAATCTACACCAATAAACATACATAGCAAACATATATTGTATCCAGCTACAGAAAGTAACATGTCTAATCTCATAATATCACTAGAATATCGATATATGAAGGAGGAGTTGTATAATTTATTATAACAACTTAAATCAGTCAGTGAATTTCTGTCGGTGCCACTAGCTCAGTTGGTAAACGCGTTGGTTTCTTGTCATTTATTTTGCAATCGGGCGACGCCGGTTCAATCCTGACACGAAACCATTGATTTTCTTTACACTTTTTTTGGTTTATGTTTTCACAAAGTAATATAAACCAAATCATTGTTATACTATGATGCACTGTGTGTAAATATTTAAAAAATATTTTTGTAGTAATTATTTATTCGCCACAAAAATGAAAATATGGGAATTATATAACGATGTTTCTAAATTTTATTTATCCAAACAAATATAATGGATATATAATGTATCAATTGTACATATATTGTATGGTATATATTGTAATTATATGTGAAAAAAGTGTGATCTGTCTGGATAAATAAAATTTAGAAACATTGTTATATACAGTACTGGAAAAAAATAACTGGGACAGGCAATATTCACGACTTTGCAGTAAATAGACATCGTTTTTTCAGTTAATAGGCAATATAATTTGTTTTATTTTAGCCTTATCAATGAGACAAAGTGAAGGATTTACGAAATTGTCATTCTAATGTTTTTTTCCATTCTGTATTAGTAGCATATAGCAATATCGAGTAGCACCTCCTCTGGCTGAAATAACAGCCTTCACACGCCTAGGCATTGAACGGATTAGTTTTAAGAGTTTGGCATATGTTATACTCTGCCAGGCAGTATTTAGCTTCTCCCACAGGTCATCCAGGGAACTTGGCTTGCAGTTTTGAGCCTGCACCTTCAGGTTTTGCCACAGATTCTCGATGGGGTTTAGGTCTGGAAATTGGGCTGGCCAGTCCATTACTGTGATGTCTTTCTCTTCAAAAAATTCCATGACTTTCTTTGCTTTGTTGCATGGTGCATTGTCTTGTTGAAATATATAATTTCTGCCACCGTGCAGCTTATCTGCAGATGATATGCTCTTTTTAAGGTGTTTGATGTACTGTGTTTGGCCCAACGTGCCGTTGACCCTGTGGAGGAAACCAACACCTTGGCCGCTAAAGCAACCCCATATCATTTGTTTGCCACCAACAAACTTCACAGTTGGGACGATGCATTGTTCACTATATCTTTCTCTCTGTCTCCTCCTCACATAAACTCTCTTTGAAGAGTTGAAAAGCTCAATGCTGCTTTCATCTGACCACAAAACACATTGCCAGTCATCAGACCAATGTCTGTGCCCTCTTCCCCATTGCAACCGTGCCTTTCGGTTCTTGGCAAAGAGCAGGGGCTTCTTAACCGCAACACCCCCCTTAATCCTGCCACTTTTAATCTGTTCCTAACTGTTCGACTAGAAACGTTAACTCCACACTCATCTTGACAATGTTTCTTTAAGTCACTGGAGGTCAAGCGACGGTCAATCAAGGACGTACGGATGAGTCGATGATCTTGCCGTTTTGTAGTTGATTTCTTTTGGCCTCTCCCCGGAAGATTTTTCATAGAGCCTGTATTCCGGTGCTTCTGCACAATGCTAGCAACTGCATTCTTGGAAATTCTCAATTTCCTTGCAATTTCCCTCATGCTGGCTCCATTCCTGTGTAGTACCACAACCTCAAAGCGTCGCTCATCAGTCAATCGATGGTTTCCGCTCATTTTTTTCTATTCACGAAACAAATTTTGTTTAATGTTATTTGACAAATCTTTGTTCTATATTGTATTTGCAACCATAAAATTGTATTTTGTAATAATATTATTCATTTTCTCAATGAACTTTAAATAAATAAATTTAATTTAATGTTTTTAATCAGATAATCATTAGGTATGGCATATAACCTCTGAAAACAAGATTGATAGCAGTTGAACTCATGAATCTAGAAGGAAGGGGGCCAGCATACAGAAACTGCAAGAGGATGGCGATCAACGCACTAGTTGAGCAGATGTGTAAAGAGGGGGTGGGATTCATAGATTTATGGGGATACTTTGTTGGGTGGGAAGATATGTACATGAGAGATGGTCTCCATCTAAGTGGAAAGGGGGCAGCAGTTTTCTGAGAGAACTTGCTGCAATCTGTTGACAGTGGGACAGGCTGCAACTATTTAAACTACCAGGTAGATTCGCAGGGGGGATTCACAGAGAAGCCTGAAACTGGAGGCATAGATAGACAGCAGAAATAAATCGGCAAAGAACAGCCTGGGAAACTGTTCTGAATCAGGATATAAATGCGTTTGTCTAAATGCAAGGAGCATAGTAAACAAAAGAAATGAACTAAACATTATGGTAGAAGATATTGACCCTCACATAATAGGTATAACCGAATCATGGGCCACCACTGATATATCAGATGCTGAATTGGTACTAACAGGCTATGTAATGTTCAGGAAAGATAGAATAGGAACAAGGGGAGGTGGAGTTATTTTATATGTTAAAGAATCTATCCAGGCTTATAAAATAAAATTAGAAAGAGAAGCAGACTGCAAAGAAGCTGTTTGGTGTAACATAGTTACAGGAAACTCAACATTAACGGTGGGGTTAGTTTATCGAAGTCCAAACATAAATGTAGAAGAGAATGAAAAAGTACAAAATGCTATAAGGGAAGTTAGCAAACGGGACTGTATTATTATGGGAGATTTTAACCATGGTCATATACAATGGTAATCTCTACAGAGTACGGGGAGTGAGGACCACAAGTTTTTAGATTTAGTACAAGACAGTTTCCTCTCTCAACACGTGCTAGAGCCAACCAGGGGTGAGAATGTGTTAGACATAGTTTTGTCCTCACAGAATAAATTAGTTGACAATGTTAAATTATGTGAGCCTCTGGGAAGTAGTGATCACAACCAGATACATTTTACCATCAAGGTAAAATCAGAAAGAAATAATAAAAAGCAGTTCAGGAGAAATTTCCACAAAGGAAGATATAAGGAAATGAGGAAATATTTAGCAAAGATAGACTGGAATAACACACTGAAGAATAAGACAGCAACAGAATGCTGGAATATCTTAAAGAATGAAATAGAGTGCATCGTAGATAAATTTGTTCCCTTCAAAAAACAAGGGAAACGGACCAGAAAGAAATACTTATCGAAAGAAGCCATTAGAAAAATTAAGTACAAACAAAGAATGTGGAAGTCATATAGACGTACTGGAAATTACGAAGACTACAACATTTATAAAGAAGCACTAAACCAAGCTACAACTGAAATTAGAAATTCTAAGAAAAGCTATAAAAAAAAATTAGGTTATAATATAAAACAAGACAGCAAGAGTTTTTATGCATACGTTCGTAGCAAACAGAAAGTTCAGGATAAGGTCGGTCCTCTAGAAGATAGTGTTGGAAATATAATATCAGAGGGATTCTTAATGGCAGAAGACCTGAATGAGTATTTTAGTTCAGTGTTTACCAGGGAAGATATTAGTTCACTGCCAGTACCAGAGGCTAAGTTCAAGGGGGCAGAATCAGACTATTTAGGACAGTTAATTGTAACCCCGGAAATGGTAGCTAAGAAAATTAGGGCTGTGAAGGATAATAAATCACCTGAAGTGGATGGGATTCCGCCCAAACTACTATTGGAAATTGTAGAACAAATTAGCAAGAGGGCGTGGTTCCCTTAGAATGGAAAGAAGCAAACATTATACCGTTATTTAAAAAAGGTTCCAGAAACAAGACAGAGAACTACAGACCAGTGAGTTTAACGTCAGTGATTTGTAAATTATTAGAACGACTAATTAAAGATCACATGGTGGATTTTCTTTTTAAACATAACTTGTTAAACCCATCTCAACATTGGTTTCTAAAAGCGAGGTCATGCTTAACAAATATGTTATGTTTTTTGGAAGATATCACTAAGTGGGTAGACGAGGGATCACCAGTAGATATCATCTACCTAGATTTTCAGAAAGCTTTCGACAAAGTGCCACATCAATTTGCGGATGATACAAAATTGTTTAGAAGGATTAAAAGTGATGGAGATAGACAACATTTACAAGATGATCTTGACAGGTTGATCAAATGGTCTGAAAAATGGCAAATGTTGTTCAATTTTGGGACATGTAAATGCCTCCAAACAGGACATGGGAACGAAGATGTACAATATACAATGGGAGGTTCTGTACTAAGTACTACTGTTAAAGAAAAGGACTTAGGGTTAATCATTAGTGCTAATATGAAGGTTTCAGAGCAGTGCAGTATTGCCGCTTCAAAGGGAAATCAAATCCTTGGATTAATTAGGCAAAACATAACGTATAAGGAAAAGGAGCTAATAATACCACTGTACAAAACAATAGTTAGGCCTCATTTAGAATATTGTATAAACATACCTAAACTGAGGGATCTTAGTTACGAAATACGCCTAAAAATGTGGTTTAACAACACTGGAAACCAGGAGATTGAGAGGAGATCAGATAGAAGTGTTTAAAATATTGAATGGTTATGAAAATATTGATAGAAATATTTTTTTCTCAGTTAAGAAAGATAGAAGGACCAGAGGACATGAAGTTACATTAGTAAAGGAGCAGTGTAGATTAGATATAATAAAGTTCTCATTCTCACAAAGGACTGTAAATGAATGGAACAGATTGTCTCCTGATTGTGTTGGTGCTAGTAGCGTGAATGTTTAAAAATAAAATTGACACATACCTTAAAAGGGCGGGATACACGTAGATAAAAATTATTGGACTCTCGATAAGCCGAAAGGCTTCCTTGTCCACCTGCCATCTAGAGTTAATTTTCTGGATGGCAATCTTGTTAAATCTGCATAGCAAGATCACATATTATCACCCACGTATACACAATGTTCACATAAACTGTTCTATCATAAGTACACTCAAAGTATATCTTACCTAGTCATACTCTAGAATACTCTGTAAATCTATCATAAGTGCAAGATTCTGTCAATAAACACGTCAAATATTGATATTTTACTTGAAAAACTGTTCTAGACTACCGTAGATATGTTGTAAATAACTTACCACTACAATGATGCTAAACTATTTGGTGCCGCTATCTGCTGGAAAAGATCAAACTTAATCAAAGTAAGAAAATCAAGCATTTTCAAGTGTACCAGTTAATTATTTCCAGTACTGTATAATTACAATATTTTCATTTTTGTGGCGAATAAATAATTACTACAAAAATATTTACAAACAGTGCATCGTAGTATACAAAATGATTTGGTTTATATTACTTTGTGAAGACATAAACAAAACAATGTGTAAAGAACATCAATAGTTTCGTGTCATGATTGAACCGGCATCGTCCGATTGCAAGATAAATGACAAGAAACCAACATGTTGTCCAACTGAGCTAGCGGCACCGACAGAAATTCACTGACTGATTTAAGTTATAATAAATTATACAACTCCTCCTTCATATATCGATATTCTAGTGATATTATGAGATTATACACGTTACTTTCTGTAGCTGGATACAATATATGTTTGCTATGTGTGTATATTGGTGTAGATTATCTCCCGTTGGTTGCATTCGATATAATTATTCTGAAAACGAGCCCAAGCTCAGCGAAACCTAGTCGACTTGTACTAGTTGTAGGCGCAATTGCATTCATTGTTTTGAATAAAATTTGATTCATGTGAAACCGTAAGATAACTGCTCGTTCCTCTATGATGACTAGTGTTTGTATTACATCGGAATATTGCACAATAACTCATTCTGACACTCGTTTCGACCCGAAAGCTATCCTTGTAAACATGCTCTGAATACATGGAAAGGGTCGGCCTGATGCGAGTGTGGGTCATATGTGATGTCACGATACCACATGATCGCCTAGCTCATTAAATTTTTATTTTCCATGGGAATCGCTACACAGACGGGTTTAAAATCAAACTTATGCTACAAATGTATTTTTCTGTATTTTTTTAATGTTCTTGAATGTTACATACAATGTTAAACTTTGTGTACATATGGAAAACTTATTTGAGCTAATGCCTTGTTTTTATTTCCTTTAATACTCAATGTCGTTCATGATAACCATACACTTGGATTCCCCATGCTTTGTGGCTATCGCCATCTTGAATCTGATGATTATCATGCCAGTTGCATTTTGTACTACTGACAATAATGTTTTATTTCGTGCACATATTATACCTGGACAAGCTCTAATCTTTTAAAACAGTTTTACAATAATTATTTCTACCCTGGCTGAATAATATGACTGCTTTAACGTAAAATCTAAAATATACTATGTTCACTAAAAACAACTGACACATGATATAAATAATTTAGTATTTATTAAAACAAAATATTTGAATAACTTGACATTATTTTTCTAACTGTAAAAAAAACTTTGTTTTATGAGGGAAATTTATGCAGAGAACTTTTGCTACAATATCACACAGAAACGGTGCTTCACGTTTGAAAAAACCAGGCAAACGATAAATCTTATCTTTATCTGCTAGGTGGTGTTCTTGTTTATCCGTCTGGTGACGCCACTGCCCAGTCATGCCAATATGCAATCCGAAATTAATCGAGACTAGCCATGCCATAGCATTATCCATTACGCAAGATTAATTCGATCAGGTCAATTCCGATTATTCGGGACATCAAGCGTTGGCACACACTGAAAAGTTGCATGCTGATAAAATTGCTGCAGCAGCCACAACACGGTTTCGATTTCACCGCTAACGGGTGTAAAATAGGAAAATTCCAACTGATTAATGATCTATGACTATCAAACGATGGCCGGCCGATACAAGAATCCCTTTGAGCAATAAGCAAACTTCAAGTCATGGCTCTGGAAACGTCGGCAACTGCACGCCAATGCTAATTTACGAACATCGAACAAACTTTCTTTCAAAGAAATAGGTGTAGATTTTGCTGCTAGTGGGCACCACATGCAGCAGGTCTGGTGACGCGAGCAATAATGGCAATTACCGCGAGCGATAAATCGCTCCCTAGATGAGCGATTAGCACGAGCGTTAGGCAGCTTGAGCGATCGCTCGCCTAAAAAATAACGCACTGCAGAAAGTTACCTGTATCTGCAACACCGAGTCTCTCAATCTTCTTCTCGAGTTGTTGTATGCGTGCGTCACGTTGGGCAAGTTCTTCTGTGAACTGTTGTTTGATTGGCTCAATCAGAGTGTGCAGGACGGCTTCAACCAATGGTGCTGGACTCTGTGCACCGTCCCCATGTCCCAGCACACTGTCCCCCTGTCCCAACTCACTGTCCCTAGGTGCCAACGCCTGCTGGCCAGACATCTCACTGCCACTGGGTGTAGTTGGCTTGTGCACTGCTTTCTGTGGGATGTCGGCGTCTCCTTGTCCGCGCTCAGTTCTCATCCATGTGTTACTTCCTTCAGCAGCTGAATAAAGAACATGGCTGTGTATTGGTAAATAGATAAACACATTATCAGAAAGCCACACTGCATACAGAAACAAGCATTGCTGACTTAAATTTGTAACAGGTCACAGAAACAGTACTATGTCTAACTGTATTCTGATCAAACTAATTCACCACTTTTTCATGAACTGATCCTTGAGAAATGTTTAATGGGGATGACGTGGCAGAACTTCAGCATTTTCAGAACATGTTTAAATTAGGATATATTGTCTCTTGGAATGGTTGACTCTTCAAACTTGGGGTGTGAAATGTGACATGTCATAACAACATTGTCACATACACTGGCGATTATAAAATTTTTCTTGTGTCTTCACAGTATCACCAGTGACCTGGTGGGCTAGTCCAGCCCATACTATGTGGCTGGACTAGCCCACATAATGGTGACTATTTACACTATATATTCTGACTATGGTGAATGACATAAATGTGTTGGGTGCATTTAATTATTGGATCTATACAATCTGCAGATTGCATTGCACAATCCTCTGATCTGCTTTTCACTGTTTAGTGCCAAACCTTTTGTATTTTATTGGTGCTGTTTTGCATTATCAACAGAATTTTTTTTCAATTTGTGAATTTTCAATTAAATGCCTCAGAGCATCTGGATTTGTGCAATCTGGTGATTGCATTGCATTTTACTATTTTAGACTTGTGTGTCTTGTTTGGCCATCAGCCAAACATTTTGTTAACTGCTTAAATATACAGTATATACATATATATATAGATCTACAAGATCCATATTTATAATGTATAGCACAAAATACAAATTGAAAAACATTTTGAAAAATTGTCTGTTGATAATGCTTTGACCGTTCTTGGGCACTTGTGTCGAATCCGGACCCACCTTGATTTCGCCATAATAACTTGAGTTTTGCCTAACTATGCACTCAGTGCATTAGCTCCACCATTCAACATTATTCCAGACATATTTACGTTTAAGAACATAGCGTCTTAGCAGACTTTTGAGGGGTAAATATTGCCCCAGTTTGCATCAACATACGCTGCTATAGCAATGACTTTACCCGAGCAATGCAGTAACACTGTACTGTACCTTTCGGTGTATGGGGTGTTTGAGGGTGGAATGTCTGATGAAGGAGGTGTGTAAGTTGACGGATATAGTGAAGGAGATGGAGGCGAGACTCAACATAGAAATAGATGGAGCAGAGAGGGATGACGCGGAGAGTTGAGAATTCTACAACACAGAAGGAGCAGAGTTGTGACACGGAGACTGAAGAAAGGAGACTGAGAGGAAGGAAGGTGACCGGTGTGAAGGAACAAGACATTGAGAAAACAGAGGGACGGAGGAAAAGTGTTCGGCAGAGGAAGAGAAAACGGGCCAGTGGGGATAGATCAGCAGGTAGTCGGACTGTAGAGAACGAGGAGAGACACGACAGCGATACAGGTGGTGAAGAGGTAGATACCACAGAGGCAGTTGGTAAGACTGTGAGACAGAAGACTGATGGAAGAAGACACAGTGTTCAGCAAAAAACAGAAAACATGACAGGCGTGAAGGTGACAGGGGAGAAAGTGACCGTAGTGAAGGAGGTAGCCGGGGAAAAGGGACGGGAGAGGAGAGAAGAAAATGTGATGGGAGGAAAGAAGAAGGGACGAAAGGAAGTGAGAGTAAATGTGCTAGAAGAGAAGATGACAGGAGGAAAGGGGACAAGAGAAAACGCGACAGGAAAGAAGGGAATGGAAGAGAATGTGACAGGAGAGAAGATGACAAGAGGAAAAGACAACAACCAGACATATGCAAACCGGAGGAGCTACTCCGAGGCAGTGATTGAGGGGGCAAGGAGAAAAGAGAGAGTGTTTATGGGCGATTCAATTCTGAGAAAAACAGACAAGACTATATGCGAGGGGAAGGACGTTGTTGTATGTCTACCGGGGGCTAGGATAGAGCATGTGACCGAAAGGGTAGAGAAGGTATTGGGGCATGGCAAGGGAGGGTCTATACTAGTACACGTTGGGACAAACAATGCAGACAAGGAGGGAACAACTGGTATAGTTCAGAAGTACAGACATCTAGTGAGGAAGCTAAAGAAGACAAGAGTGGAACAGGTTATTCTCTCAGGAATTTTGCCAGTAATGGGAGGAAGGGGGGCAAGATACAGAAACTGTAAGAGGATGGCGATCAACGCACTAGTTGAGCAGATGTGTGAGGAAGAGGGCGTGGGATTCATAGATTTATGGGGGTACTTTGTTGGGAGAGAAGATATGTACATGAGAGATGGCCTCCATCTAAGTGGAAAGGGGGCAGCAGTATTCTCAGAGAATCTGCTGCGATCTGTTGACAGTGGGACAGGTTGCATCTATTTAAACTAAATTCGCAGGGGGGACTCGCAGAGAAGCCTGAAACTGGAGGCATAGATAAAGGCAGCAAAAATAATTCAGCAAAGAACAGTCTGGAAAACTGTTCTGAAGCTGGGTATAAATGTGTTTGTTTAAATGCAAGGAGTATAGTAAACAAAAGAAATGAACTAAACATTATGGTAGAAGATATTGACCCTCACATAATAGGTATAACCGAATCATGGGCAACCACTGATATATCAGATGCCGAATTGGGACTGACAGGATATGTAATGTTTAGGAAAG
>CM034532.1:1834580-1869580 GCA_020002185.1 Paraescarpia echinospica | reverse complement strand
GTCCGTCTTGCGGTGACTGTAGTGTCGCGGATGGTACCGGAACGTCGGGCCGGCCGACCCGTCCTGTCGCGTCAGCAAATACCCGACAATGCTGTAGCAGCACGACTAGAACACAGACACGGAGACACGTTATTGGTGAGCTTGTCGGCGTGTCGCATACCGATGTCTTTAGATGTGAGACGTTTTATTGCCTTTACCTAGTTTACATTGTGCTTACATGACGGGCGTTCTGATAAGTGCCGTTGTTGGTCGTGGCATGTTACGGCGATTAATGCCGAGAACTTTCGATTTGAAGGGAGATAAATAGAACGTGTATTTCTATGTTGAATGCAGGAAGAGAACTGTGTGAAGCATGTCTACGTTACATGTCAGCGGTCATCTATACAACAATACGCTAATTTAAGTGTATCTCCCTCCCCCGGGCGTCGAAGTTCATTCGCCTCTTTGCATGTCCAATTATTTCCTTGGACCATTAGTCTCTGATCTATCAACTTGTGATATATAGAGTCGTTAACTATTTCAGTGTACGAATTGAACAGTAACACACGTTCGCACCCTTTGCACACCCAGCCGGCGCACATATGTACATCGATACGTAGGTATATAATGGCTTACATACGTACGTATTTACGTACATATGTACACACGTACATACCAACATACACACACGGACGTATGCTTACACACGTACATGCATTACACAACACTAGCTGTGCTGTATCCACAGATTCTAAGCTGCACATTAACATGACGTCGATACTTCTATCAACGTGGCACTGTTGAGGTGGCGTGCGCTTAAGCACACATTTTGGGATGATGACAATAACATAATGCCTGCTACAAAACAGTTGGCACCAACCTGTACAGCTATTTTAGCGGACATCCTCTCGTAGAAACAGTTCTTGCCATCCGGGTACTTGACGCCGTCGGGACGCCATCTTGCGTCAGCCTCGGCAGTTGCCGTGTTGCAAGGACACGACAAGGTATCAGAGAATTCGTCTTCGCTAATGATTTCTTTCCCGTACCACATGCGACACATATGGTCGTAGTTGAGGACGTGACTTAGATCTGACAACTTGTAGAACGATTCTCCTATCCTCCCTGCAACACACAACGAGGAAACCATATGATATAAAATTATAATTTTGACGGTACATTCATTTTGTGAAAAAACCTTCCTAATATCAACTGCAAAAGATGTTTCGTTTGTACAGTTTTATATAGGGTTTTAGTGAAATCACCAGATATATTATTTAACTAGTTAATGTTTACACACATATGAATTAAGTGATTCGCAAAATTGGAATCTTTACGGAGAGAGGGATAGGGGAAAGGAGGGAGGGGAGAGAGGCAGGCGGGCGGGCGGGCGGGCGGGCGGGCGGGCGGGCGGGCGGGCGGGCGGGCGGGCGGGCAGGCAGGCAGGCAGGCTGGCAGGCAGGCAGGCAGGCAGGCAGGCAGGCAGACAAACATACAGACACAGAGATAGAAAGAGTGACAGAGAGTCAGCGAGAGCAGTGAAGAAGATGACGATGGCCGGGCAATAGACTAGGTTCTGACGAAGTGCTGGTGTAGATGATGGCTGTGGATGAACGTGTTAGGGGTGGACGGACACGAGGAGACAGCTACACACCGCCATGTGAGTATGTATCCCAGAGTATAGTCTGATCGGGTTTAGTCTACATATGGAAATGAAAGAGAACAGGAACCATGTTAAATACCGATACCGAAGTGTCATGTTATTGAGCCATGTTCTGAAGGTGTTAGCGAAAATGTTGGATGAAAGTGTAAAGACGACAGTGGAGTGTGAAAGCAGTGACAGACTATTACTGAATATTCTACAGGAGAGTTCAAATTACTAGTTGTTGCGTGTTTCAGCCTGCATCATACAATAACTAGTCATGTTGTTTGTGAATTGTACGGTGCAGAAAATGTCGTTCGTGAGGAATGGCGTCATGTAGTGCAATACCAGCTTAAAAGAGCGCAAGAAAGACGTGGAGAACGCGGCAAGAGAACAGAGCTAGAGGAATGAACAAACACGATCACGGTGCACCATTACCAAGTAGATGCTCACAGACACACGACCATCGAGAACCGTCTGATAGACTGGGAAAACGTGAACATTGTAGACTGAATGACAAGACGCGTAAAGGGGCGAGAGCGCAGTTAACCTTTCTGTTATGTTACAGAAACGTATAGTACCTAGGAATTGGTGATATTAAAAAAATTGAAAGACAGTTTTTTTTATGAGAAAAGGGTGCAGCAGATCAGGCACACTAGCAGGTTGAATACTAGCATGTACTGGCAGTGAAATGACACATATTTGGAAGAGTGTAGTTGGCGGAGTGATTTTTTTGCCATTTTTTCACATAGCACAAGTGGGTGCAGAAAACCATGGCTAGTTTGGAAAAAATATTGGTGGGCACTGCGTATGGATGGGTTTTACAAGAGCTGGAGGTATGTGATTTTGACGAAATTGACCAGCATGTCAGTGACATGATGACAGTGGCTGTGTAGAAATGTCAGACTTTTGAATGGTATAATTTTCGTATAATCTGACAAAATGGGAAAGTCATCAATGCTCTGTGTCCTAAAAAACGCGACATTGGTGGGAAAAACACGGGCATCGACCAACCGAGAAGAGGGGATCACGAACTTCCGCTCGTCTACGACGATATCATCCTATCGGAACTCATGAAACTTGACACAACAGCGAAAGCCTCTACAGGTAAAATTCAAATTTGGATATGACAATAAGAAGTGTAATGCTTCCTACTTCTGTTGCCTGGCTTTGTCGCCAGTCTCAGACCGAACGGTTTGAAAGAGTACGGTCCCAACTGTTTCTTTTCGCCTTGCGGTCCTACGACGTAATATCCGGCGAGGTTTCTGCGCAGACTCACGACGTTGTTCCATCCCGTCTTCTCGTATAGGAAGAGAGCGAATGTCAACCACTTCCCAGGGTCTTGGATCAGCACAAGTTGGAACGTGTTCGGCTGTTGACAGAAGGAACAGGTCGGCTGTGGTCACATTACGTAAAGAGGCGACGTGTTGTGCGTATTTTGCCACCTTTCTAATACGCGCACGCACGCACGCACGCACGCACTCTCTCTCTCTCACACACACACACACACACACACACACACACACACACACACACACACACACACACACACACACACACACACACACACACACACACACACACACACACACACGCCAGCGCTACTATTGGAACATTGTAGGTGTAACTCCTCCGAGGCGCCGAGGTTTGCACTCATCTTTCTATGTTAATTTGCTACTTTGGACCAGTGGCCTCTGATCTATTAAATGGCGATTAATTTCGAGAAATACAAAAGAAGTTATTTACAGTTATTTACGGTTTCATTGAAAGAATGTTTGGTTGAGAAACATTCGCCAGACGGCGCCACTGTGGTGTTATATTGAAATTGTTACCTACTCCACGCATTGCCGCAGTTGACGACATTAAATGGTCATGGGAGCGAGGTTAAGTTCAACTTATAAATAACATATTCTAAAATGGTTGGGAACTTGTAACCCACTGATTACATCCTGAAAAATAATGGTTAACATAGTTGCTTAACTACATTTTGGTCAAATTTTGCATTTCTCGGGACAAAAATGGCCATATCTGGCCAAAAATCCCAAATCTGACAGGCAAAAACTACGACTCTGCAATGAGTGGCCTCATGGCCATAGCTAACTTTAACAACTGAGGGAGCAGTATTCACGCGTGGTTCTCTCCCAGAAAATGTTGAAATTGTACCCCCTCTTGGTGCAATCTAACGTATTTCGCCCACGGCTCAAGTTTTGTTTCAGCGTCGGTCGCATGCTACGTGGGAATTAAAAAAATACATGAAAAGAAAGAATTAATGTCAATCAACAGTACATTTATCAAAATCGACAGTTATGCATCATATACAGAATATCTGTCCAACAGTTACACCCGTCTGAAATTGTTTTACAAGATCATTTCCTCTCGCCGTCGCGTGCAGTCATTCCCCAATTGGCTTTACACAAATAAACTCTTCGGGGGTGGGAAAATAGTTTGATTTTCTAGTGACATAAAACATTCCGAAGTCACTGAGCCGTCTTTCTGTCATTGTTGACCGACTCCACCATTTGAGGCGACGCAGGGCAGAATTGGACCGCTCGCAAGCAACGCTTCCGAATGGTGTAGTGAGGAAGATGTTTACGATCTTGCTAATGACTGCAAAAGTTTAACCACACGCCGAAATCAATTCACGTGAAGACAACAGTCGTGGAAGCTGAGGGTCATCGTACCTCTTTCACTACAGCTGTGGTTCATTTCTCTCAGCTCCGCCTCCACTGTTCTCCTCCATGTTGTCTTTGGGCGCCCACGTTTCCGCTTCCTTTCTGCATCCATGCGAAGAACATGTCCAATCCACCTCCAGCGTCTTCTTTGAATGATGGTGGGCATGTCCTCTTGCTGGCATTGGGCAAGCAGGATTTTTCTCAGGCAGGTCGTGTGGAAGGTGGACAGTCTGGATTGGTCCTGCTCCGTCATACATGCGATAATAGTCAGCTGTTTATTGATCTGTGTCTCCAACATTGGCGCGGCGCGATGGCACTGACGCTGAGTCGTTCTGGGTTTACGAATAACAATACCTATGGAGTTGACCACTAGCCCAACTCCCCGCCATATTTTATCTCTCTCTGATGGGATGGACCTGCAGTTCCTGATGGAATTACTCGCAAACGAAATGTCCTCGTATGCATCGCCCAGATTGCATTGTTCGGCTTGGCAGTTCTTGGTCAAGGACACAATAAAACTACTGGGCCACCACTAGGGACATGATGAATTGTGAATCTTCTAGAAGACGGTCGTACGCGGTTGCACCATTCCGTGCGTCACCGGTACTGGCTCGTTCGATGCCGTCCAGCGCATCCAATACAGTTTTGTATTTTGCGATGAGTGCTGACAGAGTTTGTAGCCTCATCTGCCATCTTGTTGCGCAGAACGTTGGTACAGTTTGTTTGCACGACCCCGTCTTGAGAGCATCGTCACATCTATCCGTTGTAGCAACTCAGATTATTCTTCGTCCAGGCCCTCTACTGACTATTGACGAAATGTGGCCTTCCGCTCCGCCCTTCCTCCTAGAAACTACGTAATCTTTGATACGTTGTCAAACAGATTCCGGATGGCTGGAACTGAGCTACGTTAGGAAAATAAGGCACACTGTCCAATAAGTGAGCATGGAATCACAAAAAAACATCAATGACATTAGTAATATAGGCTAAACAATAACGCACTTTTAAACTAAAAGAGCATGTTTTTGTATTTTTCTGGGTGGGGGCAACAGCCCCCCTGCCTCCCGCTAGCTACGGCCCTGGGCCTACGCAGATATATATTAAACTAATTTGAAAATGTGTAATATTGTTATTATGTCTTATAGAACCATAATACAGTTTTTTCATCAATCATATTATGTCAAATTGTACATAACAAATAAAATCGTTTTCTGATGTAAAAATCCTAAATCAGAAAGTGCAACAACTCTTACAATAGTCAGTAACATTATTGGCACTTATCATTATTGGCATAAATATAGGGGAAAATATCGTGGAAAAAGCAAAAAAGCATTGTTTTCCACAATATTTTGTACTTCAATTTTGGTAATATTAAAATTTTTTGTTTTACTTTCTTATGAAAATTCATCTAATTGGGTATATATATGTCAAGTCGGCTTGGCAGATTTGCATGAAATTTGTGTGAATACGTAAACATATATGTACTACTCACCTATGATGTTAGAAACGGAACAAATTAATTATTCATACGATTTATTAACCCAATAACTACTTCAGAAGCCGTACCAACCATTAGTCTATAAATGTTATGTATAAACGTTTGCGTTCGAATATATAAATTTAATAAAATATGTAAATCACGTTATATGACCGTCAATTACGTATTGCTATGCACATATTCTATTTTAAAACGTTTGGCCTCAGAACATTGGGCAACAATACCGTTAAGAATGATGCCGCAGTAATCTACTAATAATCGAGCTTGCGTATGCGGGTAGCTTAACGTTTTCTTCTTACACGGCTTGATCCTCGAGAGCCAAACTTTCAGGAAAATGACCCCTAGAATAGGACATGAGACCCATATCTTTTCAAAATGCCAAATATATTTTACGTTTCTCATCTTTTATGGGGTAAATCAGTTGGCGGAACAAAAACGTAATATGAGCGTAATACTTAACAATCGTGCGATTTAGGCGTATGGCAGAAAATACGTTGGGAAAATCGTCCTGCGTAATAGATTTGGCATCACGACGTAGACGCTGGCACACTATGTTTATGTTTACCCTCATGCCAATAGTATAGCAATACGAACATTATTTGACAATTCTACACTATCACGATTATACTCTATCAATGGACTTGAAGTTCACATTATCTCCAACCTTCTTCATTTTAAACAAACAGCGATACCTATCTGCAAGCGCGTTGTGGTTTTTATGTAACGATGCTTTGTGTTTTCTAAACTTTGGCAAATATTACTATTACGACTGTAAGCTACCAATGCATCTCGTCAAGTGACAGGCATTTTTGCTAGTCAATGTTAACCGTCCTTTACTTTAAGCATGTGCTTCCGTCCAGATGTTACACTATGTAACTAGGCTTAACTTCTAGTTAATTGAAATATATTCAAAGAAATCTTGTATGTAAAATACAGAGAGAATGCCTCGATTTATTTTGAGGCAACGGAAATCTATACATACATGTTTTCGGGTCTTCCTCGGTGCAATTGAGGGCGGTTCTGCAGGCGTTAACATGTTGGCATGGCCAATAACCCAGGATGTTTTACTGCTGAGAATGTTGGTGATGTGAAAACATCTAAACACGTGTTACTTCTGTGAATTATCGATTGAGGTAATCAAAATCACGAAGCCTGTCGGGCATGGGTGCTCTTATTTGGATCTGGAAGAATTTGACACAGTGCTGTGCATTGATAAACTATCAAGTATTGACAGTAATTACGTTCCACTTACTTCCAAATATACCTTAAGAGTGTTGGCGTTCGACAAAATCAATATGCAAAAGGAATCGCTGATTGAAGGAGGAACATCACATCGAGTTAATGGTATCATTGTCCAACCAAAGTCGCAAGTCGCATCGGACAACTTTTGCTGTTGCCAAAACAAACAAGAAGCGATACATCCAGCTATCCTGAAAATTGCCTCCAGTGTGCAGCGTTGGGAAAATAGATGGTCCACCTACAGTCAAACCAGCTGATTTATCTGCAGATGCAGCATCAGCAGCACAACGGAGTAACCATGTGTGGGTTTTAACTCGTTTGCTGGAACCGTCCGATCAAAAAATCAGCTCATGGACAGCATTCAACATAATCACAAGAGGACATGTTGAGTTGGAAAATATTGTGAGTCAATTGCCCAATATCAATCAACGTGCACCAATGTCCACTGTCCAAGAAATGTCACGCAACGTCTTGGATATAAGGTCCTCCTTCAGCTTGAAAACGTTGCACAGTTGTACTCTTCTCGCAAAGGCCACTGTAATAGCGTTGAAGCATCCCAACCAGTATCGGAAAAATTTTCTCATGATGAGCAATTTCCATATGATGCTTAGATGTGACTCGCATGGAAAGGATTCCAGGAATGGGTGAAGGTGGATCATCCTCACGATTGTCCCAAGTTTAATAATACCTTTCATATACTGCAGAGTATTCATACGAACACCTGTCACAAACCTGTTGTTGGTGCCGGGGTCGCTGTTTTATGTACAAAGATCCATGACTTGTTCTTGTCCTATCTGGATGATCTGCATCAACATCGTGGCCATCTGGCACGGTTCTGGATGACATACATATACATGATGGGCATCCTGCTTGGGTTGTTGCGAGATAACAGGGACGGCAACTCGAATCTTTGCTTGGTATGCAACCAAAAAGTTACTCTCTGATGCCTCGCTTTGGGCAAGATGAACTAAGCAAGGAACCTACATGTGTATTATGCACTGATGACACAGCTTGAAAAAGAGTGTCCAATGATGTACCAACATTTTATACGAGGTCACTTTTCCGAATTATTCAGACGAGGCAACCCATTCGGCCAAATCGCATTGGACCAACAAGGATACACAATTGCAGGAGGGACAAAAGGCGGGTATTTCACTGCAGCAATATAGTAGAAGCAAACAGACCTCGGCGTCCGAAGCTGCATCTGATGTGGCTGCATCTGACGGATTGGATATTTACATGCCTTTCTCATGAGTTTGAAGCATTCCTCTTCACAGATGATGAACATTATTCGACTGCCCAACTATTTCCTTTTCGATTCCTCTTTCCATGGCTCCACTAAAAGCTAGGCGAGGTTAGGTTTTATTTCATTGCACACCAACAAAAGTCTCCATTTTTTGTGTGGCCTGGTCTAATTTCCTGTATGAGAGCCGTTGCATCAACTCGTGCAGCATGTATCACGACAAAATAAATGTTGTTGCCAGTCATTGCGTGCAAGTACCCCTTCAAAAACCACAAATTACTTGCGCGAACACAGTTTTATATTTAACATGGATCCGTTTCAGTTAAGGAGAATTTCCAACCACATCGTTCAGGTGTCGACGACAAAACTTCAATTTCAAATCAAATACGTTTCAAATAGATTCGTCCGTCATAATGTACCCCATTTTCAGTCACAACTATGGATTGGATGCAGCTGACATGAAAGAAGGCTACGATTGTTTTGTCATTCCGGCGCGAAGGTTCCTTCACTGCAGTATGGCTGATTACGTCAGTTGGCGAAATGTAAACTTGTTATGTTGTGATACACTAAGTTTACACTCGGCACTCGAAACTGTTGCCTGGCTGATGACACTTCGTGACGTCAGTAAAACGTGTAGTATTCTCCAAATGTTCCAAACTAAGCTTCAAACACGAGCACACTCTAAACACAGGCAAGTGATAGTTGCACAAAGGATATTTTCGCAGCCTTGCAAATTGCACGTTGATACTCCGTTATGTCAGCCAACAGTATTGATCCCCCTGCTTTGTATATAATATATATATATATATATATATATATACGTATATATATGAGTCATTACAAACACATGCACTCCCTCATCCTTAAGTTACATAACTTTAGATAAAACATACAATTCACAACTATACATTAAACAAATAAACATAACGATTACGTGAATAATATATCACTAAATAGAAAACAAATTACAATTATAAAAACACTCGCAAAACTAGAACCAATTTACTAATTCTAGCATTACTTACTAGAAAAAAATTACACTTAGTTTTCGGATGTTAACCTGGCGTCTGTGAGTCAACATACCTGGTCTAGTAGCGGGTTGTACCACATCCGGGGCAGCATCCCCACCCACGTGATGACGGCGACGAAAGTCACGTGGACGTTGGTGTGACTGCTGTGGAAGTCGACGTCTCTCTGCGCACGCGCGAACGTCGCTGTGACATTCACTGACGGATTGTCGTCGACGTTACGGAGGGCTGGCGACAGAACACGCATTTACTTCGGGGTCATGGGTCTCAATAACTACTCCGATACTCCAAATAGGATGTTGTGCTGATTGTTTATTTCTGAGTGTCCATGTGTGGGGTTAAGCTATATGTACGGAAACGCGTATGGATACGATATGTAGAATGGAATACCTCGGTAGTGACGTCATTTCTTGGAATTTCCTTTCCGATTCCTGTGCGGATACTAATTCAAACCGCTACACGGAGCGATTCAAATTGCCGCATCCGCATGAAAGCACTCATGTTATATGTGCTTATGGAACTACTTCTATTAATTTCCACTTGGCACTATATACCTTGTTTTGCCGCAAGCCACATCCGCATGAAAACACTCATGTCCTATGTCCTTATAGAACTACATACTTTCATTAATTTCCACTTGGCACTATATTCCTTGTTTTGCCGCAAGCCACATCCGCATGCCGTTTTCGTACGTATGGAACCCTAGCTTTAGTGAGTCCACAATACGGGTTACACATTTACCCCGTGTGCGGGATATTTCACTTCCCCTGACATATACACCAGGTATAATGGACCAACGACTTCTAGGGTCTCTTTCGAAAGACACATATAACGTGATATGAACGAAATTTCCCAATTTTTGAAACGTAGGAAGATTCGAACCCCGATTACCTCGACCGAAAGGCCGGTGCTTTACCGCAAGACCAGGGTAAACGAATGATGTGTCAGTGCTTTCGATTTGGTAACCCCTTTCTAAGATGTTTGAATCTTGCAAACATAGTTACATTGTTATATTTGAAGATTACAGCAACTACGCTATATTATGCTGGTCAGATGCTTAACGGTGGTGACTGGCTGGCAGGAAGTGATCATGTCGCTGACGGAAAGATCCGTTGTGTATCAAAATCTTCGGTTTTTTGGTAACGTCTGACAGGAAGCATAATTTATATCATGTTGATTTTTTCAAGAAACCGTTGATTTAACGAAAGTTCTATAGAGTGTCAGTGACATTACAAGCAAAAACGTGTGTCATATTAATAAAATCCGAATCGCTAGTTTGCGCATAACACTACAACAACGTAACATGGCCGCCTGTGAACAAGTATGATTTGTTCCCACCTGCGTCGTAGACTTGGAAGTAGACGGAGCCGTATCGTGCGTCGTTGTCAGTCCACAAGGGGGCAATCATAGCGAAGCCTTTGGAGCGGGCGGCCGCCATTTTGGTATTGGTGAACATCGACCGGAAATCTCGCTTTGGTTGTCGGCCATCGAATGGCATGTTCATTGTGATGTAGCCGTTTGAGTAAACCTAAAAATGTTATGAACGCTAAAGCAAATTCGTATATAATACGATATCCAATCCTTAGGACTGCTCAAAGCGCTTTACCAGCTTCACCATCCCTATGGCAAACGGGAGGGATGGGTGGAGGGAGGGAGGGATGGAGGGATGGAGGATGGGAGGGAGAGAGGGAGGGAGAGAGGGAGAGAGGTAGAGAGAGAGAGAGAGAGAGAGAGAGAGAGAGAGAGAGAGAGAGAGAGAGAGAGAGAGAGAGAGAGAGAGAGAGAGAGAGAGAGAGAGAGAGAGAGCGAGAGCGAGAGCGAGAGCGAGACCGAGAGCGAGAGCAAGACACGAGACGAGAGCCGAGAGCCGAGACGAGAGCGAGATGAGACGAGATGAGAGCCATAGAGAGCGAGAGAGAGAGAGAGAGAGAGAGAGAGAGAGAGAGAGAGAGAGAGAGAGAGAGAGAGAGAGAGAGAGAGAGAGAGAGAGAGAGAGAGAGAGAGAGAGAGAGAGAGAGAGAGAGAGAGAGAGAGAGAGAGAGAGAGCGACTACGTTAGACATACTGATCTACATGAAGGTTGTGTGTTCCTACCGGTTGAAATTTGAATAGGTAGTTAGTTTTCTACACATCGCTGCGGTTTTCATCAATATACGACTAGCTTGTAACCAATTATAAATGGTTGACATATTTGTCACAAAGATACCATAAATGATACACATTCAAGACTGAATTTCTAACCATTCATACTAAATCATTACATCTATTGAAACAACGTTGTAATTATTACAAACACGCAACTCACGTTGAGATTATGACCACTTTCCACTCTTAGGAACACACTAGTTTGTAAAAGATGGAGTTTGGACGTACAATGCCACTGTTATCTAGCGACAAGACATATACAGTATAATAAGTCGTTTTCAAGAATGGAAACAAGTGAAATTATTAAATTATTGAAAAGTGAACTGACGCTAGTTTTGGTGTACGTTTTCTTGAAAATATGTAGAGGTGCCGTTGGCGCAAAGCCCGTTGAACAACTTTTCTGGCCATCACACTCCAAGATTTCGTCTCCGATATCAGTCCCGTAAGGGTAAAGTTTTACACCAGCCTCTGTGGGAAATACCAAACGACAATACACGTAATACAAAATATATGTGATCTCAACTACGTTGACGTCATCATATTGCACAATAATGTCGTTTTTAAGTTGTCCCTTTGTTGGTTATTCAATCAATCAATCAATCAACCAATCAATCAATTAATCAATATTTACTTCGGACACAACGTACATGCACTATGCATCATGACCATAGTAACAAGAAAATAAACATGTAAAGACGTTTACAAGCGTGTACAAATTGCTCATATCCAAATCAGGTGCAATATAGAAGTGTTACGAACATCGCTGTATTCAATACTCTGAACAATATTGTTCGTATTCGCAGATATTCTACATATTAACTTGTTCTTACATTTTCTAAATCTAGTATTACAACTGTCAGTGCCAGAATTACCGCACATGAGGCTAGCTGTATACCTCATAGAGAGGCTTATAATCCTAAATGCGTTATTATGGGAAACAATGACAACGTTGCATACTGGTTTTTCTATAATTTGCCCATAAGGAACATAAATACACATTACTGCAATAAAATGCGAACAGTTTGTTCTTCGCCTTCTTTGAACGTATTGAATGCATTTGTACCGTACATATTCCTTTGTTTGGGTTTGTATAATGTTTGTCCGACATATCATATGTCGGATATATCTATAAGGCTTTGTTGTATTCAGTACTGCATTACCAAGCTTAGGAGCTACCTCAAAATAGATTTTCCCTTGTATCAAAACATTATCTGAGATTTTATGCTATTAAATAGTATGGCATTGTCACATCCATAATTGGAATCTTTGCAACCCCTTTGCCGATGGAGCAGGTAGTACAATGTGAGAATACATAAGATGATTAACAATTGTATCGCCACTGTAGTATCAAGCGGGTAGTCTCATCAGCAACATACTTAAATCATTCATGTATAAATAAAATAAAATGGGAACAACGTAACCCCTTTATTCACAGAACAGAAAAGACGTTTGAGAGTACCGAACCCCATTTAACTCCTAGTCTGATTACAGTATCACTGACATGTTACTTTAATTAAATATTTTAGTACTCCAAGTTTAAGTAACTTCGAAAATAACTGGTTTGTGAATCATCATGCCTTGGAGACATCATGATAAGCAACATACGTGCATGGCCCGTAATTAAAATAATATCGAAGGAGCTCCTTCAACACAAATACACACATTTCTTTTCCATATTTAGATACGAACCTAAATTGGTTACATGTAGATGACTTTGCATGCGTTTACTCAGTATTTTTTCACAAAGTTATTATTAGTGAATACATTATACAGACATATCGGACTATATAAACAATTCTTGCCTTGATGAATAATGTTGTAATTTAGTAATAGATATTGAGATAGGTCTGCGTCATCTGAAAGCCGGCTTTCCTGCAAACATATGGCTCTGAAACCGATGTCTTTATTGTTTAGCTCTAGTAAGAGTGGCTAAATGTAGTTAAATTTTGAGTTAATGCTTTGAACATTTAAGCTGAAAATAGTGAACTTATCTTTGGTAGCGGCGAGCGCGTCTTTTAAGTATATTGTGTCTATATAGGGTGAGTGAGTAAGCATTGTTAAATCGTCTAATTGATCATTTGCATTACCAAGGAGCTGTATTAGGCTATTTGCAATCGAACCTCCGTAGTTTGACAGTATTCTGTCCTCCAAAGAATTATCATTTAAATTGTACGCTATACACTGTATATTTAATACAGTGCTCCAGGGAGGGAGTAAGTCGTACAGTTGCTTGCCGACGTGGTATAACTGTTCCAAACATATGACAAATAAAGCAATGCAAACGTCGAACATAAATGCTGGTACAATTTGCACCATTAAAATACAAAACACGAAGGTATGGAGCGTGTTTTCCAATAGTTAAAAAGGTATTATGTTATGTTATGTTATAAAGTGACAACGAATTATATTATAGGCTTATAGTATATATGCCCATAGTTAAGTGGCCATGAATATTAACAAACGGGAAAGTCATTTTAGGTCGACGAAAAAGTTGCAACGACAAATACTACATTGTAAAGTCCTGTTTTTAAATGCTTACATTACCACCAGTGCCGCGATGTCACGGCCCTCCGCGTACAACTTCCCATTTCGAAAGTCGGCCTTTTATTGTGCTTGTGTAGATCCTCCATGTAGGGGCGAACTCGATGTTTCTCTGTTAAGTCCACATTAGTCAAGTCATCCATGAGGCGGTGCGGTGTATTCGCGAGCTTCGCGGGCGCTGCTCTCACCACTGATCCCTGTACATCTCTGCTGTAAAAACGCGCAATGATGTGTCGAGGTTTCCCTGTTTGCGGTTTACCTGTTCGGTGCGCATATTCAATGGCAGTGCCCTCCATCAAAAGCCTGTCTTGAAGAGTGTGATTCACGATAGAGATACAATTGTCTCCGTTTGTCTCAGGCGCACCAAGCAGACGAACATTGAAACCGCGGGTATGTCTCTCCGATACGTTCAATTTCATCTCAAGTTTGGCGATAGCTGTGGTGGCGAATTGCAGGTCGCGGTTTGCTTTATCGAGCGTCTTGCCCATTTACGCAAAGGAGTTTTGCTGGTCTTTTATGTTACAGGCATTGAATTCGACCGATTTACTTAAGTCCGCAAGCAATCACAGTCGACTGGTCCGTGACTCTGTCGTCAATGTTTGACAGTTTTTGTCAAGCTAGTCTGGTGTGTAACATTGCTATCAAGCTTGTCATTCAAACTAGTCAGAGCCGTGCGAACAAATACCGCGAAGTCGTCTTTTAGGTGTGGCGACTCTATTGCTGACCCAGTTGCCCATTCATCCGTACATATCGTTTATGCTACTGGTTTCAAACCACTAACATTTGTAATGTTATTCTACAATATTTTGTTTGTTGATAAAAATGTCATAATAGGACGAACGAGATATCTTGTTTTGTCAGAATTACCAGCTTTACGCAGCTGCGGATGATAAATGATTGTTGGTTATGTAAGTGACCTGTCCACTAGCTGTCTGGCGCTTATTTCTGTGACTGGCAGTATGTTAAACTGTCTTGCTAAATCTGGCCACAAACAGTGGATGGACTTGTAGCTGGCGGACGTCACATGGAAAAGTTACCAGGAAGTTGTTCTGTCACCGAGCACGCCGTTGAACGCCGCCAGAACGAGGAACAAGGAAAGGCCAACTCAGTGGTTATACCTAATCAACTACCATTACATAACACATCGTGGAACTCCACCAGAAGGAAAGGTAAATGTGTCTAGTTAATTACCACGGCATAATACATATAATGGAACTCGTGCAGGAAAAAACGTGCAGTTAGACCTAATCAGATACAAGGCTGTGCAGCTGCACTTCAATTCTCAAGTACTTTTAAAGTACTTTTGGTATATCACATACTAATGCGTTAATGAGTCAGTCAGATCCAAGTATCAATTGGTATGTGGTCACTGTGAGAACCTGGATTGACCGTTCAAAGCGTACTTAAAAATCAGTTGAATGGGTTGTAAACTGTATGGCTGATCTTTCATTGTCTTTACTGTGAACATTCAGTATTCAGCATATCATTCACCAAAGGTTATTCTCCACTGGAAATTTCGAAATACTACAGATGGCATATACTACACCAGACCTAGTCAATTAAGGACAACATTGGGGAGAACACAAGGGTTTGTTCAAGTGAGCTACGCTTCCTGTTTCACACCAAAGGACAACATTGGGAAAAACACAAAGGTTTGTTCAAGTGAGTCACGCTTCCTGTCTCACACAAAAGGACAAGTTTGGGAAGAACACAAGGGTTTGTTCAAGTGAGCTACGCTTCCTGTCTCACACACAAGGACAACTTTGGGGAGAACACAAGGGTTTGTTAAAGTGAGCTACGCTTCCTGTCTCACACAAAAGGAAGCAGCAGAACGACATTAATTGGCAATCTCTGTAAATAAACCATGTCCGTATTGTATTTATGTATTAGAAAGAAAACCTATTTTATAATATATTCCATTCTAAACTTTCCCATCTCATAGTCTCCTTCACAAACAATAATTACACACGCATAATTTTACAACCCAGCCCTTACCTTATAACACAAATGGATTAAGTCCACCAACAAGTTCTTGCACTTAAGTATTTGGTAGATGTACTTGTAATGCACTTTTCCAAAAAACCATGTTATATTGATATGTATAAACGTCAACGTATTGCTTTCCAGTACTGATCACTTACCAGAACCAGTGGATGATTACCCAATAGGCACTATAAGAACGTCCTCATGTGGTAGCCCGAGACTGGGCTGTTTGTATATGTAATGATATGCCAGAGCGTAGGCCTACGACACTGTAGACATCGAACAGAATGAACCAGGAAACGCTAACTGCGTAACTATAGCTAATAAATCACTCCAACGTACACTGTGTACTAGTTGTAACCGGGATGTTACGCTTCATATACGAATTGTGTGTTTAAAGTGAAATTGGAAGCAATAATCTGAATGACAGGGAGGGAAATTATTATTTTATTGTTTAGTCACTAAATTATATAATTTCCATACTTCGCGGTTCGCGGTGTCTGTTAAAACTTGTGCATAGTCACATACACGCACGCACGCATGCACGCACACACACACACACACACACACACACACACACACACACACACACACACACACACACTAACACCCACACGCACGCACGCACGCCCGCGCACACGCACGCACGCACACGCACGCACACATATAAATATCAGCAAACCAACAATATAATGAAAACAAATAAAAAAATTGAAATTGACCCGCTCTAGACATAAGCTCAGTGGTCGATAACCCGCAGCTACCCCAATCGGGTTAATGTTGCTAATGAGTCATATGGCAACGTTGACCTGTCGTGTGCAATATACGTACCTGTTTTACAGCTGCTGGCCAGTAACAACAGAGTGACCAGTCGAACCGCGGTCCGGGCCATCGTGGCCGTGTTGGGACGATCGACTTTACAATATTGACCAACGAACGGGAAGTCCGTTCTCCCTCCTGCTAACTGCACTAGATTCGACACGCTGTGTCTACGTGTCTCCGTCCGGTCCGCTGCGGCGCACCTCTGACTTAACTCGTGACTAACGTTGGCCGTCAGTAGAACTGACCCAGTTGCCGCGATAGGTTCAGGCGGGTGTGTCTTTTTCGTTGCTTGTATAGTGTGCTCTTCGTGTGCGGTGAAGCGTGTCTGGCAATAGGCCGCCACTGCTATTTACTACTATTGTCAAAAGCAGAGTCGTGTGCCTTATTTACCGCCGCCGCCGCCACCACCGCCGTCTCCTCTGTGTTAGCTATGTTGTACGATTGGCAATTATTTCGAACCGAGAAAGCGCCATACGAGCCGAGTAAGCGTTTTGTCTGCGACCTTTTTGTAACGTTGGAACGGAATATTGTTACGCCCGTGTTATTGTTTGTCACCTCAAGAATTAACAGTTGTCAGGCAAGACAGACAGGCAAATCATCTGCAAGGACAATACTAACATATGGCATACAATTGCATCACGTGACTCTAAATCGGGATATTGCTTTCCATATAAATCGAGATGGTGTTCGATTGAACAGCTCTGCCAGGGAGTAACGGGTAAATAGCTTTGAGCAGTCCTAAGGACTGGACACCGTGCAGTATTAATAAGAACTTACCTTTTAACTCTATATATAATGAGGTGTATATTGCAGGAAGTAGGAGATGCGGGACTTGTCGTAAATATTGTAATCATTGGAATTGGTGGGAGGTTGACCCCTAAAATAGATGAGATATGTGTCGCACATATTATACGTAATTGACGGATCCAGTACGTCATTGTTTGGTTACGTCACAGTCGTAACTACGTGCGTGCTACCCGTCAAAGTTGGCTTACCCAAATCGTTTACATATGCGCAGTGGCGCAGTCGATAGAGCATCGGACTATCAATCAAGATAACTCGGGTTCGAATCCTGTGCTGCCGTGTCGAACCTTGGGCAAGTTCGCTCACTCTACATTGTCCCAGTTCACTCAGCTGTATGAATGAGTACCTGGCTATACACACTGCTGAATATTAATGTAGATATTATCTTTCCGCATTAATTGCAGCATACCTGGAGGCTCCCGACAGACGCCGAGATTGTGCTCGAATGAACAGGTCTACCAGGGGGGAATGTAAATCACTTTGGGCAGTCACAACGAATGGATCCCGTGCTACATCAACAAAACTTACCGTTTACTTTACAATAGCGGCACGACACAGATCTGTGAAATCAATCTTCCCCACATGCAATTCTTGCCTTAAAAACGTTGCCCTGTCTTTCTTTCACAAAGAAAAATATTTGGAGTCTCAGAATTTGGTGTCAGAAATGTCCGACAACTGCACATTCGGCATCCACTTTGAAGGCTTGACGGACCGTATTGCTAGGCAACATGTTACGTGATGTCAACGTAAAGTTTAGTGGTAGAGGAAACATGAATCAGTGGCCCTAAGCTACGCATGATGTTAATGGGCTATGACTGCGTTGGCAGTTGTAATGAAGTGAAGTGATAAGAGGTACACGATGCTATATATTAATTCCGTTTTTATTTGGTCGCTTCACTTGTGCAAATATAACCGATGTGTAATGTTGGCAGTGAATTCTTACTTTTTGTTTTCCTGTGAGAGTCAATTTCAGTGGTTACCTAGATCCGAGCAACCAATTAAATTTGTCGCAATGAAACGTGCACAAAATCAGTAACTCACATTCCCTTGTGTGCAACAAACTGTGGCGCCATATCGCCGAGGCTGGGTGATAGAGGCAAATTAAACAGAGTAGACATTATTCACAATACGTACAACATCTGGTGACTAACATTTCAATCACTGTTGTAAACCGGTTCCCACAAATAAAAAAACACACACGCTTTCATCGCAGAACAATGCAATTCTGTGACAGAGCGCTTAGTAATAAATGCTAGTATCAGCACTAAAAGTACCATTTCTGAAAATTCATCGACTGATTTTAGTAGAATATCACAATTTTGGTACGTTAATGCTACGTAGATATACGATGTGATATTGGCGATGTTTCTATAGGTTTCCCTCAGTACTCAGCACAACGTTATTTAACAAAGTTTTAAAACACGTACGACATCTAGTGATTAACAGCAGAACAGTGGGTGTCTGCCGGTTTCCGTATGCGCATGCGTCACGAATATTGTGCATAACTAACTTTCTAGTGTTGATAGGGCGTTTTTAGTACAACTGGCTGATCGCACTGTCTAAACGCTGAAGATAAGCTGAGCCTGTTCTCCAATCATCCCATGGCCTTTCTAGAATCAGTGGTTTGGGGTTTAGCTAATCGTGGCTGATGTTACGTGTAATGCTCGGAAAGTAGGAATAATTATTAGCAACCGCTCGCAGTGAATGAACGGACTGGTAGTTATATTGGGATTCCTGGAGTCTCCTTTTGATATGAGGCGAGGGTGTTTGTATAGCACCCATTGTGTAAGTCAAGACCGGCACAGTTAACTACTACGACAACGCACACCTGTTGCAGCTAACTTCCATACATTGCGTGGCATATCTGCTAGGGATATTGTAGTAAACTACCATCCCTGGCTTGGAGTACACGTTCTATCGCCAAAAACAGTCAAATCAAGCAGTTCTTTGCGAGAGTGGGCTTAGCCTCGGTTACCCACACTCCCCGATGTGGCGCCACTGTTTGTTGTCCGTGTGATCACCTAGTCTCAATTAGCCGACTCTCATTCGCCTTCGCGAAATCGGCAAGAAGAGGGTCTGGTTAAAAAGATGTATTTTGATTGCTCACTGCCGTCAGACGGCATCACTGTTTTGAATTAATTCACAGATCTACGTGTATAATAATTATTAATGTTTATATCTTATGTGTGTTTTCGATAACGAAACAGTCAGTTTCAAAATAGCTATACACAAAATAAAAAGTAGCACATGAACAAGTTTTCACTGTGTGATGCGCCACGTAGTGACTAAGCGGGTGATAATGTAAACAAACTAACAATGACAAATTTAATTTAATTTTATTTTATTGTGTGACTTGATTCAATAGAAGTTAAATGTTGAATAGTTTCGAAAGTTTAGTATTACTTGATAACAGTTTATTCGTATTTTTTGTTTGTTTCACAGCTGGCTTCCGAGCCAATTATGATTTCTATCCAGATTTTGTGTAAAGCCGATTAGCGGATAACAATACAAAGCCATTAATTTTCTAGGTCAAGTGATGGGGTGCTGCCACCTCATGGCGCATGGATAATCTAGGCTTGTGATCGCCTGAAAACACAGCACAGCGCTAACAGAAATGGCAGCCCTCCAAAAGCCCTTACGGATCTCTGAATAACACTTGAACGTGATGGGATTCTGTGGTATTTTTTCACCGTCGTTTCGTCACCCTCATAAAATAATTGCCTAAGTAATTTTTTGACCAATCTTAGATTTTTGCCTAAAACAAGTCTTCATGATGCTGGGAACCCGTGGTCAAATTAATTGTAATTATTTCGTTTTTATTGCGATTGTGTCATGAGAATGGCCTCGCATTTGCTGGGCAACTGTTCGATCTCACTGTTGCCGAGCGTCAAACCATAGTGTATTAGCGTCCGCAAAGCAGCATGTGCGCCACTGAATTTCGGTATCTTATCTTCAGACACCGAGACGTCATCGCCCCCATCATCGCTCAGTATACCGTCTGCGTCGGGGTGTCGTACGGTTGCGATGGTCTGGTCTTTATTTGGAATAGCCGACGTTTTTGCTGTCTCGTCTACACCAACATAGTCACCCATCCTACTTACAGTAGATGGTGCCGTCTGACGGTAACAATCATTATGCTTTCTATCACCAGACTCTCTTTTTCATCAAGCAGGCGATAGTTGGTTAAACGAGACTAGAGTTGGCTAAACATGATTACTCAGTCACGGGGCCGACATTCGACACCAGTGTTTTTTTATACATATACACTACAGGAACTACTTTTAAATATTCATAAACATGTTTCCCGGCATAACTACGTGTCATTTTTGACTCTGTGACACTTTTGCACCCTTTCCCGTGAACATGTTCCAAGTGGATTACAAGCATTTCCCACATGAACACATATTTGGAATGAAAACGGTTGTCTTGGAACTAACAAACAATACTATTGTGGTTACTACTATGATTTACTAAAACAACTGTAGCTGCATAAAATCATGTTGTTTATTGTGGATTATTTTTTATTTGTTGTCTACATTTGTAATGTAGTAAATGCACCATAATAAATCTAGGTTAAAAAAAACTTGCTCGTAGGGATTAATAAGATAAATTAAGTACATTTTATACAATTTGTCAAGTTAAAAATAAATGTGTATAAAAGACAATTAAACACGTTAAATTAATAATTTAAATTAATTAATTAATTACATTTAAGCCAAATAATTGAAATGTCGATTCTATTATATAACACAACGTTAAACAAAATCAATGTATTTAAATGCGAATATTATAACGTTAATGTTGGTTTATTGTAGTATTACAAAGGCACATTGATCGTATGAGTGCTCGCACACACTTACACACAGTTCTACACTAGCTAACGCGTGCACTAGACTACCTGTAGATACAGCCACTGGTGTGTCAAACTAAGCCTTACATGAATAGGATTTTAAATTAGATCTCAATAAGTTCCACGGATTATTAGGAACAAACTAACTAACTATTATTGACATATTGTCTACCGTAGCCCAGGACTAAGCGCTACCTTAGGGTAGGCTTAGCCGTCCGAGTATGCAATTGACAGATGCTGGTCAAACTCCCTTTTAAATCAGGCGGCAGTGAGACAATTAAACGGTGGCGCTACCTCACGGAGTCTGGTTAGTCGAAGCTGCATTGGCAGTTGTCTTTCCTGAACAACTCTGATATGTTGTATTTATTCTGTCATTTGTGATGTTGCCGGGGACAAAGTCATCTGGCGAGCCAGTCTTACTAGTGGTTCAGCTATCGACATCGCAACGTAACGGACGAACCAGGAAACCAAGCGTTCGAGACGTCATGCCAGAAATATAAATCAACCTACACGACTGCAATTACAACTCGCATTGTCTCTCGAGACAGAAGCAGGCCGCTAATGATTAATTAATATTATAAATACAAAAACTTGTAAGATTGACACTGGCAACATAACATGTCCGGTTATATAAGTGAGCAATAAAATAAGAAAATAACGAAAACATTGATGATCGCAACGTTTTCCCACATTATTCAAGCCATCTATGGCGAGAGCGTCGCATAAAAGCATAACATCAAAGTACTGTACACTTTTTCAGCGGAAAAGAACTCCATCGCGCTGCATCCTGCATACTCAACGATGCCATTTGTAAAATTCGCCCAGTTCTTTATAACGAATGAGTGTTTGTTGTTAGCGACATATGACATCAGTTCACGGGATGTATGGAATCTACGCTAACGCCGCGTCGGGCCCAGTCCCAAATCTATCCCACAAAATCCTACAAAAATCCACGTTGCAAACCGATCTCATGCATGCGTTTACACTCCCGATTCTTGCCCCGCTAAAGGCTTATCGCGCGACACGGCGTCGGCCGACCAAATGCTCAATTAATCGCTCGTGTAAACGGGCCGTATTGAACAGCCTGGCGAGCATACAAACGTGAAGGAGTGTTAGAGAGTTTTTAATACACAAACTCATCGCAGCGACAGCGAACTGTTCGTTTCACGTGGTCTGTTGGGTAAGCTCTGTGTGCTCCGCGGTCGCATTCCCTGCGGCTTCTTCGCTGCTCGAGACGGGGTCCTCCCCCCGCGGTAGACGGCACTCGTGAGTCGACTGCGGGGCGGGCGCCCGGCCATCGGCGCGCTGCTGAACGGCCTCTTGCGTCCTGCCGCCGCGCGCTTATTGCGATCCTGCAGGCAAGTCAGATTATAAACAAAACATCTAATTTCTCTATAGTCGTAACTGGCACTTATTGCCTATTGACACACACACGCATGCACGCCCGCACGTCCGCATGCGCACGAACACACACTTATTGCTTTGAAGTTGGCTTTTCCACAGTCGTAAATATGATTTTCAGCGCATACCCCTCCAGACAAATTTAAATGTTACATCAGGTAGGAAAACTATACTTTTAAAAACTTCATTATTCACTGCAATCTACAAGTGATTACTATATAAAATATTAAATATTAATTTGGTTCTATTTGTTGTTGAACCAAATCTGTTTAATAACCCTATCATTCATACTGGAAATAAAGCCGTTACCTATGATTACTTATCCAAATATCAAATTCAGTTATTTTATTGTAATGAGCACATTGGTTGCTCAGTGGTCACTATGGATGGTGGGACCTTCAGTTGTTCTGAAACTTCTACCGGGGCACGGTATCATCTCAAAGAACAACATTTAATTAATTAATGCATTTATTTATTTATTATATATTATGTTTTAATTAATTTTAATATAGTATAAGTATTTATTTAATTATCTTAATATCTTAGAAACGTTGTCATGTATTTTATTTTCAATTATATTCTCTCTTTCTATGATTCCATGTGTGGAATGTGTGTACGCACCTGTGAACGGGCTGGTCCCGGATATATGGCGCTATAGAAATGTTAGTAGTAGTACTACTAATAATAATAATAATAGAGAGTGTGACATACCAGCAGAAACTGTGGGTAGTTGACGAGTCCCGACGCCCACGAGTTGGGGTCAGGGTCGTAGAGGTATCGCTCGTAGAGGCTCTGACGGGCACGTTCGGCATCCGTCATCTGGTCGAGCGTGTGCTGCGGAACAGTGACGGTCAGACATTACTGTGCAAAATATAGAGTGTCAAAAAAGTCTAAAACATGTGCGGTCGACGTCACACAGGCAGCCATAATACTACGCCCCACTTGGGACATTATTATTATTATTATTGGGACATATGAATATTTAAGGCGAAGAACAATGATTGAAGAACTAGACGGTGTTGGGCTGATATAGGGCATAGCACAAAGGAGAGCCCAAGACAGAGGGTAGTGGCGAGTTCTTGTGCGAACCTTAAAGACCGACACGGCACGAAGAGGATATAAGTAAATATCCGTTCTTCTGATCTTTGCCAACTTCTGACAGTTTTGCAATCTTATTATCTCGACGGATTTCGTGTGAATATGTGCCTACGGTATGCGTGAGTGCGTGCGTGCGCGCGCCTGTGTGTTTTTGCATTATCGATCACAGCTGGCTGCTAAACGTACGATATTTTGGACTAGATTGCATTCATAATTGAGATACGGTCGCATTTCAACCAACCAAATCATACGGTGTACGTGAATTCCGTACGAGCTGGTATAACTGATACTATAAGTACCTGGAGTAGATTCCAGCCTACGGCCGTGTGCGCCTTTCTATGTTCCAGGAGCTGCTCGTGAATGCCACGCCGCATGATGTTCCAGCCTCGCGCTAGGTGGTGCTTGCTACCATCGACCTCGTCCTCAGTCTCCCCATTGTCGCTCGGCTCTTTGGCCTCCCTTTTATCGCCTGAATCGGCAGCTTCCGTCACTGGAGCGCTTTGTTTCGCAGGATGAGTATCTGTCGTGATGCTGCAAAATCACATGTCACCATGTTCATATGCTCAAACTTTAATAGGATTTTGTACAGGATCTAGTGCATGTTTGTTAATTCTACCGGTTTTTATAAGTTGCTCTAGGCTACACTTTGTTATCACAGGATTCCCAACCTTAATGTAGCTAAGTCTGTATGGTTTATATAATATATGTAACTGGTTAGAAAATCAAGCAATTATATTCTATATTAATCTTCGAAATTCGTCACCTCATCAAATGAAAGTAGAAGACTCTGTGATTATTATACATCGAAAATGTAAGTAATCGAGGGTGAAACACAAAATGTCTCGCCGAAAAGAAGGTAATGTCATCACTTCAGAGACACTGTAGGGTATATACACTTGGTTGTATGGTTACAGGTCTACTGGGTGAATGGTTGCAGGCCTACCTGAGTGAATGGTTGCAGGCCTACCTGGGTTAAAGATTACATGCCTACTGGGTGAATGGTTGCAGGTCTCTCTGGGTGAATGGTTCTAAGACTACCTGGATGAACTGTTGCAGGTCTGCCTAGGTGAATAGTTCTAGGCCTACCTTGGTGAGTGGTTGCAAGTCTTCCTGCGTGAATGGTTTTGGGTCTACCTGGATGAACTGTTGCATGTTTCCCTGGGTGAATGGGTCTAAGCCTACCTGAGTGAATGGTTGCAGGTCGCCCTGGATGAATGGTTCTAGACCTACCTAAGTGAATGGTTCTAACTTCTAGGCCTACCTGGGTGAATGATTGTGGGCCTACTTGGGTGAATGGTTCTATATTTTGTACTACATGGGGAATGGGTGTGGGCTTACCTGGTTATATATTTGTAGGCCAACCTGGTTTACTATTTGCAGGCCTACCGAGTGAATAGTTGCACCTGGTAAATATGGTTGTGGGCCTACCTAGGTGAACTTTTGCGGGCGGTGTTCACGTGGTATCGATGCTGCGTAGAGAGGTTGTGGGCGCTTGCGAAGTTCGTCTGCGCCATCCTGTCGCTCTTCTCCTGGTGACTGCGCATTTTCGTCAGAACCTACCACCAGATGGCGATCAAATAAACACGACGATATCGCCCATTTTATTAGCTCAGAGTTACCTTCTCTGTTTTTTTTAACTACACGTATTATTTAATTGCACTATTCTGCACGGTTTAAACAATTTTTATTTTTATTTACGTTCATGTTGATGCACCTATTGCAATACGTACCGCGCAGCACTATAACTCCCAAAGGGGTTGTCAGTAGTAAACTAACCAAAGACCGACGAATAGTCTTGAACCAGTTATGCTATCACAGGGGCCGCAAATTGGGTATGCCAGTTTTTTTACGTAGTGTTTTTTGGTGTAGTGGTCATTAATTTTTTCGTTAAGATAGTTTCGTATTGTCTTGACTTATAACGGTTCTTAGTCAGTTTTCCGGCGCCGGAAACAGGATCGGTGGAATGCGCCAAAGCACTCGCTCTGTACCTCGGCCTAGCGTCTTGATTAAGGGGACATTGCCTTTACACAAGACCACACATTTCTATAATAATAATAATAATTATTATTATTATTATACGCAAGGGAAAAACTCACCTCGCGGAAATCGTTGCTTGATTTGGGCGTTAACTTCTTCTCTCGAAAGTGCATGGTGTTGACGTCAATACACTTGACGTGTTCAGTGAAGATACTCCAAGCCTGACCGACGCCTTGAGGGGGCGCTGCCCGGCTGGTTTTCTCGCTCCTAAAACAACACGGACTCGGTATCTTGGTCTTGGTCTATGGGCAGATGGTTTTCATCACTTATGCCAACAAAACCGGTCCATCTATTTATCTCTTAGAAGTATAATCCTACCATATACCGCAGTTAGTACTATTGTAACTCCTGATGCACTTTAATTGACTCTACCTGGAGTCGTAGTCCGTACTCTCGCTCCATCTGTCACTTCCGGTGCTGCGCGGTGTGCAGTCGCAGCTCCCTCGTTTTGGCAGAGTCGGCAATTTCCTCGAGTCGGCGTTGTTAACACCAGCAAAGCTGTCAGAAGTGAACCAAATAAAATCATCCATACTGTAATATAGACGATATAGGCGTTTATTATTATTATTATTAATATATTCTGGTTTCTTTGCATTTACTACACTCTGTCCTCGATGGCGCGAAGACGAAATTGATGGATCCGGTACGTCACAGTTTGCCTATAATAATTATAGATCAATATTTTCGGCGTATGGTTCTCGCTTAGACAACTTTACTTTATGTTTTTTGTCATAAACACAGTTGGGGCCAGAATGTAAATTAAATATAAGATGGAATGTCCAAATGTCCCACTTGCAGCGTCCATTTTCGTCGCTGATGGTAAATCACGCGAAGGACATGAATCGCATTGAACATCTGCGTCCTTGTCATTTAGAAACATTAATGTCTTACATCAATTTAGATACGGTCTGTTGTCAAATGAAGATACATAACAAATAACGACTTTCTCTCTCCCACTCTCCTTCTTCGTTCTCCCACTCGACTGCCTCTCTCCCTCCCACTCTCCCTCTCTCTCTTCCACTTTCCTCCCTCTCTTTCTCCCACTCTCCTCTCTCTCTCCCACTCTCCTCCCCTCTCTCCCACTCTCCCTCTCTCTCCCTCTTTCCTCCCCCTCTCCTCCCCCTCTCCTCTCTCTCTCCTTCTCCCTCTCCTCTCTCTCTCCTTCTCCCTCCGGTATTGGTATTCGATGCAAGTAGACGTGAGGTAGCCACTTCCCAGCAATTTGCCAAAAGGTATTGAATAATTCGATAAATGGCTGATGATACTTGTCTGTGTATGATGTGTAGTGCAGTGTGAAGCCGTCGTTGTCAAACTACACATTGACATAAACATTTGCACGCTCGTGAGAGCAATAAACGAAGTTGATATCGTAATATTGCTCAACCTGATCCGAATACGCGGAAAATTGAACCTCGGTGTCACAACATCACAGTGCACACGACTTCAATCGTTACGCTCTACTGAACACAATGCCCCGAAAATCAAGCACCAAGATGTCCTTAGATGACCATGGAGTTGACACCGACATTGAGCGTACGCAGCCTTTAGTGGGACTCACGTTGAGAAATGCGTTGTTAGCGCTTCTAAAAGACGAGTACACAATCCAGAACATTGCAACATCCATCAGCGAAAGCATTATCAACAAACTACTAAAAATACCAACAATTCACCGACATGCTGATCAAAGCCATCGTGGACTCAGAACAATTCAGCGCAATAAAAGAAGATGTGTATCAAGCTTGCAGCATTGACGCAAGCAAGACAACCGCAGAAGTAAACGTAATAAACGCCAAAATACGCGCCCTTGAAAAGTCCAGGTAAAAGCTTGAACAAGCGAATGTGGCACTGCTTGACCATTTAGATAAACCAGAACAATACAGCCGTCGAAATTGCCTCGTATTTCATAAAGTGTCTGAACAACAGAAGGACCGGACCACCGCGGTGACCGACCTGTGCAGCAGATCGCTCGGAGTGACGGTGGACAGTAGCAGCATCGACCGCAACCACCATCTTGGCAAGTCGATTGGAGACAAGCCACGACCAATAATCGTTAAATTCACCAGCTACGAACAGGACAAACGATCTTCTCCGCCAAGCAAAAGCTTAAAGGTACCATGACTGTCATAACCGAGAACCTAAAGAGGCGACGCAGTGTTTTCTTCTCGAAAGCGCGGTCTGCTGCTGGAGTGACAGCGACATGGACAATGGACGGACGTATTGTTTGTCTTATGTCCTCCGGCCGCAAGGTAAATATCACCACTGAGCGCGAGCTCCAGCAACTTGGACGTTGAGTGTTGTGTAGTGTCTCCAGAAACCAACAACATCGTATTCAATGTATAATAATAGAATGGCAATGCATTTGCAAGTTGTAGGCATTCTACCAACATACTCTAGCGTTACAAATACGTTTACTCACCCGTTTTTGTTTTTGGTCCATCTTGTTTTGTTCTTTTGTAACTCTGACTACTTGATTAACACTGTATCTAAGCACTTTTGTCTAGATTAATGTTACAGCACTGTATGTTTTTCAAAATGCTATCCTTGCACTTTTCAATATATCTGATATTCTCGTTAACGTGGTTCATGTTAATATCCATGCTCCATTTGTTGATATTAATTGTTGCCCAAACTGTTTCTAATATGATGGTGTCGAGTTTAAATAGCACCATAACATATTAGTTATACTTTTATTTACATTTGTATGCTGTAGATCCCTACTCTGAATTTGTTCATCCCCTTGTGGATATGATTAGGCATTTTAATACCCGTCAAAGCGAGTCGTGAAACTATGGATTCTCGACCACGTAATTATACGAATCAAGATCTAAGAAATTTATTTTATTTGCATGCCTTGAATAGAGATGACGATACAAACCGTTTTAATTTAGCTAATGTCAATAGTAATTATTATAATATTAATGATATACTTTCTGATAACTACAGGAATACTAACTTTCAATCTAGAGTACTTCATCTTAACATTCAAGGACTGGTATCAACATTTTATAATCTTAAAAAATGTATTATCTCATTTATTGGAAGGACATATTGAATTTGATTATATCCTACTTTGTGAAGCCTTCTTAAATGATGACAGTGCATATCTTTATAAACTGCCAAATTATAACATGGCTTATAAAAACAGGTATACCCAAACTAAAGCTGGTGTTGCTAAATATGTGCATGATGATATTCAATATCACATCCGTGATGATCTTGGCATTTTTGTAGAGGGTGAATTCGAGTCAATTTGTATTTAATCCAGTAACTTAGGTTGTACGTCCATTGTTGGAAAGATCTACCGTATTCCCGATACAGAGGTTAGTTCATCACTTAAATATCATGAGTTATTTTAAACAAAATTCGAAACACAACTCAGCAAATTATAATTGGAATAGATCAATGTCAATTATCTTAAATTGGACTCGCATAAACCCTCAAGTGACTTGCTAGATATGTTTTTGGTGCTAACGTGGTTCCTACAATTACTAAACCAACACGTATCACACATACATCTGCAACCCTTATTGATAATATTTATGTAAGACATACCAATTCAATTGTCCATTCTGGCATCCTTTATAACAACATTTCGAATCACTCGCATATATTCTGTTTACTTGGTAAACGGAAATCACCCAACCCATTACACGAGCTGTTTATCTTGAAACATAGGTCAGTTTCCGAAGCACTCATCCATCATATAATTTCCGCTCTTAAAGAAATTGACTGGATTCACTTACATCGGTTAGATATAAATAATGCATTTAAAGAATTTATGACACAACTCCATAATGTTATTAATTCCTTTGCCCCAGATAAAATTATTAAGATCAAATAAAAATATGTAATCAGGAATGAATGGATGACCAAAGGTCTAATGAAATCTTATACAACATCCAGTAAACTTTATAGAAAATGTATTGGTAAATCAAGGACACATTCTACTTACGTTAATTATACTACATACATAAATCTTTACAATACACTAAAGCACATTGCTAAAACAACAAACTAATCTAACCTATTACACGAATGAATTCAAGAATGATTCTAAAAAGACATGACAGATACTTCGAACAATAATCGGGAAACAAAATGATAAATCAAGTATCCCTACACATTTCAAGCTCAACAATGACTTAATTAATTAAACTTATCAATTTTCGAATACATATTGTAATTTCTTTACAAACATTGGACCGAATTACGCTAAAGCAATCCCTAAGCCCCAAACCAATGTTACTGCTTACCTAAACAAAAGCCATGATAAGAGTATGGATAGTATGTTTATGAATCCAACTGATGCAAGTGGAGTCAGCCAGATAATAAAGTCTCTTCAACCCATGAAAAGTTGTGGGTCTGACAATTTTAGTCCGTATTTTATAAATCAAATTGGTGAAGAAGAGTCTCTACCAATAGCTATTCTGATAAACGAGTCTTTAAGTGAGGGAAGTGTACCAGAAGAATTAAAATTGTTAAACTTATACCATTCCATTGTATAAAACAAAAGCTAAAAATTAATGTTGTAACTATACACTTTAGATTTTAGGAGGGGCTGTATACATAGTATTATTTACGGTAGTGTATTAACTGTCAGCTTGTAGTTATTAATTGCACGTTGTACCTACAACGATTCAGTTTACCGTTATCAGTGGTTGACAGCGACCAGTGATTCAAGTGATATGTGTTTCTGTTGTTATATTGTATATATACTGATAACAGCCTTGGCTCTGCTACCAACCAGGAATTGTAGAGATCGTATACGCTTTGTCTTTCATTTATTTTTTGTATTATACAATTCCGAAATAAAACACCTACAACTACCATCTGCTAAAGGGACGCCGAGGTAACCGAGGCATAAGCGATATTTCCTATCCTAACCCAATATAGGTATATTTAGACAATGCGTCACCAGTTAAGTAATGCTTCTCTTTAGTAATATATCCTGAATTTTACTATCAGGCAAGAGGCGCATTGCAGAGATACATATTACAGAAAACGCAAAATAATTATATTCACACATCACTTGAATGAAACCTAAACTTAAACCTTATTCAATTTTATTGGCGAAAGATTGATCACGAACCAGGAGCCATGCCACGTAATGCCGTAAACAAACAGTGACGTAGACCTACCTATTGACACGTGTCAGGCGAGTTTTGCCCCCGCTTGCCCGGGGTGGACGCGTGGAGGTGGACCGGGAGTAGGATGATCGCGTCAAGCCAGACGTAGCGGAGCGATCCGACAAACGCTCGCTACTACAACGTAGAGGCGGACGATAATTAACTTAAGCTGTTAAGTCGCACACCACATGTAGTGTGCGTGCGTGCGTGCGTGTGAGTGTGTGTGTGCGTATGCGTGTGTAAACATTTGTAGGTGCAGGTGAGGGTGTATCCAGTGCTAGAAAAGTATAACAGTTATGCACTTTACAAACTGCTGAGACCATCCCGTAAAAGGATTTACTCACATAAACTTATTATTTCACGGTGTGTAGCTGTGAACAATTGACTTGTATTTGTATGTTTGACATTCTGTTGTTGTTGTTGTTGTTGTTGTTACTGTTGAAATAAAGAGTCATTCATACAAAAAGTCAATCATCATTCCTATTCTTCGGTTCATTTCGTTGGCCATGGTCTGTCAGATACATTGCTTCCTGAAACATTCGTCCTTTTTATTTTCAGCCAAGTATGTCCAATACACTGACATTTTAACTCGAAACACCAAATAGACCCATACCTGCGGTCCATGTCGAAAAAGTCAATTTTATGTAGATCTGGGTCTTCGGTCAGCCGTGGCTTCGCCTCCACCACCGGCGTCTCCTCCGAAGTGAGGTATCGATTCAACATGGCTGTAATAGGATAAGATAAGATAAGATAAGATAAGAGAAGAGAAGAGAAGAGAAGAGAACAGAAGAGAACAGAAGAGAAGAGAAGAGAAGAGAAGAGAAGAGAAGAGAAGAGAAGAGAAGAAGTGTGAGCATTGGCATAATTACACTGGCATTTTCATAAAAATAAATCCCATACATCGATAATCACATGAGTAATTATCCAATTTCACCAAAAAATAAATCCATGGATAAAACACATCGCGTACACAAATCATAAGTTCTTGAATGTTGTTTCAGTGAGCTCATCTCCATCCATCGTGGAAGTGGATTCTGGATTTAACTTGAAGAAGAGTTCGTGGCTGTTATGTTCGAACATGATGTATCGTACGAATGAAGATCACTGTATTAAATTATTAAAACATATACTACGCAATTCATCAAGTGCGTACAGATGATCGTCCCTGGTCATGGTGGAATTGACTTTCCACTCTTGCCTTTTGGGGTATTTAACTGTACGTGACGTCGCATTTTACACTTGAAAGCCAAAACGAGTTTTAATTTTTCTCCCACGTACGCATTGATTAACATTTCACAACTTCACTACATCATTAAACACGGGAAGTCTGGTCGTTTTGTATCGTAACAGCATGCTATACAGGGTGTAATATATAATAACATAAGCAAGTTCGCGTTTCAAACTACTGAGGTATGTATGATTCGCTTATGACATGCCAACCATCTCCCCGCCAGTCCTCGCCATTCGCGACTGAGGGTATAATATATCGAAACGCCAACGATATTATAATAACCCACAATTTTTTATTTTTGTTTATATAATTTTGTCATTATCAGTTTAATTGGAATGCTTCAATTATAATATAATAAGTCTACTGCACATTGAATGAAGACATCGTTATTAATTAGTTATTAATTAGCAGATAATGATAAAAATGTGGTTCACTAAATCACGAGAATAATTTTAGTGTATCAATGAATTTACAATAACAACGAAGTCGTACGTTATTTATCCCATCAGAACTGTGACCCAGCAGTTAGGAATCATTTTTTTGACTTACTCACCAATTCAAAAGGTATGTGTAACTTTATTATGTTTATATATTCCCTGGTAAGTCCACTGAAAACGGCTTTATAGAATACAATAACAGAGCCACGCAGCCACGAAGCACTGTGGTGCTATTATTTTGCCACTAGCCCCCACGTAGACTGTTCGCTTTTGTAAATGCAAGATAATAGTTAAATATAGGTTATTATCCAGTTCATTGTTACGGTTGCTACCTTGTCAATATAACGTTGGTACGAAGGTGTGTTTGTAGTTGTTTGATTATTGCTTAGCACCAATAGTGGCGTCACATGTAAGAGGCACCTGAATATATAGATATACGAAGCGTAACCTACTTGCTTTATAATACATTTAGTACGTCTTATTTCGTAAATTTAAGTCCAAAAAGTATTGCTTTTCAGTATGCCGATCCAGCAAACTATATACATAAATATGAATGCCCCATACTTAGGTCAATCGTTTGCTTGACCGGCTTACTGGAAGCAATACGTTTTCGACTTAAATCATATACATATATATATATATATATATAGACACGCGAATAAGGTGCCTTACAATACACCCTATCTCTCTGTAGGCGTACACTGTCCAACAGTTCAACATTTGATGGCAGCAGCTCACTTGTTTCGGTGATAATAAGATTACAAATACCAGAGAACATTAAAAATCGAAACTATGAAATGTTAGATGATTCTGCTACTAATGCTGCTGTTGGTGATGTTGATGGTGCTGCAGTTAATGCTGGTGTCGACGCTGTCGCCGCCGTTGTTGGTGTTGTTGTTGTTGTTTCGTTGTTGCTGCTGCTATTACAGCTGCTGCTGCTGCTACAGCTGCTGCTGCTGCTGCTGCTGCACTCCGGTTTCTTCTCTTTCCACAATTACACTTTCTTCTCCGTCTACTCCCATATTTCTTTCATTCCATGACTTCACCGGTCCCTGATCCCCAGGGTTGTCCTCTGTTTCGCTGCCTGACCGCTAATGACACGATCACTGCACCATGCCTGTAGACACGACTTCTAGTTTTATTATTGGTATTTGCCCTTACATGTAGTACAAGTTTAGTTTATCGGATGTCATGTCATCTAAAACAAATAAAATATCAGTTGTTTTGTCATTTGTTGTGGTTGCTGTCGTTTACTCGAGTACCGGATATAACGCGTCATCTAGTTGGAATTCCTCCAGGTTGTAGAGTGTTAGTCATGTACTGCCATGTATAGGTGACGCAACAGTAGACACAGGACAAACTGAGGCTTAATGCAATAATTGACGTGGACAGCGCCTCTCAGGCGCCCGTTCGACCTCAACGCCATCTGAATACTAATACCATAAATAACTGACACACGCAAGCACACACACACACGCACGCACATGCACATACGCAACGCACACACGCACACGCACACGCACACGCACACGCACACGCACACACCAACAACAGTTTAGCATATTCAAGACGTGCTACATTTTAAATAATGTAATACTAATAAATAAATAAATAAAACAATTAATTAAACCCAAGTCTTAAATATGCTATGTAGTGTAGATACCCAGAAATAACATGGTATAAAGCTAAGTCTTGCTGTTAAAATATTGACTAAAATAAAGTGTTTTAATGCACTCGTAAAAGTGGCCTCACTGGTCAGTTCAGCCATCGACACAGGTAGGCTATTCTAGAGATCTGGCGATGCCGCCATTTAACTCGCGTCTCAGCCTGAGCATGCCATTTGTGGCCTGGAAAGTAGACGGCGTCTCGCTGAACGTAGGGACCAGGTGGGTACGTAGAGGCCGCATGTTCCTGTTTATGCAGCCAATGTAGATCTCGGAGCACACGAGCGACGCTTGTATACTTGGACAATAACGACAACGACGTTTGTTGATGCATGATGATGCTATCTACATATACACCGAGAGAGACATTGCAGCTGTTGCTGCTACTAATACCATTGCTATATAATCGCTCATTTTTTTTATTAATAGCATTTTCACTGTCGTTATTATTATCGTCATCTTTCGGTGATGAATGTGGCTGCAGTGGCAGCTAATTCATGTATGCCTGTCTATGAACATGCATGCGAATGCATGCTTGCATGCATGCAAATGTCTATTCTTATAAAT
>CM034532.1:1792080-1832080 GCA_020002185.1 Paraescarpia echinospica | reverse complement strand
TGGCCTAATCTACGCCACTACGCAGACGTAAATTCGATGTATCGAATTAACTCCGACGCTTCGCACACAACGTGGATTAGTATTTATGACTCGAGCAGTCGGCTGCTTGTTAACCCGCTTTCACTGCCAACTTGCTGTCTCAATTAAAAGAGTCCGTCAACATTAGCAACATTGCGTTTATATCGTATTGTATATTAACACTGCAAGCCGTTTTGCCTGAGTGTCGGACGTATTATTATGTATGCGCCCCTGACACATACATCCTCCTATGCAAAGCAACAATGCAAGACAAGTGTAGATTGAAATAGGTCAACTTAATGACATTTAGCTTTATTCGTTTACATAACTCATAAACTACAACATAAATACATCAATACATGTTCACAGCAAGCATGCCGGCCCCAATGGTAATGCTAACCAATACCTACACATCCTAGACGTATTACCAACCACCAGTACCAACTATGTCACGACACTATATTTACCGTTGACACCGTATCGGTGGGGGTCACTCCGCCACCAGGTCACCTAGCACCATTAGCAACCTACTTTATTTACCGCACTAAAAACCCTGAGTACACTACTGAGACTTAGTAAGAGGGAAAAGCCTAGGCCAAACCTCGTGTACTTCTATAACAGAGAAAAGCGTCCAAGAATCTACATTGTATACAATCATGCATCAAGTGTGGTACCGGGAGGAGGGCGGGAGACAAATTCGCAACTTAAATGACAATAAATTAGTAGCAATAACACATTCAACAAAAAAACCGCAAAATTAAGTAAATGATTCGTCATGCGAAAACCACGCGCAGAACAGCTCAATCAATATCTCCGTGAACGGCGCATTGGGGCGAGCCCGTACATACTACGAGGACTAATTACTGCTATGCAATCTTACGCGTACGAGTAAGTCCGCTCTCTATATTGTCCACCAGGTTACCGTTGACCTACTCCGATAGGGGACACCACCTTCCGTCTTACACTGCTACTTCACATAGGATATTTGTATGCGCTCGACGGGCCAACAACGTTGGGTTATCGCACACGGCTAATTGTACTTAGGCTACGTATCCTCTATGTATTTTAGTTAGTGTGCAAAAAGCATAATGTTTTATATAATTCTATAGAATGTTTAATGCCACATCAAATTTGTTAAAATTCTATATAGATAGATAGATTTTAATATATTTTCTATTAGAATTCTCTATTTTGCTAATGGTCTAAATGTGTTACTATTCTTCGTTACTTCTCTCTTTCATCTCCGCATTAGAAGAGGGAGTGGTTCCTTTAGAATGGAAACAGGCAAACATTATACCGTTATTTAAAAAAGGTTCGAGAAACAAGTCAAAGAACTATAGACCAGTGAGTTTAACATCAGTGATTTGCAAATTATTAGAAAGACTAATAAAAGATCACATGGTGGATTTTCTTGTTAAACATAACTTGATAAACCCATATCAACATGTTTTTTTTTAAACGAGGTCATGCTTAACAAATATATTATGTTTTTTGGAAGACATCACTAAGTGGGTAGATGAGGAATCACCAATAAATATTGTCTACTTAGATTTTCAAAAAGCTTTCGACAAAGTACCACATCAAAGATTACTGCTTAAACTAAAGGCCCATGGCATAGGAAATGGTATAATAAACTGGATAGAAAAATGGCTGATTGACGGAAGACAACGTGTAGTAGTTGATGGGGAGGCTTCAAACTGGAAATCGGTATTGAGTGGGGTACCACAGGGATCATTACTAGGACCTATATTATTCTTAATATATATCAACGATTTGGATGATGAAATAACAAGCAAGGTGTTGAAATTTGTGGATAATACAAAAGTGTTTAGAAGGATTAAAAGTGATGGAGATAGACAACATTTACAAAATGATCTTGACAAGTTGATCAAATGGTCTGAAAAGTGGCAAATGCTGTTCAATTTTGGGAAATGTAAATGCCTCCACGCATGACATGGGAACGAAGAGGTAGAATATACAATGGGGGGTACTGTACTAAGTACTACTGTAAAAGAAAAGGACTTAGGGTTAACCATTAGTGCTGATATGAAGGTTTCAAAGCATTGTGGAATTGCAGCTTCAAAGGGAAATCAAATCCTTGGATTAATTAGGCGAAACATAACGTATAAGAAAAAAGAGCTAATAATACCTATGTACAAAACAATAGTTAGGCCTCATTTAGAATATTGTATCTAAGCGTGGAGGCCATATCGCAGGAAGGACATAGGTATGCTAGAAAGAATACAGAGGAGAGCAACTAAAATGATACAAAAACTGAGGGATCTTAGTTACGAAATACGCCTAAAAAATGCGGCTTAACAACACTAGAGACCAGGAGATTGAGAGGAGATCAGATAGAAGTGTTTAAAATAATGAATGGTTATGAATATATTGATAGAAATATTTTTTTCTCAGTTAAGACAGTTAGAAGGTCTAGAGGACATGAAGTTACATTAGCAAAGGAGCAGTGTAGATTAGATATAAGAAAGTTCTCATTTTCACAAAGGACTGTAAATGAATGGAACAGATTATCTGCTGATTGTGTGGGTGTTAGTAGCGTGAATATGTTTAAAAATAAAATCGACACATACCTCAGAAGGGCGGGATACACATAGATAGAAGGGTCGGACTCTCGATAAGCCAAAGGGCTTCCTTGTCCACCTGCCACCTAGAGTTAATTCTCTGGGTGGCAATCTTGTTAAATCTTGTAAATTAACAGAAAGTTCAAGATAAGGTCGGTCCTCTAGAAGATAGTGATGGAAATATAATATCAGAAGGATTCTTAATGGCAGAAGACCTAAATGAGTATTTTAGTTCAGTGTTTACCAGAGAAGACACTAGTTCACTGCCAGTACCAGAGGCTAAGTTCAAGGGGACAGAATCAGACTATTTAAGACAGTTAATTGTAACCCCAGAAATGGTAGCTAAGAAAATTAGGGCTATGAAGGAAAATAAATCACCTGGAGTGGATGGTATTCCACCCAAACTACTAGTGGAAATTGTAGAACAAATTAGCATACCGCTTGCAACAGTTTTCAACTTGTCATTAGAAGAGGGAGTGGTTCCTTTAGAATGGAAAGAAGCAAACATTATACCGTTATTTAAAAAAGGTTCGAGAAACAAGTCAAATAATTATAGACCAGTTAGATTAACATCGGTGATTTGTAAATTATTAGAAAGACTAATTAAAGATCACATGGTGGATTTTCTTGTTAAACATAACTTGATAAACCCATCTCAACATGGGTTTCTAAAAGCGAGGTCATGCTTAACAAATATGTTATGTTTTTTGGAAGATATCACTAAGTGGGTAGATGATGGATCACCAGTAGATATCATCTACTTAGATTTTCAAAAAGCTTTCGACAAAGTGCCACATCAAAGATTACTGCTTAAACTAAAGGCCCATGGCATAGGAAATGGTATAATTAACTGGATAGAAAAATGTCTGATTGACAGAAGACAACGGGTAGTAGTTGATGGGGAGGCTTCAAACTGGAAATCGGTATTGAGTGGGGTACCACAGGGATCATTACTAGGACCTATATTATTCTTAATATATATCAACGATTTGGATGATGAAATAACAAGCAAGGTGTTGAAATTTGTGGATAATACAAAAGTGTTTAGAAGGATTAAAAGTGATGGAGATAGACAACATTTACAAAATGATCTTGACAAGTTGATCAAATGGTCTGAAAAGTGGCAAATGCTGTTCAATTTTGGGAAATGTAAATGCCTCCACGCATGACATGGGAACGAAGAGGTAGAATATACAATGGGGGGTACTGTACTAAGTACTACTGTAAAAGAAAAGGACTTAGGGTTAACCATTAGTGCTGATATGAAGGTTTCAAAGCATTGTGGAATTGCAGCTTCAAAGGGAAATCAAATCCTTGGATTAATTAGGCGAAACATAACGTATAAGAAAAAAGAGCTAATAATACCTATGTACAAAACAATAGTTAGGCCTCATTTAGAATATTGTATCTAAGCGTGGAGGCCATATCGCAGGAAGGACATAGGTATGCTAGAAAGAATACAGAGGAGAGCAACTAAAATGATACAAAAACTGAGGGATCTTAGTTACGAAATACGCCTAAAAAATGCGGCTTAACAACACTAGAGACCAGGAGATTGAGAGGAGATCAGATAGAAGTGTTTAAAATAATGAATGGTTATGAATATATTGATAGAAATATTTTTTTCTCAGTTAAGACAGTTAGAAGGTCTAGAGGACATGAAGTTACATTAGCAAAGGAGCAGTGTAGATTAGATATAAGAAAGTTCTCATTTTCACAAAGGACTGTAAATGAATGGAACAGATTATCTGCTGATTGTGTGGGTGTTAGTAGCGTGAATATGTTTAAAAATAAAATCGACACATACCTCAGAAGGGCGGGATACACATAGATAGAAGGGTCGGACTCTCGATAAGCCAAAGGGCTTCCTTGTCCACCTGCCACCTAGAGTTAATTCTCTGGGTGGCAATCTTGTTAAATCTTGTAAATTAACAGAAAGTTCAAGATAAGGTCGGTCCTCTAGAAGATAGTGATGGAAATATAATATCAGAAGGATTCTTAATGGCAGAAGACCTAAATGAGTATTTTAGTTCAGTGTTTACCAGAGAAGACACTAGTTCACTGCCAGTACCAGAGGCTAAGTTCAAGGGGACAGAATCAGACTATTTAAGACAGTTAATTGTAACCCCAGAAATGGTAGCTAAGAAAATTAGGGCTATGAAGGATAATAAATCACCTGGAGTGGATGGTATTCCACCCAAACTACTATTGGAAATTGTAGAACAAATTAGCATACCGCTTGCAGCAGTTTTCAACTTGTCATTAGAAGAGGGAGTGGTTCCTTTAGAATGGAAAGAAGCAAACATTATACCGTTATTTAAAAAAGGTTCGAGAAACAAGTCAAATAATTATAGACCAGTTAGATTAACATCGGTGATTTGTAAATTATTAGAAAGACTAATTAAAGATCACATGGTGGATTTTCTTGTTAAACATAACTTGATAAACCCATCTCAACATGGGTTTCTAAAAGCGAGGTCATGCTTAACAAATATGTTATGTTTTTGGAAGATATCACTAAATGGGTAGATGATGGATCACCAGTAGATATCATCTACTTAGATTTTCAAAAAGCTTTCGACAAAGTGCCACATCAGAGATTACTGCTTAAACTAAAAGCCCATGGCATAGGAAATGGTATAATTAACTGGATAGAAAAATGTCTGATTGACAGAAGACAACGGGTAGTTGTTGATGGGGAGGCTTCAAACTGGAAATCAGTTTTGAGTGGGGTTCCACAGGGATCAGTACTGGGACCTATATTATTCTTAATATATATAAATGATTTGGACGATGATATAGCTAGCAAGGTGTTGAAATTTGCAGATGATACAAAAGTGTTTAGAAGGATTAAAAGTGATGGGGATAGACAGCATTTACAAGATGATCTTGACAGGTTGATCAAATGGTCTGAAAAGTGGCAAATGTTGTTCAATTTTAGGAAATGTAAATGCCTTCACACAGGACATGAATATGTAGAATATACAATGGGGGGAACTGTACTAAGTACTACTGTAAAAGAAAAAGACTTAGGGCTGACAATTAGTGCTGACATGAAGGTTTCAGAGCAATGTGGAATTGCAGCTTCAAAAGGAAATCAAATCCTAAAAAAAGAACTAATAATACCGCTGTACAAAACAATAGTTAGGCCTCATTTAGAATATTGTATACAAGCGTGGAGGCCATACCGCAAGAAGGACATAGATATGCTAGAAAGAGTACAGAGGAGAGCGACTAAAATGATACCAAAACTGAGGGATCTTAGTTATGAAAAACGCCTAAAAGAATGTGGTTTAACAACACTAGAGACCAGGAGATTGAGAGGAGATCAGATAGAAGTGTTTAAAATATTGAATGGTTATGAAAATATTGATAGAAATATGTTTTTTTCAGTTAAGAAAGATAGAAAGACTAGATGACATGAAGTTACATTAGTAAAGGAGCAGTGTAGATTAGACGTGAGAAAGTTCTCATTTTCACAAAGGACTGTGAATGAATGGAACAGGTTATCTGATGATTGTGTGGGTGCTAGTAGTGTGAATATGTTTAAAAATAAAATCGACACATACCTCAGAAGGGCTGGATATATGTAGATAAAAGGGTTGGACTCTCGATAAGCCAAAGGGCTTCCTTGTCCACCTGCCATCTAGAGTTAATTCTCTGGATGGCAATCTTGTTAAATCTTGTTAAATCTTGTTAAATCTGTCTCGGTCTTCTGCGGTGGCCTTCCACTATCGGCTGTACGTTCCTGCCCTTTCCATACTAGTCTTCAATCTGTCCTTTCATCGTAATTTTGGTTTCCCTCCTCGTCGTCTTCGTCTGCCTTATCTACTTGTTCAATACACTTACAATGATCAGAACTGAACATGTTAATATTTAAACAATAAGTCATTTGCAAAAATGCAAATACGTTTCTAATGACTTTAGAGAAAATAAAATGTACCCGAAATAAAGTGTTTTAAAAAGTGTAATATTATTGAATTTGAATCGTGACTTGCGTGACTTGTTTCCGTGTAGTTGAGGTTTAACATTGGTTCGAATGCTTTGTGTTTGCGAATTAACATATTAATATCGTATTTTCAAATCGCTTTACAACAGGTTCTTTTTTTGGCATATGTTCAACATCCGCATTTACCTTCTAAACTGGCGAAATTGCTGCGTCTCATCAAAGGAACGAGATGTGTTGCTCTGTGATGCCAGTAGTCATCGTGTCGATAACAAGGAATAAATGAGGCACACAAATTGAGTCTGAACTCTCAGTACATGCATGGTGGCGTTCAAGAATCCTCGTGACGCATCACAGATGTCTCACTTGGCTCGACAAATGTATCAGGGGCGCATGAAGTTTGTGCAAGAGGCTTTCAAAGACGCAACGTCGAACACGCCCGAGGAAATGAGTTGCCTATATTTTTGTGCCTCATTTGCTCCTTGTTAGAAGCAAATGTTAGAAGATCGAGAACGCGGCCTGTCTGACTTGATAGACTGACGGCAGACCAAAATCGTCAGCGCGGCTGTATTGTGCGATCGTGTGGTTGGTGTCCTACGTTTATAACCATGTAAAAAGCTGCAATATCTATGCAATGGAAACGCCGGGGAGCGTTGTACCTTGTGTGTAAACTTGGCTTTTGTACGTCTTGTGGCACCGTTTGTGTTGCTGGTCTCGCTGAATGTCGTTATCGCAATAGCTATTCGCAACCGCCAGCCACACGGCCCACTCCGTGCTGTATATGCATCAGAGAGAAGACAACAAACAGGTGAATCTGATAATAGAGATTCGGATGTGTCCCAGCCGAAATACTAAACATAGCCACCCAAGAGGTAACACGCAGCTCCGCCCGATGTCACCGAGAGATCGTAATGCAATTGACCTATCCATCACGTGCTTGTTTCCAGCAAAACCTCCACCAAGCCAACGGAAAATACGTGGTGTGTTCGGTACATTCAGTCGTATCATTATTTTGTTGAAATTCTGGTCACCAAAGTTTTTTTGGAAAAAAATATAAGGGAACGTTTTTAGAGTTACAACTGTATGTCGTCAAACCCATTTCAACACCCTGACTACACCCTCTTCTTTCAAGTCAGCCGGAAACAAACGTGTGACAACGGTTTGTGGCACTGGGGGTAATGTAGTTCCTGTCCAGAAAGTTTTAGCACATTCCCAAGTCGCCTTTCCTTGTTGCTAGTTTTCTTTATATTATAGTTCTGCTTGTTTTTTCTTGCACTCCTCTTAATGACTTTGTTTAGTTGCCAGTACTTTACTTGTTGTGTTCAATTATTTTGCATCGGTTGCTGAATGGAAACGTAAAACGATGTTTGGGTTGCTAGTGCCTCTTTTGCCCCCCTCTGGATTCGTCCTTGCGGACCCACCAGGTTTCAGGACTACTGCAATTGATACCTGCGAAATACAAAAGTGGCATGAAAATAAACTGTATATCGCTATACACTCAATGTAATAAACTCAAGGCGTTCAATGTTACCGACTGTTTTTCACTGGTGTCCCCGTCCGAAACAATGGTATCCCTTTCGTGGACATCTTCTCCTGTTCAGTCTTCTTTTTCTTCCTCTTCTTGTTATTTCTCATTCGAGTTCCCAAATGCACTTCTGTCGCCAACAAATGATATGTTCTTTTATTTCAAATATAATCAGATGCGATCGTACAATCGAAAAAGTAACCAATCTAGAAACGTCCCTAAATGTCCTATTTCTATGAATATTATGTAATCATCAATCGTTGAGCTGCACCCTAGAGTGTCCGGCATGGAAGACACATAATGTCGTCATGACAACCTTGCAACGTTCAGATAAGAATTTAAAAACAGCAGTATCACATTCCACAAGACAAAAGATGTAGGCGTGACAGTGCATTTGTTTTTAAGTAAGACGTTACAAACAAATCTGCCAGATAAGAACAACTATGTTGCATTACAACTTTCACGTAAGAGGTTAAAACAATGCCATAGTTGCCCACCATATGCTGTGAGACAATGTGAATTGTGTGGTACAAGCTTCACACTTGGCACACAACTTGGGAATGCGCAACAAAAGATACCTAGCAATACGACCATCGCAGTGTTTTCCTGTAAGGTAAATTGCCGCCATTTTTTTGAAACATGTGCTCATTCCTTTCATAGACGTAGCGCTACCATATATTTTGAGATTACTTTGAGTTATGCCATCAGCAGTTTATTAGTTGCTTATAAAATGTTACATGCAACTGTTGAATCCCGGGTGTTTGTTCAGATGCTATGCATACATCCGGTTTAATCGCGATTTGTACCGTTTGAATGTTACCGTCAGATGACATCATTTCATTTCGGCTATTGAGCCTGTATCTACGTGCAATTTTAAAATATATTTAGTGCGATATTACAAGTATTTTAGATGATGCAGCTACGTTTCTAATAGTTTTTTTACAGAAAATAAAAGGTACCCACAATAAATGTTCGAAAAAGGTGACTGTTATGGGATTAGAACCTTTAGGACCAGCGACCTAAACGTTATCGTTTATAATTCAGTGTGTGCTTATGTGTGTGTGTGTGTGTGTGTGTGTGTGTGTGTGTGTGTGTGTGTGTGTGTGTGTGTGTGTGTGTGTGTGTGTGTGTGTGTGTGTGTGTGCGTGTCTTTGTTTGTGTGTGTGTGTGTTGGTGTGTGTGTGTGTATGTGTGTGGTGTGTGCGTGCGTGTGTGTGCGTGCGTGTCTTGTGTGTGTGCATGTGCGTGCGTGTGAATTGTGTCAATACATTCGGAGTTAAGAGTTGGTTCGAATTCTTCGTAACACTGAAACAAATGACTCTCATTTGACGATTTAACAGAACAAGCAATTTCATTGGTTAACTTGATTCAGCGTAACCAATCACGTTCGTCAAGGTGGGGAGTGCAGGTGTTTCCAGACTGCAGTGCGAACAACAAACAGTGGCGCCCCATTAAGGGGCCTGGATAAACGTGTCTGCAAGCCAGGTGGCGAGCGGTGTTGCAAATTAACGTAAAGTGGCGCGAGATCATTACCATCGAAATGAACGTCTAATTTTTTTATTTCGGCGCCATTTCCTCGCGCTAATTACCGCCTCTGTCACCGGTCCAACGGAGCGGAAGTGGAGCACTCTGAAATATTCATTAGGCAACGAAGGACCCGCGAGAAGTGCTGACTTTGGCAGGTGGTTCACTGTGGCAGAAGACAATTGACAGATGCTTGCACTTATTGAATTTCTTTATTGTTAATAATTGTACACCGTCGTCGGACATCGATGATCCATGTTCGTTTTCGACGTCTTCAAATCGTTAAAAATTGTGTATGTAACTTCGTAATAGGGTAAATGTTTATTCTACGTCGGTATGTGGTGGATTTGTTCGACGTGTATGCTCATGATAAGATTATTTAACATCCTTGATATTGATTCACGCTTCATTACACGTGCGTCAGATATATATTGTTTATACAACAACGAGTAAATGAGTTAATTACAATGTTCTGTTACAAATTATGTACAATTTGGAACATAAAAGGATAGTATCCGTGTTTAAAATATAGAGGCAGTACAAAACGATTGGAATTTGTTTCATCACAGAACTCTACAGTCCTATCAAATATAAGTATTCTGTACCGTATTTCCGACTATAATTTCTTCAGGTTAATAAATATTTATGATGCTTCAGTCGGTGAAACATACGTTGTTGTATACATGTATGTCATCGTTTCTTCGAGATATATTTCTAAAAAATAAAATAATAGTTTGTGACATACCATAAAATCACAAAACGTTACTGTATCGGGAAACTACAACGATAAGCAGTCTCTTGGTATTACATATATGTCGGAAAACCGCTGACCTAGTTTTTCTTCTTCTGCAACTTCCCGTTACAGATATATACCCTTGCAGATGTACCGGTTAACGTCTCGCAAAAACTGCAGCGCAGTACGAGTGTAGATATATATGTTCATTCAGGTTAGCCGCGGGTGAAATGCAAAGCGCTATTGAGAGTCGTAAGAAAATAATATAATTGTTATGCTATGAAAACATACAAAACAGACTGAATAGTTAAAAGCATGGTCACTAATGACATTCATATGGACCACCACGTTGTAAGTATGTAAGTATACGTCAGTCTTGAAAGAAAACCAAATATCTGCCATTAGAAAATCTGGCCAACCAGAAACATTGACTAAGCTAAAGTAAATTCCGCTAGCTTATAATTGTTAGATTATTTGAACCAATCTTCTTCAACACGTCTCCAAGTTGGCTAACTTTAACATGCTCCATACACCCTTCATATTATTACTACGCTAGCAGGTAGATTATCTGCAACTACATTTTTCGGGTACATTTCCTTTGGTTCAATCGTGTTGGTTTGCATAGGCATACACAATACTGTCATGGACATTTGAAGTCATCGTTTATTATTAGTCATACATATTATTCAGGTTCGTAGCGTGGTTATGTTTTCTGGGGGTGTTTTGACCTCCAACTGCACCCTCCTTGCAGACTCTCCAGAAAACTGCTCCCCCCTCCTCTTCTGCTACTTTCAAGCGGAACCCTTTTCCAACATCTCTTTTGCCTCAGTGGGAGATGCTTTCTCCCCTTATGATACCCCAACTTACGGACATGCCATACCTATATTCTTCATGTGAACTACGAATCAATATATACACACACAACTTTATACATTTCAAGTAGCGCGATATACATTATACAAAGCCCCGAATGTGATGAATTTATACGATTCGACGTTCCGTCGACTGGCTGTTAGCAGTCCACTAATCTACAACAGGGCCAATCGTGTGGCTCAATAGTAATTATTATCTTGAGAGAAGCAAATTATACAAGTATACAAATGTGACATGTATCTCTGTTCATGTGCGACATTTTGAAATGTGATGGTTATAATCCTGCATGTTTTGGTCGATTAAAGGTAAGTGAAGGTAAGTTCTTTTATAGCACATTATCCAATCCTTAGGACTGCTCAAAGCGCTTTACGCTTTACTCCCTGGCAGATTTGTTCAATCTAACACCATCTCGACTTTTCTGGGAAGCATTCAACCACGCTGCAATTAATGCGCGAAGACTAGTTAATACACATATACGCACCACTGTCTATAGCCAGTTACTCATTCATACAGCTGAGTGAACTGGAGCGACGTGGAGTGAACGAATTTGCCCAAGGTTCGACATGGCAATACAGGATTCGAACCCGGTTTCTCTCGATTGAGAGTCCGAAGCTTTAGTCACTGCGCCACTGCGCCACTGCGCCTTTTAATGCGCAAGTAGGGAAACGAACAAACATTTAGGAAACGGCAACAGGCAAATTTGGCCTAGGTGTGAAAAACGAAAGAGGCGACACCTTGGTAGAATGGGCAACATCAAGAAAGTACAAAATCATGAATACCATGTTCCAGAAGAAAGCAGGGAGGAGATGAACGTGGGTAAGCCAAAATGGAGAAACAAAGAACGAAATTGACTACATCCTGACAAACAAGCCAGACATGCACACTGACGTAACTGTCATCAACAAAGTCAACACCGGAAGTGACCACAGAATGGTAATGAGCAACATCAAACTGGACGCCAAGCCTGAAAGGAAGACGTTAATAAACAAAAGACCACCGAGTGTAGACACGACACAAATAGGAACGTAAAAGACCGAATTACAACTCGAACTGCAAACTCGATTCAAGACACTACAAGAACTAGACGACATCAACACTATGAGCAAAAACATCACTGAGATGCTCCAACTAAGTGCGACAAGTGTAGCCAAAGCAATCAACAGGCAAGTAGTGACGAGAATATTGTCACTGATACGAGCACTAATGAAGAAACGACGATAAGTGATGGATAACGGCGACCGTAAAAAAAGCAGAAATACGCAAGACCTCAAAAAGAAAGCGAAGGAGGACATCAGGAAGTACAAACAAGAAATCATACCGAGAAACGATTATGGCAGCAAAGACCCTGAAGAAAGCCAGAAGAACCCAGACACTAGGCTGAGAAAGACTGATTACACTTCTAGACAAACAGGGTAGAGAAGAACAAGACCAAGATAAGATCATGGAACGAATAGAGGAATTCTACACCGAGCTATGCCACAGTGAACAGAGCATCATAATTCACACCGACCCGAAAGAGGTACCAGAGATAACACCATGGGAGGTGGAAGCAACACTAAGAGATATGAAGAACGGGAAGACATCAGGCAACGACCATGTAAACGTTGAAACATTAAAAGCAGGAGAAGATACTATCTCGAAGACATTGGCTAAGCTGTATTTTAAATGCTGATCAGAAAGACGAATATCCACCGCATGGAAGAACGCAAAGATGGAAATAAGAAAGACTTAAAAAACAAATACTCACAAATATATTAACGAATAGGCTAGAGAAGACACTCTACGAAAACCAACCCCGAGAGCAAGCAGGATTCAGAAACAGGTATTCAACGACAGACCACATACATGTCGTAAACCAACTGAAAGAGAAGTGCCGAGAATATAATATCCCGCCCTGCATTGCTTTCGTCTACTACGAGAAGGTTTTCGACTCGGTTAAAACTCAAGCAATACTGACCTCCCTTCAAGAACAGGGGATAGAAGACGTGTACATCGAACTCATGAACGACATATATACCAACAGCTCGGTGACAGTCCACCTACACAAAAAGAGCAACTCGATCAACATCAAGAGAGGAGTACGACATGGTAACACCATTTCGCATGCCTACGTCTTATGTCATTAAATTTAATATACCTACTGAATATCTATTCTTAATAATACCTTAAACTGGCGTGGAGCCTGAGCTAGTTTCTGTACATATCATTAATAACTGAAAACATGTATTAGTAAGAAAATGGCATTCTATTTATTTAAAACAGTAATCATACACATGGAATGCCGAAGAGCCCCTACATGGGGATGACAATCACAAGTGCCATAATAGAGGCGTAATTACCAAGTTGATTAGCCATACATACATGTACAAACAAAAAGGCTGGGTATTCGACCTCCTCGCCAAAGCTGTTTACGGCAACACTCGAAAGCATATTCCGAAGATTGACCTGGGAAACCAGAGGCTTGAGGATAGACGGAGAAGATCTCAGTCATCTCCGCTTCGCCGACGACATACTCGTATGCGCTACTACACCGCAAGAACTACAAAACGTGCTGCAGGAGCTAGCTGATGAAAGTTAAAACAAGGTATCAAGATGAACATCTCGATAACAAAAATGATGCTAGAAAATGACACACCAATATATATCAACACGACGCAGATAGAGAACGTTGAAAGCTACGTCTATCTGGGACAGCGATACAGTATCAGAGACAAACACCAAGACAAGGAGATTCAAAGAAGAATCACCGCCGGCTGGACAGCATTCGCCAAACACCGCGACATCTTCAATGGTAACTTTAAAACCTGCTTGAAGAGACACTTCCAGCGATGATATATACGGCGCGGAAACATGGGCACTCGCCATCCAGGCAAAGATCAAGCTAGCAGCCGCACAAACAAAGATGGAAAGAAGTATGTTAAACATCACATACCGGGAGAGAAAAACAAACGTCTGGGTAGGAGAGAAAACAAAGGTCATAGACGTGATATAACAAATCAGAAAACTACGAGATAACCGATGGACATCGCGTATCACAACCTAAAGGAAGACCGGCGAGACGGTGGAGAGACGAACTAGAAGAGTACTGGAAGGGCACCATCTGGCAGAGGATAGCCCGAGACAGGCAGATTTGGAAACGACTTGCTGAGGCCTTCGCCCGACCACGGGACACTACAGTTGCACATTGATGATGATGTTGATGAAGATAAAGATGTTGATGGTGATGATGATAAAGATGTTGATGGTGATGATGATGATGAAACAAGTTGTGCCTGTGTTTCGGTGGCACACAGGGTTGCTAACTTCCTCCGCACAATCCAGATCTTTATCCCCACATATTGATCCGGTAACTGAACATATTCTTTTGTAATCTGCATTAGACACCATTAAACACAGATCAATGCAAATGGTCCTAAATGTGTGTGAAAATATGTTATAAACTGCTGCGTAATGTGCTTATTTTGCTCACGTCCCGTTTGGGTGGGTGTATTGAACACACAATACACCACCTTCTTTAAAACAGGTGCACTAGCAAACGGAGACGCATATTACAAAATTTAAATGATGCCATGCCACTGTGGTTCCAACCGGTATACAAATACATTACTCGATTGCGACTTCGACGAACATTTCCATACTGTCGGATATACGTTCCAAGCTCTACACTGTGGCATTGTCAGTTGTATTGTCAGTGCCATACATAGCGTCTCTCTGACGATTGTATGTGCATGTTCAAGCAAGTAAACCACTCTTGTATGTTCCTAATTTATTAATACACTGTCAATACTACTCGATTAAATAAATTGAACATGTAAGCATAGAGCACGCCAAATTGCGTATAATAGTTTGCAGTTTGAATGTCGTACCCATGAAATGCTCAAATTATATACAAAACATTCTAACACTAAACACCAACTACTGACAGTAGCACTGTGACAGGCGGGGCTATCTGCAAGTTCCCGGAATTGCTCTTTGAAGTTGGCTGGTTCCACACAACACCGCAAGTGGAACAAATTACATGTGATTCGTTGAACCTTCGTGTTCGTATTATTATCAACACCCCAGGCTTGTGAGGGTGATTCCGGTTACCGGAACAGACACGGTCGCTTTAAAATGTCGTCGTTTTAAAGGTTGCGGTGACGCATTTTACGCGATGTTGAAACTGGTGTCCTTCCGCAGTGGTTGTTTGTATTCATGCGCAGGTGATTGGTACACCTGTTGCGGAGGCATGTATCACTCGCCCTGTCCGGTGATTGGGTAGCATCGACCTTCGGTGACGGCAGGCGGGGAGGGCGTGCATGGGAACATGCCGGGGTACAGTCCCAAGAACGGCTGGCCGGTCATCGCGTACGGAGACACCGCGCCGAAACCAAGGGTCCTACAAATGACACCTCATTCTTGTAATGTCAATCGTAGAATTATCTTATCTTTGGAAAATCTCTAAACGAATTTAACATCGCACAAGGAGAATAAAATGGGATATGGTAGACTTTTTTGAAGATATTGAATGGGTATAAAAGTAGATAGGCCTACACGCAATAGGTTCTCTAACGTCGAAGGACTAGTAAATCTACAAAATAGCCTCTGTGCCGACACGCGAGCGATCAGTGTTTACTTGTTTGCAGTAAAGTGAAAGATCTAATGCAGTATTATAGCCAACAAAACTACACACTAAAAATCATACATCACACCAATAGTAATTTTCTTAGGAACTGTAAAATGCGGATAATGGCGGACGGGTCTTTGTTGAGGTGAGTCGACTTACCGGAGCTGCTGATCGGCTTGTGCTTTCTCTATGCGTTTGTCTTTTGCCCGTCGGTTCTGGAACCAAATCTTGATCTGGGTGTCGCTGAGCCGCAGCAACTCCGCAAGCTACAACCAGCAGGGACAGATACCGAACAGGCTCAACGAGAAACGATCGACTAAGAAAGTCGCTAGCCAAAGAAAATACAAGAAACACGTTTTAAAATAATAAACACAATAATTATAACACAAAATAAAACAACGTTTAAACAAGAACAAATATATTCAAGACACGAGGTGTTGACATCATATATAAAATTGGAAATAATGTCACATGATTTGAAGGCATTGTGACATTTGGTGACCTGAGTCGAAACGTGTAAAGTACATGTGGCAATAGTTGTGTAAATCACTACAATAAAATACCTCTGTCTCTCCCCCTCTCCCCCCTCTCCCCCTCTCCCCCTCTCCCCCTCTCTCTCCCTCGTCTTACCTCACTCCCTCCCTACCCCCTTTTATCAGGACAATTTGAGCCAGTGTGGTGGTGACGACCGCCGACAATATACTTCTTTTACACAGTCACGTGCGATGAGGGTACCGGATAGGCCAATATGTGGCAATTAGCAGGCCGGAACGCGCACATCCCACACGTCTGTCAGCGCAGTAGTAGTCGACGTAGTGGCCGTCATCGTCTCTTCGCCATCGCCGTCGCTGTGATGTTACTGCGTCTTGGTGCAGGACGTTCACAGCCCCTTCCTCGCTGCCGTTATTCGGGCTCAGTTGCTGCGCTCCTTCTCCCCGAGAGTCCACGGTAAGGCTCGCCTCGACACTAGTCCCACATTTTGTTTCCCCTGTCTGTTTTCCTTTCCCCCTCATTTTCTTGCATTGCTGTTTTGTTGTCGTCTTCGTCACCTTTAACTTTCCACTTCGAGTGCATCCACTCTCTTCTCTAACTGTTCTTCTCCCATTCGCTCCACATGTCCAACCCACATTAGCCGATTCCCCACCAGCTTCTTCTTGAAACTTTCACACCAACCTCCTCCTTCAGCTCCTCCGTTCTTCGCTTGTCTATTCTCTTCATTCCTGTAATTCTTCTCACCCAGTTTTTTTTTTTAGTCATTTCGGCCACATAGGCCATTTTTTAGTAGTAGTCGTTCTGAAAATGCGCCACATCGGTTCAATAGGAAAATGTCCATCGCAATAAGTAGAGCGTATATAAGTGGAGCATTTATAAGTAATAAGTAGAGCATTTTAAGTAGATCATTTATTTTAAGTAGAGTAATAAGTAGAGCAAGAGCACACGATCTTCTGGTTCCATTTCCCAAACTGTCTTGTTCGTGTTGCATTCTTAATGTTCGCATTTATTAGTTTTTTATGTATAAAAATATAATGTACCTGCAGTCTTCGCGCCCGTGTCACGTACTCTCCCCGTCCGTATTCGAGCTCTAGTTGCAGCGTCTGTTCGTTTGTGAATGTCGTCCGCTGGCGGCGCTGCTGGTTCTCGCGACGGCGCCTGCGCGACACTGCAAGCAGACGACATTTGATACACTCGGGGATCGGTCATTACTATACTTCTGTCGTGAGTGAGCCTACACAAATATCGTATCAGTAATTTTGAGAATTTCTGTATCTTGACAATAGTGGAAAAGGACACATTTTCAGACCACGACCAGGGATGTGTACGTTCACATTTCGCGAAAGAATGCGATCTCATACGTATGTAATGCGAATTTGTAGGTTCCGGCAATTAAAGGACTTATGATGTCATTAATTTTACCCATATAGACATATAGTGAGCCATGAATAGGGTATAAATGCATTATTATTTGTATATAGAATGACCCGTTCGTTTCAAAGAATTGTGGAGAACGTTCTATGTGGTAACAATGGTACGAACACTGATGGCCGGGGCGGTAGATTAGTGTTGTCATTGTCGTCATTTCACCCAATTTGTACGGATGTAACGAAAACTATATGACACTCCAACGGTGGTAATTACGCATAACTACTGTGTAATCCACGCTGTGCAAGTACAGCTCTATACATAAGAGTGCAGAATTTGCTTTCCAGTCCACTTCCACTGTATGTTTGGTCTAACGTTCAGTAATTATTAATAATGTCATATTCTCAGTAAGTAGCAATCTCCATCTCATCAACTTGAACGCGTCCGACGTCTCGTTTCTTTACATCGAAGTTCGTGAACAATCCTTCCTGTCAGTCGCTGTGTGGTAGATGTTTCGACGTCGTAGCCGCTTATTGAGATGCGACAACAAATACATCCATCTAGGTCGTACAATTGGTCGTCAGGAGGAAACAACTGGCGGTGACGTCATTGTGACAGTTTCAGCATGTTAAATTATTGTACTGCTATAAAAAGTGTGTTAGTACCTTTAGTGGCATCAGTTACTTGTAAAATTGTTTTACTCTTGATAAGCCCAACGTTTCCTTGCCACATGCCACCTGGAGCTTGTAGCTTTCGATGGCAATCTTGTAAAATCTCTAATTAAATGTTTTATTTGTTGTTCTTCGCTCAAAGTAGAGCATACATCCGAAACGACGCATCTCCAACACACAGTTGTTACTGGTTGGTTCATGTATCTCCAGGTGCGTCCAAGGTTCTTAGTTATTGGGATCTAACTTGTTGGCCAGTCAAACTGTGTTGACGCGTTGGATCTACGTTGATGGACACATTCGACTCTACTCTATTCTAATGTATTCTACTCTATTGTATTCTAATCTACTATATATTCCACTTTATTCTATTCTACTCAAATCTACTTAGTTCAGTGTATAGGAATTGTGCATTTTTTTTTTATAAATGTAAGATACTTGGCACATGTATTCTACATACCAAGGGAACCACTTTGAAGACTGGAGGCACTCCAAATTCAATTTGTCCATGTCTTAAATACCGCGTCAAGTAGAGGTATAATTTTGGGATCCGGGTATGTATATGTTTAGGGATCATATATACTTCAAAGTATAAATGTTGCACTTCTCCGACATTCACATCCGTCATTTTTAAAGATGGCGGCCGTCAATACAAATGTCAGGATATCTCAACAACTACGTCACGTAGAACCGCAATGTATATTTTTATTATTGCATGTTGCATGTAAAAAAATTACTTTTTAACATCATATTAATGATTCTAGGTTAAGGAGTTTATAAGATATGGAAATAATATACTTTGATGGACGCCATCTTTGACAATGGCGGACATATGAATGTCAGTGAAGGTGAAAAGTACCATTTTTGAATTCGTAACCCACCAAGCTATTCAAAAACATAAACACATGGCACATGCAAAGCAGAGTGATATAAATTAACCATGTTTCGAAAGAGCATGTCCGCGGGACCGTTCGAAGCGTTTTACCCGTGGAACATATGTTCGTTTGAACACAATCTCGACTTCTCTGGGAAACAGTCAGCCACGTCACATTCCCCGCGTGAAGATGACTCGATCATTTACTTCCATCACTGATATTCGTTTATTCAGCTGAGTGATCCGAGGCAACGTGGAGTGAACTAAATCTCCCTCACTTCAAAAGTAAGAGGATTCGAACCCCGATAGTCTTGTGGGAGTCCGACGTTCTAATTACTGCCACACCGCCCATACAGTAATAATCATACCAACATCATCACCATAATAACACACTCCTGTAGCGGCTACATCCACGGGAACCTGAGCTCGGAGACGTTGTAAGATACATGATCTAAGCTGCCTTGGAATATTTTGAAAAAAAGCCTGTGTAATTGTTTAAGCAAAGGTGGTTGTAGTCAAGATTGGGGTCAAGTACTTTTGATCAAGTACAGTTTTATATACAAGTACATTTTGCCAAAATTAATATATGTACAAGTACTTTGAAACTCAAACTTGTCTAGTGCAATTTTAAGTATAAATAAATTAGGTCAAGAACATTAATTATCAACAATAAGACAATATTTAGGTATCATTTATTAACTTGAAGAATAAAATACTAACTAGTATCTTTTAGATGCATCTGGGTGAGCATCCAACGTAGTTAGTCACACAGGAACAAGAATACATAATTATTATTTTGTTTTTATAAATAATAAAGTTACGCTCTTGTAATGTACTTGATATTTTGTCAAGTACAATTGAACAAGAGCGAATACGAGAATGTGTCATTTCAAAAATCGAAGTACAGATGAACCTCACATTACGGTCACTTCGGTAAAGCAGCTACCTCGCAATTAAGGTCACTCTAAGATTATCCCAAATAAATTATGTAGCAGCAAAGCATAATAAATTTGTTTCGCTAATACGGTCACAACGTCATTCAGGTCACTCCCGATGGCTGCCTTAATCATATGGTTCAACTATACAAATTCAAGTACAAATACTGAAAACATATATTTAAGTACACATTCAAGTAAATGTACGAGCACTTGCCCCAACACCCGATGATAGTGAGACAGGGGGTCCCTGGCTACTCACGTAGTCCTGAGAGCGCGGCAGTCAGCGGCAGGTCAATGAAAGGAGAAGGGAGGAATCCTCCCGTCGGAAAGACGGGCATCGTCGATGCGAGATTCGCTCTCCCACGCCCGTGCAGCATCCCGACCGACATAACGGGAGCGGGGGTAGCGAATCCCACCCCTACTCGGTCCGCCGACGTCGACGGCATGTGGACTGTTGTACCCCGCAGGGAGGTGAACGCCGACAGTTGGTGTTCACTGGTCGGAGATACCCGACACACTCGATCTCTGTCCCGGGGCAGCGCCATCGGTGTCACCTTCTTACAGCCAGCTAATGCGTCCATTGGATTTCACCAGTTGTTGTCTTTCCTGCACCGGTTTAGTGACAGAAGAACATCAGTTGGCGTCTACTTGTGTATAAATATCCATTGACGACATAGCGTCAAAATAAAGTTTATTAATATTGTATATCGACTGCATAAAATTTAGTTTTTATTAATTGTACATCGACTTGATGTAACTACTATATTTCAACAGTTAGCGTTGTCGTGCCCGTGTATCTGGTTAAATAACTGTGATATGTTCACTGTATCAGGCGTCAGGCTGTGTTGGATGTTTCATGCCTATAACTCATGTTCCATGCGTCCTTCGGCTGGTGTTCCATGGTTCTTACCACGCCAGAAGTCTCCCCGTTAAATATACAGTTATTCATTAATTAATCTAAACGATGTGCTCGACCTCAGGTGAAGGTTTTCTGCATGTTCGTTCTTTGGTCGATGTTGATATGTCATCAACTGTGATCTTGCAAAACAAAGTGATTTTCCTCTTCATAGTTTTACGCTAAGATGTTTCTCAAAAGTAGCTATATAAATAAAACAAATTACGATGATCAACCGACGCGTGTTAGTAGGCCTATGTGGCAGTTCCTGTCCCAACTTACTGCCCGACTAATTCCGGTGCTAACAGGTTTCCATAAGTCTAATAAAGTTGCAAACTTTCTCTACGGCTCACAGTCTGGCAAGAAATCCAAAACGTCCTTATTGCGTCGTGCAGGAGGTTTCTTGAATGATGTTTCGTCGCGTGACGCAAAATCGTTGTAAATGCATTCGTGGAAGTAATGTTGCTTTCTTGTCGCAACGCGCAACATAATCTCTTTATCCTGATTGGTCAACTGGACACCGCTGAAATAAAACAACGTCTTCAAAGGGACAAAAATCCCGGCCAGCCCACATTGGCCAATCAATGCTTTGAACCGATTCGACGCGGGCCTGTAATGATAATGACAACGGGGCTGGCGCGCGCCACTGACACCTGCCCGCCGGAAGTTGGTAATTGTCGCGGCGGAAATTGGCCAGCAACGTCCTAATTTGAGCATCCTTATCGCAATCCGCTATTGTCGTGTAATTTGCTGAAATATTGCGCTGATGGACAGGTGCAGAGTAAACGGCCGTCTGTAGCTGCAAGTCGTCGATGCAGTCGTCTTAACGCAGACAATGGATGTTGAGGATCAATACGTTGCATGTTAGGCGGCCATTGAGTCAGATGGGTGTTGAACGTGAAACAAGTTGTTAATCCTCTCGTTATGAACATATTTACTAACAGACATGCCACAGTGCACGGAATACCCTTATTTGAATGAATGAATGAATGAATTTATTTCAACAACAATAACAACATCACATATACAGTACATAATATTGATTAATATAATTTTATTGAAAAAGGGTAAACTAGAAGTGCAATACTTATAATGTTACCCTTTGCAATGACTAGCTTATGAATACATAATAATTCCGGAAAAGACAAAGTGCAAAATACGAAAAATAAATTGTAATTGCAAAAACAAAAATTTCATATAAGATAATAATAGATTAAATCTGCAAACTACTATTACATTTTTTTTTTTTGAATTGAATAACTCATTTTTTTTAACTTTCAACTTAACATTAATGTTACTTACCTTGTTGATGTGGCTATTTTACAAGAATTATTTAGGATTTTAACACATACATATTCAATAATTTAGCTGTATAATACTTTTTGAAATGGTGAACATTCTTACAAGTAATTAATTAATTGTCAATTTAATACGAATGTTTTTCAGATTTGGGGAGCGATGCAGTATCCCGTTTTAAAAGGTAATGTAACGTAAATGTAAATTCTTATATAGCGCAGTATCCAGTCCTCAGGTCTGGTCAAATCACTTTACACTTTACTCCCTGGCAGACCTGTTCAATCTAACACCATCTCGACTTCTCTGGGAAGCATTCAGCCACGCTACAAGTAATGTGCTTAGACTATTCGTAAACAGATATCCACCACTGTCTATAGCCAGGTACTCATTCATACAGCTGAGTGAATTGAAGTAAATTAGAGTAAATGAACTTGCCCAAGGTTCAACATCGCCGCACCGGATTCGAACCCGCGTTCTCTCAGTCGAGAGTCCGGAGCTCTTACCGCTGCGCTCAGAACTTAGAACACAGAATCAATTTATTTGACCTATGAATACGATACATACAATGAATAACGTAAGTAATAGTTAAGGTCGGGAGACTCCCATTAAGATATAGAATATCGCTAGCACAGGAGCCACCCCATCAATATAAACAAACAACAAACTTTACATGTCACAAATCAGAATAGCATATGACTTGTTTTACACTTGATAATTACCCAGTGTATCAACATACATACATAATACAAGGACTGATTATATGTACTCTTATACAAATTGACGTACATATGGATACTTAGGTAAACATTTCAATACGTATTACGAATTACAAATAAAGCAATTATGAATACGACAACTGGATTAATAATTTAAAATTAAAAAGTTTTTTGTGTATGTTAAAAAACCATATAGACTGTGGGTGTAAATTTTATTAATGATAATACTTGGTGTATTGTTAACTATGTTGTGTCTAATGCAATTTTTTGCAAATTCATGTTTTAATCTGGACATATACAGATTATTTCTTTCATGTGTGCAGTGCTGATGAATATCATAGATGTGTGTGTTTGGAAAAACATTGAAGTAGTAGGGTAAAAGATTGTTAATTAATTTGTAGTAAAATTTTAATTGTTGGATTTTATAAATGTCATCCAACTTTAGCAACTGAAGTCTTTTAAAAATAGGACTTGTGTGAGCATTATATTTATTTAAGGATATCATTCGTATTGGTTTTTTCTGTAATTTGAAAATTCGAAGTGCCGGATGATCCCATAAAATTAAGCCGTGATTAATATGAGGGTGAATTAGAGCATTGTACATAATATATAATGTATTAGGTGTAAAAAGTGTTTAAGTTTATTTAATATGCCTATTGTTTTATATGTTTTATTTGTTATTTTGTTTGTATGACTCTGCCAGTTTAAATGGTTATTTATTGTGATGCCTAAAAAATTGAAATCATTTACACATTCAATGTGTGCCCCATCTATTTGTAACACAGGGTATTTTACTTTCTTTTGAGGCATATGAGAAATCATGAATTTAGTCTTTTTGGCATTTAGTGAAAATTTAAAAGCTTTTAACCAATTGCTAATCTTTGTTAGTTCTTTGTTAATATTTTCACTTCGCATTTGGCCTTCTGAATCGTTAAATGTATTTGAGTTGGGTCAAATTTAGAATTCGTGATAGCGTACCTATTTTCTTGCGATCCTGCGATAACATCGAATGATATACTTATGGCGATCGAAAATAAAATACATAGCTTTGGCAGATTTCCGACCCAACTTAGCGAATTCGGTTTGATGTGAGTATATTTCATAGCATTAGACCCTTTTCGGGATGCTGAGATGTGACGTCAAATATGACCCATACTCGCATCAGGCCGACCCTTTCCATACATTCAGAGCATGTTTACAAGGATAGCTTTCGGGTCGAAAAGAGCGTCAAAATTAGTTATTGTGCGTTATTCCGATGTAATACAAACACTAGTCATCATAGAGGAACAAGCAGTTATATTAAGGTTCCACATGAATATAATTTTATTCAAAACAATGAATGCGAATGGGCTTACAAATCGACTAGGTTTCGTCGAGCTTGGGCTCGTTTTTAGAATAATTATACCGGATGCAACCAACGGGAGATAATCTACACCAATGAACATACGTAGCAAACATATATTGTATCCAGCTACAGAAAGTAACGTGTATAATCTCATAATATCACTAGAATATCGATGTATGAAGGAGGAGTTGTACAATTTATTATAACAACTTAAATCAGTCAGCGAATTTCTGTCGGTCCTGCTAGCTCAGATGGTAAACTCGTTGGTTCCGTAGCATTTATTTAGCAATCGGGCGACGCCGGTTCAATCCCAACACCAAACCGGTAATTTTCTATACACTTTTTTATGTTTTCATAAAATAATATAAACCAAATCATTTGTATACTATGATTACTTTCTGTAGCTGGATACGATATATGTTTGCTATGTATGTATATTGGTGTAGATTATCTCCTGTTGGTCGCATTCGATATCATTACTCTGAAAACGAGCCCAAGCCTAAGGCCAAGCTCGGCGAAACCTAGTCGACTTGTAGGACCATTCGCATTCATTGTTTTGAAAAAAATTGATTCATGTGGAACCGTAAGATAACTGCTTATTCCTCTATGATGACTAGTGTTTATATTACATCGGAATATCGCATAATAACTAATTCTGACGATCGTTTCGACCCAAAAATTATCCTTGTAAACATGCTTTGAATGCATGGAAAGGGTCGGCCTGCTGCGAGTGTGGGTCATACGTGACGTTACGATACCACGTGATCGCCTAGCCTCAAACCACGGCCGATATCAACCGGATTCAACCGATGTGGCCAAGACATGACCGACCAGGCTGCTCAGTTCTTATATCCAATACGTGTTAGAATATTATGTTCGACACGTGGCACCACTTTATCAATTTATTTTCTCCGAGAGAAGTGGTAGTGACCAATCGACCCATGTGCTCTCCTTCACGTTTTTTTATTTCGCGGGTTCATGCGATCACTTTTACATTTTGTTCTACAGTGTGTTGTTCCTAGAATGTGATTCCAGCAATTTACCCAAACATTACAATTCTCGATTCCGGGCAAATATTTACAAAAAGACCTTAAATCTATGGAACGATATTAGGGCCATAATTCCACAATGCTACATTGTCGAATTCTGACTTTCGATTATCCATTTACGCCGACATTGTCGAATTCTGACTTTCGATTATCCATTTACGCTGTCATTGTGCAAGACTTTTGTCAAATAATTAACTAGAAATGCCGGTTTGGTCAAATAAGTTGGCACACAAGCGTCTATGTCATGAATGGGGAGGCTGTTTTTAAGTGAATGTTATTAAACTTTAAAGATAAAGATACTAATAGTGTGGAGTCTCCCATCACACAGTGATTTGTTTTTGTATTTTGTTGACATTATGTAAATTGTTATTGTAAAAGTTGTATCTTAATATCTGTTTTGATATTTTGTAGTTCTAGTTGTTTCCAGCGCTTGACAATGTTCAATTAACTGACTGGTCTGTATTATTGTGGTTACATTGTAATAGTCTTATGATGTCTCATTCTTTATATCCTGGCACTGAGGGTGGTCACTACCAGGGTGCTTGTCGTCCTCAGTGGTTCTTTTATGTCCCAACTTGAGACGGGACCGACATTAATGTGATCAACGAGTCACGAGGGATACACAGTCCCCAATTTTGAGAGCCAGATTGTTACACCAAATATGCCTGCTCGGTCCAGGTTTCCAACTCAGAGCACTGGCATGCCAGGCGGATGTGCTAACCACTACACTAGCCGCACTCTCTGTATAATTTGTTTCTGCTGTTGGGATAAATAAAATGCATCCTTACCTTACCTAAAGATGGGAGGGTGTGTTTCTATATTTAATAAAAACCAGCACAAAACCTTGGAGTAACATACACTATCAAGAGGGATGCGGGGGTACCAGCCCAGCCTGATCACAGTGCTTTCTTCTATATCATGAGCAGTCTTACTCCAAACCCACTTTATCTTAGTCACATATTGAACATAAATTGGGATAATGTCATTGTTTTTCATTTTACAGGTTAATGAAGAGGAGCTCATCATGAAAATGCCACAGAACAACAAGTATAGGGACGTACATGGTGGTATGCACCAACTACCCAAATTTACACTGGGGAGTCTAGAGGAATACTTATCCCAGTACGGAAAGAAGCTGGAGGAAAAGAGCAAGTCTCTATACAAAGAAAGGTGAGTTATCTTAACATTAAACTAAAAGGACTGTAGGATTAAAGGTAAATGCGAATAACCATATGAGTTTAGTAGTTTTTACGTCCCTGTCAAATATGATACTGCCTTGATGAAATAATAGTTTTCTTTGTCAATGGATACCAGCAGGCTTATTTGTAAGAGGTTTGGCAAATTTATATGTGTTAAATGTAAGAACAAACATTCGAAACCTAACAATAAATTATTCAGGACTAGTATTCTGGAATACTCTGCCTCATAAACTTAGAATACTCCTGACCATTAACCAGTTTAAAAGAAACCTAACAGCTCCTTACTCGTGAATTATTATTGATATTACATTATATATGTGTCTGGGTAAATATATATAGGTGAAGCACAATACTGGGCCAAAAAAGAGGACTGGAAAGCAAAAACAAGTGCAAAAAACAAAAAGTCTTAGATGGTAACCAAGATACATCTACACCTAAAATTAAAGAAGATAATATATCTTTACTCACTGTTATGTGGCGCAATGCCAAGTGAAGTTGATGATCTAAAATATGAGAATGTGAAACCCTCCACAATTTATATATATATATATATATATTACATTGTTTTATTCAGGTTATTGCGGTTTATGCGTACCACCACAGACAACACACAAGGAAAGTGGTTTGTGTCAGCTGTTGTGTGGGCAGAGATGAGGAAGTCTGCCTCTTATAAAGTAGATGTGTCCATAAACAATGATGCGGTGGTGTAAGAAGCACAATGTGAATGTGGTGCTGGGCAGGGCCCTACAGCTCACTACAAGCATGTTGCAGCAGTTCTGTTCGGCCTGACACTACTGTCAGATAGGAACTATCTTGACAGAAGTGACATGTACACAGGTAAGACGTTTTAAAAAAAAACATTCAATGTATTATGTACAAATATTGGGGCAATTGTCAATGCACAACAAATGGCATTTAGTTTATCCCAATTTTGTACAAAATATGCTGGGTAGTTTCAAGAATGTAACACTCTCTTGTCAACATATCAGCAGCAATAAATAAATGAAAGGGTTAAAATGCATATAAAATTCACAAATATGTAGCTGAATGTACACTTTGACTTGACCTGCAGGTCCTCCAGACGTTCCATCATGCTATGCCTTTTAAAGGAACTCCTATCATGTCCAGCAGATTACATGCAATTCGTGGAAAGGACAATGCAGACCTTTTTATATGATCCTCGATCAGAGCAACTGCAGAACAACGACTCTACTCCAGACAGGTTCACTCTATTTGATGAAACAAATCTTATATTCCTTTTAGAGACCAATTGAAAATAGTTACTTGTCAAAACATGGGCATTAGTGCAGTCTCTGGCTTTACGTATAAAGCAAATAATACAATGTTGCTTATATCTCTACATTTACATATTTCAGGAAAGTCAACCAATGCCAGTGATGCAGCTGTTCCCTCCTGCCAATCCACGTGCCCGTGCCAACAACCACAACTACTTGAAGTTAACTCCACAAGATCAGTACTTGAAAGATGAAATGGTTAGTTATTTCCATGCTTTTCAATTCAACATACATACATCTGTATTTATACAATGTGCTCCATTGAAACAATGCACATGGTTACAATAGAGCGCAGTGGCTCAGTGACTAGAACGTTGGACTCTCTATCAAGAGAACCCAGGTTCGAATTCAGTGCTGCTATGTTGAATCTTGGGCAAGTTCGTTCACTCTACGTTGCTCCAGTTCACTCAGCCGTATGAATGAGTACCTGGCTATAGACAGTGGTGGCTATTTGTGTACGAATAGTCTTTGTGCATTAATTGCCACATGGCTGAATGCTTCCCAGAGAAGTTGAGATGGTGCTCGATCGAACAAGTCTTCTAGGGAGTAAAATGTAAAGCGCTTTGAGCAGTCATAAGGACTGGATACTGCGTTATTATGTAAGAGATTACTTTTTATAAACATTGCATCGTCACAGCACAGAGTCCAACTTACAAACCATTGTGCAATGCAGCTCTGAGCATTTCATTTGAAACTAAAATAAAATAAAGTTAAAACTTGAAACAAAAAGGGGGTTTGTTGTATTACAATTAATATCAGATTAACTGGTGACAATACAACTATATAGCTTAAGCTGCAATATCAGTTCATTGGTGCACTTGTGCTACTTCGTTTTGTTGAAATTAATAAACAAACTGCGAACTATTTCGAATTTGGTTTCGAGTCGAAGGATTCGAAACTACCAACACTTACTTGAACATACATCTGGAAGTGGAAACTTCATCAGACAGTCATCGTATGATATCCGCTAGACTAGAGCCTAGAGGTTCAGTCAGAGAGTGACAACTCAAACGAGCATAATATTTGATATGTATTGTATTTGGTTACGCAGGATCTTGTTAATAAGCTATGTTATTCCGACAATACATATAGAGAGTAGATGACGTGAGGGTGCAAAATGACAAGAAACATTGCTTTGGCAGCAGGCCCCTGTTGATCGTGCAAGTAACTTAGTCAGGAAGCATCCATGATTTCGTGCAACAGAACGTCAAACACGGGAGTATTATATTGGTGATCGTAATTATTAAAACGATTGTTTTGTGACTCATATTTTGATTCTATTACTGCAGAATATTGTTGATTTGCATTGTATTTTATGCAAAATAATTAAGATTTTTATATGACAACCATGATGGTGATTTTATTCAATATTTAAATGTAAACGTGTAAATACATAAAATATAAATACAGCTAGAGTACACCATATATATATATAAGGATTACATAAGAAAATGCACGCACTTGTTTCCATTGTGGTCCTTGATGCCTGGCTAGTGTATGTAATGCATTAATTGGTATCCTGCGTTACCTTTCAATTGATATATGCCAGCTATTCTTATGTATTTACCAATATGTGTATATATTCTCACCACAGCAATATATAAATACATAATACGTCACTTGAATTATGATATTGCTAGAGGCCACACTGCAACCCACGAATGAGACTGAGAGGAGGGGCTAGAGGCGGTCACCCGGGCCAGGCAGACACAGGGAGGATACATAGTCTGCGGGAGGCCCACATTTGATCAATCCAGGTAATTTCAAATTTATAACAATCAACCACGTATAAGTTACCAACACATTTTAATGTGCACATTTAAATATACATTTGTTTTCATACACATTTTAATAATAACATCTTGGACATGAAAAACTAGGTTGACTTCTGTATCAACAAAGACATATTAATACACCTTTAAAAAGTATTTAGCATATGGCGATGACTCTGAAATAAATTTATAAAATAAATTATAGACATACATATGAACCTTTGAATACTTGACGAGGCAAATACACTGTTAGCATCACAATAACACCTCATTTTGTCATTTCCAGCATTCACCTTGGCCATTAAACCTCAGGCTTAAAATGTCAAACATGAATATGTGTAGTAGTTACACATGGCAGACACTTACATGAATTTATATACTGAAAACAAAACAAAAAATAAAAATGCACTTTACTGATTAGCATAATTCAAATCAGTCTATAATATTGACTAAGATCAAGCATCACTGTAATGAAATTGAACAATTTAAAATTGATGTAATGACAATGATTACCTAGTAAAGAAAATAGTTTAAAATTTTCACCGTTTTGAAAAATAGCATATTCCACTAATGTCTGCATGCTGTATCAACCCACCCCCACACTGACTGTTCCTAAGATATCAAAATGAATAGATGCAGCTGTAGTAGAACGTTTCTTGCTGCCTTTTTTCTTGTGAAATGCTGCAGATCATACATGAAACATTATTTTATATTTTGCTGATTATGACAATGAACAACTCCATAATTATTTACTCCCAACACTACTATAATGCCTGTTTTTGTTTACTAAATATACGCTTTTCTTTACAGGAGATTGAACTAGTGTGCTTAGTACTACTAGCTCTCCAAGTTAATATGGCATACTGGGCAGTTGTATGTCCAGGATCTCGGACAAGATTCTACAGCCATGCAATATGCTGCATATTAACAGTTTGCCATGTGAATGTCAACCGAGTGATCCCAATTGTGTCGTGTGTTGCATACGTGACAGATTCCCCAGGGCCGATGGGGTATGCACTGGCTTCCAGATCAGTCAATTAGCTTGACTGACTGGAAACCAATGTAGAATGCAGGTTGCTCGACATAAGAATGTGGTGACACCTGACTAGCCCTGCAATGGGTGATGGAACGGTAGGTGCCAGGGTCGGGCAGATATGGCATGAGTCTTTGGGCAACAACTTTCAACACTGTGAGAGAGGTTCAGTGTCGAGCATTCTTCGGTGAACTACGTCGTTTTAGATATCGATGACACCACTCAGACCACTGTATGTTTTCACTGTCTTTGATGGTACTACGTACCAGCTTCCTGCTGTACATGTGCATCTACCTATACCGGAGAAAAAGTGACAATTAGCATGGCTCTGACAAGTATGATATTTTTATACGTGACAACACATTTATCAAAAGTCAATAATACAAGGTATTTGTATTCAATTTAACTATAACTTTTACCAGTGTCCATGAAAACATACATGAATTATCCAGCTTTGTTACAGTGGTTGGGTTTCATTGTCTTTGTGTTGCTGATAGTCAGTGGCAGCCAGCTGAGTTCTTGCAACATACACCAGGCACTTGTTATGTACAACACAAGTTTGTAATGAAGTAATGGTATTGAAAGCCTTTTCACATTTTTCAGCAACAGTATGTTGATACACTGACAGAAGCATTGTTTAAATTATCTATGTATCATGAGGACTGTTATATATTTTTCATGCCACACATCATCTTTCTAAATTATTCTTTTTTATCAATGTTTTATATTTTTACAAATAATTTACATTACATTTTCATTTCTCGTGATAATTAAACAACACTTGAGTAAGGTTAGTTCTAATATGGTGCAGTATCCAGTCCTCAGGATTGGTCAAACCACTTTACACTTTACTCTACTTTTAAATCAAAAACACCATCTTGACTTATGTGGGAAGTATTAAGCTGAAAGGGATGACCCTGTTTAGTCTAGTCACTATTTCTGCGAATTGTAAACACACCAAGCATTGCACAAACTACACAGTTTTCGAATTTGATATCATATTGACGTTTTTTTTAACAAAGAATTGTAATATAGTTATTTTATTTGATAGTACATTTGTTCAACTAAACATCTTTCTAAGTAATTTGTTCTCAGTGGTTTATATTTTATAGGCATTAAATATTTTGTTGTTGTTAAATACACATAATTGTTTAGTAACAAATTTGTTGAGTTGTAAACATATAAGGCATGTATAAACTACAACTAGCATTTGATATCACATGTACTAACTAGTGTTGTTTTTTGCAACAAAGAATCGTGATAAAAGTAACTGTTTGTTTTTTATATGTACCTGACATTTTTTTAACCTCTTCCTAATTTTTGTTTCTATTGTTGCTTTGCATATTATGTGCATGTGATGTGTATGTGATATTAAAAATTATTACATTATACATATCAAGTGCAGTGATTGTACCTGTAGTTGTATTGTGCTTTTCATAATTTTGTAGTCAATCTTATCAAATAGTTTCAATAAAATGTTTGTACTTTACATTGTCTTTACTTTAATTCACATGCATTTCTAACAACAATATGCAATTTAACGAGGACACCCATTACTGCAAAATCCTCATGCAGACAAACAAAACTTTCTACTTCCAGATGCATGTCCAAGTTCAAGTAAGTGTTGCTAGTTTCGAATCCTTCGACTCGAAACCAAATTCGAAATAGTTCGCAGTTTGTTTATTAATTTCAACAAAACGAAGTAGCACAAGTGCACCAATGAACTAGGATATTATAGTGGGCACTTGATAGCTTTGCTTTTTCGGGAAATTAGTCAGAAAAGCGAGGAGCATAAAATCGAACTGATATTGAAGCTAAACTATATAGTTGTATTGTCACCAGTTAGTCTGATATTAATTGTAATACAACAAACCCCCTTTTTGTTTCAAGTTTTAACTTTGTTTTAATTTAGTTTCAAATGAAATGCTCAGAGCTGCATTGCACAATGGTTTGTAAGTTGGACTCTGTACTGTGACGATGCAATGTTTATAAAAAGTAATCTCTTATATAATAACGCAGTATCCAGTCCTTATGACTGGTCAAAGCGCTTTACATTTTACTCCCTAGAAGACTTGTTCGATCGAGCACCATCTCAACTTCTCTGGGAAGCATTCAGCCATGTGGCAATTAATGCACAAAGACTATTCGTACACAAATATCCACCACTGTCTATAGCCAGGTACTCATTCATACAGCTGAGTGAACTGGAGCAACGTAGAGTGAACGAACTTGCCCAAGGTTCAACATAGCAGCACTGAATTCGAACCTGGGTTCTCTTGATTGAGAGTCCAACGTTCTAGGCACTGAGCCACTGCGCTCTATTGTAACCATGTGCATTGTTTCAATGGAGCACATTGTGTAAATACAAGTACAGATCTTGTGGAGTTAACTTCAAGTAGTTGTGGTCGTTGGCAAGGGCACGTGGATTGGCAGGAGGGAACAGCTGCATTACTGGTATTGGTTGACTTTCCTGAAATATGTATATGTAGAGATATAAGCAACATTGTACTATTTGCTTTATACATAAAGCCAGAGATTGGACTAATGCCCATGTTTTGACAAGTAACTATTTTCAATTGGTCTGTAAAAGGAATACAAGATTTGTTTCGTCAAATAGAGTGAACCTGTCTGGAGTAGAGACGTTGTTCTGCAGTTGCTCTGATCGAGGATCATATAAAAAAGGTCTGCATTGTCCTTCCCACGAATTGCATGTAATCTGCTGGACTTGATAGGAGTTCCTTTAAAAGATATAGCATGATGGAACGTCTGGAGGACCTGCAGGTCAAGTCAAAGTGTACATTCAGCTACATATTTGTGAATTTTGTATGCATTTTAACCCTTTCATTTATTTATTGCTGCTGATATGTTGACAAGAGCGTGTCACATTCTTGAAACTACCTAGCTTATTTTGTACAAAATTGGGATAAACTAACTGCCATTTGTTGTGCATTGACAATTACCCCAATATGTGTACATAGTACAATGAATGTTTTTTTAAAACGTCTTACCTGTGTACATGTCACTTCTGTCAAGATAGTTCCTATCTGACAGTAGTGTCAGGCCGAACAGAACTGCTGCAACATGCTTGTAGTGAGCTGTAGGGCCCTGCCCAGCACCACATTCACATTGTGCTTCTTACACCACCGCATCATTGTTTATGGACACATCTACTTTATAAGAGGCAGACTTCCTCATCTCTGCCCACACAACAGCTGACACAAACCACTTTCCTTGTGTGTTGTCTGTGGTGGTACGCATAAACCGCAATAACCTGAATAAAACAATGTAATATATATATATATATATATATATAAATTGTGGAGGGTTTCACATTCTCATATTTTAGATCATCAACTTCACTTGGCATTGCGCCACATAACAGTGAGTAAAGATATATTATCTTATTTAATTTTAGGTGTAGATGTATCTTGGTTACCATCTAAGACTTTTTGTTTTTTGCACTTGTTTTTGCTTTCCAGTCCTCTTTTTTGGCCCAGTATTGTGCTTCACCTATATATATATTTACCCAGACACATATATAATGTAATATCAATAATAATTCACGAGTAAGGAGCTGTTAGGTTTCTTTTAAACTGGTTAATGGTCAGGAGTATTCTAAGTTTATGAGGCAGGATATTCCAGAATACTAGTCCTGAATAATTTATTGTTAGGTTTCGAATGTTTGTTCTTACATTTAACACATATAAATTTGCCAAACCTCTTACAAATAAGCCTGCTGGTATCCATTGACAAAGAAAACTATTATTTCATCAAGGCAGTATCATATTTGACAGGGACGTAAAAACTACTACGCTCATATGGTTATTCGCATTTACCTTTAATCCTACAGTACTTTTAGTTTAATGTTAAGATAACTCACCTTTCTTTGTATAAAGACATGCTCTTTTCCTCCAGCTTCTTTCCGTACTGGGATAAGTCTTCCTCTAGACTCCCAGTGTAAATTTGGGTAGTTGGTGCATACCACCATATACGTCCCTATACTTGTTATTCTGCGGCAGTTTTATGCTGAGCTCCTCTTCATTAACCTATAAAATAAAAAACAATGACATTATCCCAAGTTATGTTCAATATGTGACTAAGATAAAGTATAGTTGGTTTGGAGTAAGACTGCTCATGATATAGAAGAAAGCACTGTGATCAGGCTGGGCTGGTACCCCCGCATCCCTCTCGATAGTGTATGTTACTCCAAAGTTTTGTGCTGGTTTTTATTAAATATAGAAACACACCCTCCCATCTTTAGGTAAGGTAAGGATGCATTTTATTTATCCCAACAGCAGAAACAAATTATACAGAGAGTGCGGCTAGTGTAGTGGTTAGCACATCCGCCTGGCATGCCAGTGCTCTGAGTTGGAAACCTGGACCGAGCAGGCATATTTGGTGTAAAAATCTGGCTCTCAAAACTGGGGACTGTTGATCACATTAATGTCGGTCCCGTCTCAATTTGGGACATAAAAGAACCACTGAGGACGACAAGCACCCTGGTAGTGACCACCCTCAGTGCCAGCATATAAAGAATGAGACATCATAAGACCATTACAATGTAACCACAATAATACAGACCAGTCAGTTAATAGAACATTGTCAAGCGCTGGAAACAACTAGAACTACAAAATATCAAAACAGATACTAAGATACAACTTTTACAATAACAATTTACATAATGTCAACAAAATACAAAAACAAATCACTGTGTGATGGGAGACTCCACACTAGTATTATCTTTATCTTTAAAGTTTAATAACATTCATTTAAAAACAGCCTCCCCATTCATGACATAGGCGCTCACGCTTCATAGACGAGACTGGCTGCACTGACCGTTTTATATACATATTAAATGGATGTATATGTTGCTTTCACTGAATTATACACGTTATAATATGAATAAATATTATTATTGACAGTTTACGAAACATCATGAATTATCGCTCACACACAGTACCAACCTATCTGACAGTCAATTCGCGTTTTCTGCCAGACTGCTTGGCACTTCTTTTCTTCCGTTCATCTTTGAGTTCTTTTAAACTCCAATTTTGATAAAACAGCTCATGACGTGGTTGCAAGTTGGTGTAGTTCGCTAGAGGGCAGCACATCTGTCAAAGGTCAACGAGTCCAATTTTGACATGATAATTTATTGCAAACCGTATTCGGATAGACTTTTTGTGTGTCAACTTTTTTTGACCAAACCGGCATTTCTAGTGAATTATTTGATAAAAATCTTGCACAATGACAGCGTAAATGGATAATCGAAAGTCAGAATTCGACAATGTCGACGTAAATAGAAAATCGAAAGTTAGAATTCGACAATGTAGCATTGTGGAATTATGGCTCAAATATCGTTCCATATAAATCGACCGTGTCTACTCGGGTGTCCAGAACCACCCTCTTAATTTCGGGGGTGGGGGGGGTGGGCAATAGTATATTACAAGGAAGTTCGCTGATTCAGTCGTGCTCTGTCAGACTTGTTGGTCTTGCGAACCAATCGCACGCGTCTAACTTCACAGAATAATTCCTGGAACCAGCCTGCCTCCAGTATAGCTGGTATTAGAGGGAGCCATCCTCGCAAACCAGGGCTGTTTGCCATGCAAAACTAGCCCTGGCAGATCTCCTACGCGAAGTGCAGAAGTTAGCTGAGTCAAACTACCAATTAACTTCGCCAGTCGCGACTGCATCACCCTTGAGAACAACGCAAATACCCGCCCCAATTTGAAGACGGATAAACGACTTCTGAGAATCCCAATATATAATGACCCGTTCGCCCATTAGCACGAGCAGCTGAGCGGTATTGTGTATTCGATTAATTGCTTCTACTTCCTAAACATAACACGAGCCATGCTTGGTTGAAATTAGTTTTATTATGACCACCTGACCTGCCGACATCCACTGATCTAGTGAGCGATTTCATAGGCTGAGCTGAAATTCAGAGTTTCGCAAAGCGATCAGCCAGAGGGGGTACTGCTGGCCGGCACTGACGTAATGAGCAGCAGCGACCCCTGGCGCGCGAGGATGGAGGGAGTCTGTTCCTCTACTGAGAATTAGTAGGCGTAGTAATTTGCAACAGGAAGTCTGCTGTGTTGAATGTAGGAAAATGGGACATCGTTGAACATCAAAGGTTATTGCTGTTAACTCAGTCCGACTCGGCCGCATTACCATAAAGCTTACTTTGAAACTGAATGTTTTGTTTACTACTTGAACGTGCTCCGGGGTTGTACCTCCCAAACAGCAAACCTTGTTACGGGCTTACTAAACACATTTTGGCGGGCAGTATCGGCCCACCTTCAGCATAGTTAATGTAGTGTTAAGAACACTATGTTAATTAATAAATGAAAAACTCGTAACAGGCTGCCCCCTTTTAATGTTGTGCACAATTTCAACGCTTAGTGGGTGCCACAGTCAAAGAGTGTGCAATGCTTTCGGGATATGACTGACAACACGTTTGTTCTAGTATTAAGAACATAATATTAATAAATATCAAGAAATGAGGAACAGACTTGGTTTTTTTAACGATGTCTACTCTGTTCGATTTAGCTCCACTTGTTCTAAGCTCATGTTTCGATAACCGAACTTATTGAATCCGAACTACTATTTCATTCGATATTTTTGTTTGTTTGAAGAAAACATCGGAATTATTATTATACAAATAAGACATTATGGTGCCACCAGGCGGAAATCCATGTACATGTATACACGGTATCTTCATCACTTTGCTGCTACACAGTCGGTAGCACATGCACATAGTGTTCAATTAAAGGGCCAATGTCCCAAAAAGTGTACGGTTAGGTTTTAACAGGTCCAAAAATAAATGTTTAATTCTGAACAATTAAGTTATATTTTCTCATTGTACATATATTGAGGCATATTTTTCATAAATGGGTCAATGTAATATGGGTTACTTTTGTTATGACAGTCACTTGAAGTCAAACGTGATTTTCATCGCGTGTCCAGCGTCATCGACGAAAAATTACAATATTTGCTACAATTAGAGCATTTTAAATTACATGTAAAGTGAAATGTTTTTGGATCATCTAGTGTACATGCCATTTAATAAGAATCAAGAGGTAGACGATTAAATTTGACTTGGAAACATTCCTTTTCCTCGTTGTTACTTTGGTGATAGTTTTTGCACTCTGTTGTATCTTGGAATGGCCTATTTTAAATTAGTGCAGCTCTCTCAGAAAAAGTGTGTGGAATTATAACTGATACATATAATCAGTAACCCTGATCAGTTATCTTTTTTGTGTGCCAACTGTCATATGCGTCCGGAGATCGAGACTAGGCAAACTGTGAGCTAAGAAATGGGTATATACTGATGCCGCTGGACACGCAAAGTAACTTTAATTGAAGACAATCATCATCCTTCGTCACAAATTACAAAACAACTACGAACACCATTTTAAACATGCAGCGGCATGGACAATAATGTCTACATTGAATTCTTATTGTTCCTTATAGTCAGTCAAAGTATATTTCTGCACCTTCTTCGTACCATCTTTCACGGCATCCTTCTTGCCTGGCAGAAGTGTAAATTGATCCGGTCTGTTCATGAACTCCTTCACGTGTAACGGCCTACGTCTGGCCTTCAAGTGTTGGGCTGTATTTTGTCCTGCGAAGTCATTCTTGCGGAGAACGTATCGTCGGTCTAGGTGCAACTTCTTCGCGACCATGCTTCCTGTCCGACTTCTCTTCAGGTGACGTCCTGTGAAGAATGACTGCCTTTTCTTGAATGGAATATCTTGCATTTCCATCACAAGTGATTCATGGGCAGCGAGAACCTTACTCACTTCTTTGTTTCGCGAAGGGTTCAATCCGTCCTTCCTCATTATTATGTCAGCACGGCGTATCAGCGTTGTCAAAAACGGTGTTTATGGGAGTCGTATCAGTTCGTGTTTGCCCTGATCCTTCTTTCTGATTACGAGTAGAGCGCTTTAAATGATTCTCCAAAACCCATACACGTCTTTGCAGCCTTTTCGTCTTCACCTTCAAGGCGTTTAGCTTCTTTTGGACATATTACCTCCTTTTCCTGGGTAGGTTTCCAGCAGTCGTTTTTTCAGCTGTCACATCAGCTCCTAATTCTTGTGCTACTGATTAATGTAGTTAGGGAAAATTCATCTTCACGACCAGGGTTTCTCTGAAGGAAACAAACAAGGACAAAGGTTGTACTTAAGTTAAGAAGACAGCAAATTCCAATGTTCTTATAACATAAACTATGAATATTAATCCGGGAATTATATGTTTTTGAAATTACGGTTTACAAATATGTGTTAGTGTTATAATGTAACAGAAATAAGTATATATCACCATGCGGGCGGTAGTCTGTGAGACCACTGAAAAGTTGTGTCCATAACAAGAACATCGGTTGTCATAATCATAGCCCATGCAGTTGGTTTGTAAATGATAGCAATCCTCCACTGTGACCTATATATTACAGGGAAGAAACATGCCTTATTTAGTATGCACAACATAAAGCAACACATGCAGCCAAATATAAATTATGCTCTTATGTGAATATTTGCTTAGTTGTACATTATCTTGTTACATATTTCTGAAAAGAATATAATATATCTTGCAGAGTTAGTATCATAAATCGTATGGTGTAATGGTTTACAAGTTTGTAACACAAAATGCAATGCCTGATAATGGTACGTATTCTGAGTCAGCCAAACTCTGCGAAGACGTAGGCACCTCACTTGTAAAAGGTGGAAGGGATGGGTCGAGTCTCTTCGACTTCCTAACTTCCACTGTAGGAGTTGCCGCTGCATATGTCTTGCTCTATATGCAAACATTTACATTTTACACATTAATAATAAATCACTTCTACATTAAATATTGATATGTAACAGAAAGCTTACATGTAATATTAAACTAAATATATACAAGCACTTAAAGAAAAGTCAAACTCAAGACAAATATGTTATCGTACGCTACTTACATTTATAGCTTTGAGCGCTCGCTGAGCTCTCAGCGTATGGTCCGTGAGGTATCTTGCGCAGACATGATATGCCCGGTTCTGAGCGGAACGATGGGAAAAATATTTCTATCTCGGTAAGGGTGCGAGATCTTAGCACAATACATTTGCGTGTCGTGGCTTGCCATGATAATGCCTCTTTGGTTGACATGGTATTCTAAAAAATGTAGAACGCAATATTAATTATTCTGTATTTTGTTTTTGTGAAACGTTTAAATGCTTTTGAAAATAATTCAATGAGATGAGCAGATCACGTGAGATAACGGATAC